>WHYT01016543.1:113271-154233 GCA_009806455.1 Tetrax tetrax
ATAATTTCTTATGCATTTCAGAGTCTGGCAGCCAGAGCAATTTCTAATATTTACTAAGATTGAAAATGTTCAAGAGATTTAATTAAAGACTAAGTTTTGATACAGCACAGGTAAAATGAAATTATTGACAGAGAATATAAAAGTTCTGTATTTTGTTGCTTTATTATATAGTGTGTGATCTCTGATAAGGTAATGGATTTTGGTGGGGAATGTAATGAAATAAGGTGGAGGTTTTTTTATTTGTTTGGCCTTTAAGTAAAAATCTATTTTTGTGTAAACATTACTCCCAAATACTGCTTCATTGCAGAAATGTTCACAGCAGCTTTATGTAAATTTTATGCACTCAAAACAAAAGCTAAAGTAACTGGTTTCAAGGAAAAAGGGAAAAGAACATAAAATAAAGGCAAAGAAAGGGTCCAATGTGGACTAAAGTACAAAATCCAAGTTACAGACATTCTTTCAGCTTTGTAAAGGCCCTCACAGCAAACCACAAACCCAATAGCTCTTTGAAGGATTCTGCTTGGACGCTGTGGTTGTAAAGAGCCTATGAGCTTTCTGTCAGTGCCTTTGATCATCTGAGAAAAAATAGTGTTTACTGTTTGGGCTATAAAATCAGGTTTTTGGGAAACCTTCTTGACTCCAGTTTCTCTTCTGACTTCTATGCCACAAGAGAACTTTTGGGAATGCAGTTATCAGAAATGAATACTCCTCAAAATCTGCTTCCTTGTACAAAGGCAACTAACATCCCTCGGACATGGGCAAACTATTGGATACTCCAGAGTGCCTGATAAAGTCTCGAGTATCTCCAGCCGGTAACTGAAGCATACAGGAATTTTGTTAGACATGGACTAGCTCACATCCTTCTTGCCTCAGGATAGGAGTCAAAGCATCCAAGTAGATGGAAAGGATGAAAAAAAGCTACCACATGACAGTGCAGGGTATGAGATCTGACAGCTACAAACATACTGGGTAATGTTTTTAGCATGCATTTGTATATGACTCTTCCCATGGACCTTAACATCCGATAGAACCAGGCTTCAGAAAAATCTCACGGGGAAAATCCTAAAAGGAAACATCAGCTGTTGCTGGATCTGACATCAACTGAGACACAGTCGTGTTTACAGGGCTGTGGTTGCAGAGAGGTTTATGCTCCCAGATGCCCAGATATTGACTGCTGCCATCAGATGCATCTTGTTTGGGTGGGGAAGCTTATCCAGAAGAATTGTGCACAATTTACAGTGAGATTTTAAAATATCTTTACTTACTTAGGAGCCAAAGGCCCAGCTGTCAAAATAGTACTGCTCATGGAAATCGGTCTTGCAAAGTAGGGGTCAGTGATACCTAGCAGAAAGTCAGTTTTGTTGCTGTAAGCTGTATCCACATTATTGCTGTTATAGTGTAATTCAGTTGGCAAAGTGCCCTTCTTCTGGACTTTGCTCAAGGTAGGCTGGTAATTCCAGCTGAAAAAGTGGATGTCATGGTACAAACAGACTAGGTCAATAATGTGGTATCACCTACTTCAGAAATAGAGCAGTGCTCCAATTCAAAAACTGTCTGCAAATCATTGTTGCTGTCTTCTCGACACGAGTGTGGAGGCTTGGGTGTATTTGGAAACTGTTTGGGCTTTTCATGAGTTCGAGTTTAGTAGCCAGTAGGGTATACTAAAATGCCACTGTTCATTGATTACGAATTTTTGAAATTTCACATTTAATATCATAACATATTGTGAGACACTGAAACTATCCAAAATATCCCTTAAGATTACTTCAGAGAGCATGTGTTTCTTTTTAGGTGTAAAATTATTTTCATTGTTACATTTTAAAAAATCATCTGGGTGCTTCGATTTGTCTGTCTGTTTGCTCACTCAGAATAGCGCACGATTTCCCTCTGGTGGTTAAAACCCGTACAAATTGTCCGAAAGCTTAATGTAGTAGTACCTGTACTAACTAGCTTGTTTTAATTTCACAATACAAAGGATGCACAGGAATGTTAGACCTTAAATAGATGTTATTACTTTGTAGATGTGAGCGAAGCTTCTTTACAGCCTGAGTGAAGAGAGATATATTATAGCACACAATGCCATCACACAGTTTACTTTTTTTTCCAAAGCCAGGTCTTTTTTTTATTGTTGTGGGCTTGAGTTGTCTTTGTGTAATGGAGAATACGTACCCATTTATATCAGTACACATTACCAATTACTCTCTTGGATGGTGGTGAGGGTATTCTCCAGGGAACAGAAATCTTTTTTTTTTGCTTCATAGCAGATACCAGTGTCTGCAAAGAATTAAACTCTACCTGCAGACTCCACTTCTAAGACACAGCAACAGATAAGACAAAGGACAAAGCATCATATGCCCATTTCAGAATTTCAGGCTCGCTTACTGGGAGCTGTTTGGTGAGTTCCTTTTCTGTCTAGGGATTAATTTACAGAAATGAGTAACAGGAGAGGAAGTTTGAAATCCATTCTCAAGCTGCTTTTGATTACTATTCTATTATGGCATTAAATTGCAGTGAGTTGCCCACGCCTGCTTGTTTTGTCTTAGGGAGATACTGTTTCTGCTGCACTTGCCAATAGGTAAATTTCCACCCAGAAAATTCCACATATCCTTTATTTCCAGGGATTAAGCAGAACTACCAAAAAGGATTGTGCTGACCTTGTGGCCGTCCCTTGCGAAGGCACATGTCTTTATATGTAGAGCTTTCTCTCCAGATTTACTTGTACATGGTTCTGATAGCTTCCTTATAAAAATCTATGTTACCAAGAAGTAGGTTTATATATATATTTGTATATATGTACTTATATATGTATTTATATATTATGTATGTATTTATACACTTATGTAGTGCTTCCTAGTTTGTGAACTTTCAGGTCTCACTTTCATCAAGCTTTTATCTTCCTTAAAATGCTTGTCAGAGGTCTTTGTGTCCTAAGCCTTTGGGATCACTTCCTCTGCTAGAAGGCATTAAATAATTTTCTTGCGAGCGAATGAAGTTCTTGGAGATTCCACATTTCTCGAAGAGTGCAAATAAGCTACCTTTGAATCCTCCCATAGCAGACAAGATGGGGTTGCTCACTAGTTTCAGCTGCTGAAATACCTCTCCACTCCGATTGACAGCCCTTGACTAACTGTAGAGCAGGCTAGACTTCAGGTGGTTTTGGACTGAATTTTGCTCCCATTATATTTCCTTCCATTATCTTTGCTCCTATTATCTTTTTTTTCTTTCTTGAAAATGAATGGTTTTGGATATGAGAGGACTGCCAACATCTCACCATGTTAGTTCCATGGATGCCGAGGATGTGGCAGCTCAGTCACAGCTCCACCATGGGACAGACGGTTGGTGTCAGAGACTTGAATAAGAAATAGGCAGTGAGAGAAATGCTGCACATCTATAACATGAAAATATGAATAACCATAAGAAAATCTATAAGATACTTTTGCATTTCCAGAGAAACCTTTATTAGGACACGCTGACTGATCTTGCTAACTTCATGTAATTTGTGACCTCCTTCCATGGTTTGCTTTCAATTCCAGCCTAGTCTTTTTGTTGGGGCAGGCGAAATGTTTCACACACTTATGAATTAGCAGCAATTCCAGATTTATTGACAGTGTGGGATAAATCAAAGGTTGAATTTAGCAGCACCTAATCATTAACCAACTTAAAGATTAGCAAAGTGAAAACAGTGACCTAATTACAGATTTGAGAATGACAAGATTCACACTAACTTACTACAGAGTATCCTAAATATACATGTATATAGATATATATGTACAAACACAAACCCCACAAATACAGACAGAAATATTTGGATCCAATGAAATAAGTGTATAGATAAGACTAGCCTATAGTTAAAAGTTCCCTCTTCTGTCTCGAGTTTAGAAGAAATACTCACAAGGCATTGACATTCCTCAACAGACTGAGGAATAACTGAGCCTCGAGAGGTCAAACTTTGGCCTTTTGACAACTTTGCCAGCAGACAATCCTTAAACCTGTTTTGGTCTAAGGAAGCTATGCCTGAGAGGCGTCCCAGCTCAGGGGAGATGCTGGTCACGGCCTGCTGAGATCCAGGAGAGCTCAGTGGGTCTTGCTGAGGGTTGCCATTTATAGGGTCTGAAATAGCTGACTTTTGTCAGGTACTTTTCTATTTTAGCCTGACTCAGATTATGAAATAGTCTGGTGCTTTCCACTAATTATGCACGCCCACAGTTTGTTGGATTTTTTTGAGATTCTGGTATCACTCCCCAGGCCAAGATACACTGGGTCGTCAGGATAAGTGGGTGTCTCATCGCTTGGGCACACCACCTTCGCAGTCCATTCCTGATTTATCCAAGGTTGGATGCATGAGGCACCAAGTGACTCAGGAGGAGGTGGGGTGAATTGCACCTCCACAAAAGGCAACAGGTTTTCTCTTTGATTCAGCTTCTGCTGACTATAGCTGTATTTTTTCAAGTGCTTTTTTCAATGTGCCTGAGAACAAATCAACAGGAAGGGCAATAAACTGTGTAGTGCAGATATGTGTGAGGAGGCAGGGGAAGAAGTGAGCACACAGAAAGAGACTTAGAAAAGAACAACTGAAGTTGAACAATAAAATTTCCACATTGGAAAGACAGTCCTTTCTGGAATTGTGTTGATTTATTTCGTTATATATAGGATTCTAGCTTTAGTTCAATGAAACAGAAAATACAACTTCATCCCTTTCTCCAAACCTCTCATCTGCAAAATTTAAGGGAGAGAACTGGGTCTAAGTAATATCCGTTGCCCAGTCACAGGTCTCGTCTCTTCCATTTTGCCCTTTTTTTCTTTTAATTTGTTCATCCTTTCCATTCTCTTGTGGTGCTGTTTGTTTCTTATTTTGCACCTCAGTAGTGCTACCTGAGTTGGTCTTGCAGTAGGCATGAGAAGAAACTTAGGAATCTGTAATGTGAAGGGAGCTGACAGATGTTCTCTCTTCAGTGACTTTTACTCTGCTCCAGCAGAGCAGAGTGGAGCACTCCTGAGCAAGCCAAACAAGGCAGCTGTTTCACTGCTTTCCTCATCTGATTTATCTCCCTTTCTCTCTTCTTGCCCTTCTTGCTCTGGGAGGAGCAGCGAGCAGGGAAGCAGGGGCTGCCACTTTGTCCTGGCTGGAAGAGCTGCCGACCACATGGCACTGCAGGCCCTTTCCAGTCTGTTGTTTCGTGTGCAGACTTGCAGAGCTTCTAATGTGTAATTCCCATCTGTTTAATATCTCGGGGTATCTAAAGAAAAAAGAGGGAGAGAAGAATTATTAAGATGCCTTTGAGTTGCATTTTCTGAATGTCGATAATATTTAACAGGTAGCTAAACCATCCTACATCTAATAGAGGTCTTTTACTAGATGAGCTGGTGTACAAATAAGAAAGAAAAAAAAAATCAACAAACCAAACTGATTCAGAAGTTTTCAACTGTGACAATAATTCTGCTGTAGTGAAACTGAAATGAGCAATATGCAAGGCAACAGAAATCTCTCCTGGGGCTTCTTTACAGAAGCCAAGTTAAATAATATGCAATTCAAGCACCCTGGAGTATCCTAAATGGTAAATAATAAATGAACTGTGCTTAAATGGGAGTAATTCATGTCAACTAGATTATTACACTAAATTGTGGATACTGTTACTAAGTTGTTAGTAGTGTACACTCAAAACTAGTAAACAAATCACACTAACAAGTTACTGATTCAGGAAGTGCACACCCCTATGCTGTTGCAGTAAGGTCCTGGGGGAAGTCAGGACCTCAGTCTGAAACTGCTTATAAAAGAAAAAAAATAGAAGCAAGTACCAAAAAGCTGCGTATGGAGATCGCACTACTGCTACATGCTTCCACGCTGCAGAGCAGGCTGTTTGGGGCAGACATCTGCTCATGCTGACAGCACCTGAGTGAAAAGTAGAGTCTTAAAAAAAAAAAACAGAAAAAATGAGTCTGTGCTCTACATTTTGGCTGATTTTAAAGACTCTGTCTTGCTAGTGAGGTGGCTGGCAGCGTGTTGCTGGGAGGAGACCTGGCATCCACCTGGAGAAAGAATGGAAAGTGCTGGAAATGCCAATATTAAGGTACATAGCTTTCACAGACAAATATTGCCATGGCAGAGGCGGCAGTCTGGGGTTCAGCTGAGCTGCTGGGAGTGAGGAGCAGTGTTGATCCACCACACAGGAAGGGCTTCAGTGTTGCTCCTCTTGACTTCAGTACCATGAACAATGCTCCAGTAGCAAATATTGAGATAATGTGTACAGAACTGGTCATATATTAGAAATATTTTGCCACTGTTTGGTGTCAGTTATCACAGTAATAAGTTTTAGCAGTTGTCAAATAGTACCTTTCAAGTGACCACCCATTGTGGTCATATGGAACACGTAACAACTTAATACAAATAAATGGCTATGTTCCTCACCTTAAATAATGTTATGATTTCCTATTATACCATCAAACAATTGCATATTGCATAAGAAGAACAAATCTCAAAGGATAATGAAAAGTAAGCAAATATAAACATATCACAAACTCATTAATAACTTAAAAACCCATGATCACCCAATACACTCTCTAAATGTACCTGTCAGCACATCCTTTAAAACAAAAGACTTGAAGACTATAATTAAATCCTAAATATCACTAGGAACTATCTGGAAACTCCATTTTGTTCAGCTTGATACTAGTCTTGCTTTTCTCTTGAATCACTTGAATTGTGAAGATTTAGATATTGCTCTGGTATTACTGATAGCTCTTTTTTCCCATATAAAATTCCATGGCTAGCTAAGTATTTTTGAAAACTATTCAGTACTTTTAAAAGAAAAAAAAATACGTATTTTTGTGTCGGTGTATGTATTTTTCATTGTATTAGTTTAGATATGTCCCAAAGCACACAGAAGTTAGTGGGAATTAATGGAGAAATTTCATCCTTTTTTGCTATTGTTGCTTTTTATATTGTATGTTTATGTTTACAGAAGCCCAATATAACCCGTGAAACAGCTGCATACTTATTTTGCATAAGCAGATTATAAAATAAAGTGTCACTTGGTTATAAGGTTGTACCATTCGCAGCAGAGAAGGATCAAGAGCTGTGCCTGGGATTCAGGTTATCAGAGCAATACAGATAGAGAATAATAAAAAACTCACTGGATTTTGGAGAACACAGTGAGTGTAATCCAAGTCCAGCACTTTAATGCTTGTTGAATATTTTATATTCTGTGCTACTTAAAAGAAAATTATCACCACTGATTTATGTCCCCTTGTTCTGTTTATCCATGCATGACGTTTGTGGCTGTTGCTCCACTCTTAATCAGACGATTTTAAAAAACAAAAGGAAAATTTACAAGTAATAACTTCTCATTGCCATCTCCAGTAGGGAGACACTTAGGGAACTGCTCCAAGGTTTAGGAAAATCCTTCTCCCACAAGTCTTTCAGTGCTAGGGGACAAGGGCTCCCCCCGGGTGCCCCAGTCACAGACAGGTCTTGCAGGGCTGCAAGTCTGGCTCAGAGGCTTCAGCTGAGGCCTGCAGGCCTGAGTGCCTGTGGTTAACTTCCTAATGCTATTTTGGGGCACCTTATGAAAACTGTTGGGGCTTTCAGTTAGAGTTCTACTTGTTTTCAAGGGAATCTGTGAGGATTTAGCAATTTTAAAGATCAGGTGACATATGCATACTGACTTTATGCATGCAGTTAACACAGCAAGTGCTCTAAAAATACATGGGTGGAAGGTTCTGTGAAAGTGCAAGGTATTTTACATACTTATTTTGCTTTATATTTATTAGGAAACTGCCTGGGATAAAACATGTTCATCTTTATAATAATTTTTTAATTTAAAAATCTGCTGAAACAGAGAATCCCTGCAAAACACTTCACAAGACAATCATCAGCCCATACCGCGCTTCCCTGTTTGCTGCTGCTGGCTGCCAAAATGCTCTGTGCAAAGGTATTTCTGCCTCACAGGGAGCGGCTTTGACTGCTTCAGTCATATTTACCCAGGAACAACTTTCTTGCCTGAGAGGGGGAGGCTCCGCGTGGCTTTGACCAAGTGGTGCTGTGGATGAGCGCTTCTGTGTACTCACGAGTTCCCTGGCAATCCACAGCAATGAGAAAGCAAACATTGAAAAGGGTCACGATAGAGCAAGTTTTACTGTTTAGTTTCTTGTCCAAACTGAAGTCAGCTACCAGCCTCGGTGGTGTTAACTTTTATAAACAAATTATTTCTTAGCTATGAAACCTCATACATTAAGAACATACCTCCCCTTCTTTCTGAGATGGTAATATTTTAAGCTGATGAAGAAGATCAACTATGTTGGACAGTTATTGGATTTTCTTCTTATTTTTAATGGGATAAAAGCTAACACTGCCAAGTTAGTCATTCAGAGACTTCCTTATCAGTGTTAAGGTTTGAACATCTTTTCCTTGCTGATGATTTCAGGGAGGTTTCCTCACAAAGTCCAGTTCTTCATGGTTCTTTATCTGCTGGGCAGTGAGCGTGGTGCCTAAAGCAAAGTATGTGTTTGGAGAGATTGGTCAAATGTCACCTGTTTCCAGATCCCGCCATTCTTAGTCTTCAGATCATATTGCTTTAATTTGTGTTTTGGAGAAAGCATAAGCAGGACATGGAGTCTCCATGCACCTGGTACAAAATGGAATGCCAGTGGGACATGCCACTACAGTCTTTATATTGCCCCTTAGTACTGAGAGTAACCTTCATGCTGCCAGCTGCTGACTGCTCAGCATTTGAACTTTGTACCCTATGAATAGCTAAGTGATTTTGTGGGTATATGTTGTTTCCTTGCTTTAAAAAAAACAAACAAACAAACAAACAAAAAAAAACCCAACCAACTTGCATATAGTGTTATACTCAGAAAAATCACAAGCATGTTGAACTTTTAGCTCCACTTGAGTTCAACCTGAAGTGGGGATCTGTAGCAGAAGGAAATTTATCATATCCTGTGCGATACTAGGATACAATCAATACTGCTTTTGACAGTAGAGGAACAGGGAGACTTGGGAATTTGGTGTTCCCTCTTAAATTTTGTAGAGAATTGCAATATAGAGTCATGGGCTCTACTCTTTTCTTTAAATGAGATTTCTTAGCCCATCCTTTCTGATCTGTCCCTGTCCAGTCCTTTGTCTTCACTACACCTGCTGCCTTTTTTGGATTTTTTTTTCACTCCTGCTGCAAATCCATTCTGTAGGGTTCTTATTTTCACGCACAAGCATCTACCCAGACAGCCTGGACTTCTGTTGGTTTAGGTTTGTAGATTTCTAAAATGTTTCCAGTGGAACTCTAGATTACTCTAAAGGGAGTTTAAGCCTGCAAACAACATAACGTTTCCTAGCTACAGATGATGGATCTGTCAAAGTAGGTGTCGAACCTGGTAGGCTGTGTACACATCTTACGCAAACCACTCATATTAAAGTAGGAAGAAGGCATTAAATAATTTTCTTGTGAGTGAATTAAGTTCTTGGAGACTCCACATTTCTCAAAGAGTGCAAATAATCTACCTCTGAATCCTCCTATAGCAGACAAGACAGGGGTGCTCACTAGCTTCAGCTGCTGAAATATACCCCTCCACCCCATTTTTTTAAGGTAAGTAGCAAATGCTTGGCCCTTGTTTCAGAATGGAGCCCAGTACCTGAAGAGGGGAAGTAGAATGTTTGTGTTGTGCAACTGTCTCAGCCATACCGGTCTCAGGGAGAACAGATGCAAGCTGTAGTGGTGTTATTCTATCATATGAAAAAAAAGCATTTTTCTGAGCTACTTAAATATCAGGCAGTTTTCTAGTGATGTTTTTGTTTGGGTTTTTTCACATGGTATTTGTTTTCTCCTGTTTCCTCCTGTTATCTTGATTCCCTGTTTTCTGCAGTCGTCTTTGGACATTAAGCACTTTCTCTGCATTTAAACACTGAAGATTTAGCTGAAAGGTGAGGTCAAGACACTTTGGCAAATGCTTTTAGTGGTGAAGGGGGGTTATTTTTTATTGTAATAGAGTCTTCTGGTGTAACCCAGGCTGGAATTCATGATGCAAGTGACACGCTGGAAATGTTCACTCCTCCTCTGCTCCCTGCCTCAGAGCCTGGAATGAACCATTGTGCTCCCATCTACAAAATCATGGAACAGGTTAGTTTGTTTTAAATAATCACTGAATGTATAACTGCATGTTACTTATTTCTGGTAGTTGCACAGCCTCTTCAGGGAAAAAGGGATGATAGCTTTTTTATCTGTCTATGGGTAGGAAGCTCTACTGGCAAGCATTGGGAAGTGCATATAACCCTGTGTTTGATTATTGCTCTAATGCATCCATGAAACAAAGTGCTTTTCCAAAGAGACTATTAATCAATTTTCTCTTATTCCTCTTGTTGGATAGTTACTTCTGTCTCCTTCCCTCTGGTGAAAAAGATTGCATGTTCTGGCTCTGTGTTCTCATGTGTGTAATGTTTGTGGGGCATGTTCATGTTCTTATTTCTGTACATCTTCCTGTCAGTCCTCTTCTCATCCTCCATCTCCTTTTTTAGCTTTTTTTCCATTTCTGACTTCTTCTCTTCTTCTTAGTTTTGACAAAGAGATGATCAGGAGTAACTCCACAGTATCTCTTCCACTGAGTGCTCCCAGTGCTTCTTATAAGATAGTAAAAACCAGTGCTTTAGTTGCACATTTTAAAGAAGCTCATGTTTCCAATACAGTTGAATTTATTACTTACGATGTGTCTATGGTGGTAGTTCTCAACACTTTCTCCACTGTTAAGTCTATAATAATTTTAGCCTTTTTTGATAATATAAAATAAAAAAAACAGATATAAATTGATGCTAACAGGGCTGCATCATGTGCCTCTTGCCCTAAGCCCACCTCACCTCAAGGCTTCTTTTCTTATTACTGTTGGTACCAGAAACATGGAGAAATGTAGTTTGATACTAGATCTTCGTGATATTTTCAGACTCCCGGGCAGCAGGACCAGGTGATGAGGCAGCATATGGAGCAGCTGCAAAGGCTGGTGGCAGAACAGCAGAAAATCATTGCACTTTACAACCGAGGTACTTGGGGAATCCCTCCTGATGCTGCAGCACCCTTGCCTGCTGATGCTTGTGCTCCAGCAGTGAAATTCAGCAGCTCCTTAAAGAAAGAGAAGGTTTGATGGCTGTTTTCAGTGGCTGAGAGCTCTTCCTCTGGCAGTTGGGCTAAAACATTTGTTTCTTTACACGCATTATCCACAAGCTGTAAACCCCAGAAAACATTTCTTTCCACTTTTGTACATTAAAATTCCAGGAGAAATATGAGGAGGAGTTTTTTATTTTTAATAACAGATCTCTTGTACAGACTTCTGTTGAAGTATGGATTTGAATGGTACTGCAGAAAATGATAGTATAGTGGTGAGCATTACAGGAAAGCTGAAATATCCTTTTTTCCTGTACCTCGATATGAAAGTTACAGATTATACAGAGAAAAAAGGAGAGGAAGAAAGTAGTAGAATCTTAGAATGGTTTTGGTTGGGAGGGACCTTAAAAATCATTTAGTTCCAATCCCCATGCCCTGGGCAGGAACATCTTCCCCTAAACCAGGTTGCTCAAAGCCCATCCAGCTTGGCCTTGAACACTTCCAGGGATGGGGCATCCACAGCTTCTCTGGGCAACCTGTTCCAGTGCCTCACCACCCTCTCAGTAAAGATTTTTTTCCTTATGTCTAATCTAAATCTACCCTGTTGCAATTTAAACCCACTACCCCTCGTCACATCACTACATGTCTTTGTCAAAAATCCCACTCCAGCTTTCTTGTCGGCCCCCTTTAGGTACTGGAAGGCCACTGTAAGGTCTCCCTGGAGCCTTCTCTTCTTCAGAATGGACAACCCCAGCTCTCTCAGCTGGTCCTCATAGGAGAGGTGCTCCAGCCCTCTGATCATCTTCATGGCAAGGGCTTCCACCTCCACAGTGACTATCAAAAGCCTGACTTTCTCCAGCTTAGATTATCTGCTTATGTTGTGGAGACCTTTCTGAGCTTCCTGATGATGCCAGCAGCGCAAAGCAAAATGAGACTGAAAGGAACAAGAAACTTGAGAAAGAACACAGTGTAACTTCTGTTTGAAGGTCTCATTTTCAAACCTGATGCTCTGTGACAATCAGGTTTTTTTAGCTGGGGAGGTAAGCAGGATCTCAATCATCAACCCTGCAGCCAGAAGCCAAGCCACACCAGCAGTTACACCAGCAGGCCTGGCTGTCATTGTACCAATTTTCCTGATGGAGCTATGGCACTGCGAAATAACTGTCAAGAGACACTGCTGTATACTAGGGACCCAGCTTGAGAAAGAGACAGAATGAAGACTGAGGCTTGGTAAATGAAATCTTCATGATCCTGTGCTTTTTGCCTCAGAGGAAGGTCTGGTTAAAATGGCAGGTAAATGCTCAGCAACCTGTCTGCAATGACCAGGCTGAACAAGTACACATTCTGCGGCTTCCAGGTTTTCCAATCAGAGCAGAATGTCCACAGAGCAATGTTGCTGCTCATTAATCCCTGACAAAATGCTACAATTGCCAAGATGCTTGTTGTTCCTTCCACCGGTGTGCTACAAGCAGAACAGTTAGACTGCACCACTTTCTTCAGGTTCTCAGGAAGGACTGAACAGTGTGAGAAGGAAAGTGCCCTGGGTCCTGCTACACTTCATCATACAAACTTCTCTTCCCCTGCTTCAGTGCTGTAAATCATTTGACACCTTTCTGAAGAAAGCAAGTACAGTTTGTATCATGAACTCAAGACCATATGTGCAGTTTGAGCTGCAGGTTGTCATTTTAATGTCTCACAGTAACACAGATGGAAGTGGCTCTGCCCAGCTGCCATCTTCGTGGTTATAGAATATGTCCAGAAGTAGCATGTTGGGCTTTTTTTTTTTTTTTTTTTGAGTCTATCAGACGGGATTTGAATCCACTGATCAGCTTTCTTCCAAAAAATGCCTTAACTGCAGGATGAGGCAATTTCAGTCGCAGGGAGTCTCTATTCTTCTTGTTGAAGTCAGGTGACAGGATAGAAAGGAATCGTGATGTGGAGTAAGAAAATAAGAAGCCAGTCTAATTTTGTCATCTTACAGGGGGCTTCTTTCCTGGAAGCAGTAAGCCTGGCTGCTGGTCCCTAAGCAGAACTGCTTATGTCTTTTCCACTTGGAAGTCTTCTAATAAAACACTAACCATCCATCCAGAGCTAAAAGGAAAACCTTCCCCTCTTTGCGTCGAGGGGTGCCTCAGAGATACTTTGCAATACTTAACTTTCACCTGCTAAGGGAAACGTGTGTTTTATGTGCTCAGGAGTACTTTGTAAATTCTCTTTAATTCAGCATCCCTGTAGTGTAGGATAATTTTGGTTATGACTGGTTGTGGCAAGCACATTTTACAATTTAAATAAAATAACAAAAGCAGAATTTGATTATTTCGCTCTGAACATGCAAACCACCAGGGAACATGAAAGCAATGCTGGTTTTGTGTCATACCAGTATAGCAAGACATTTCTAGTTTGGTGCAAAATATTTGTCTTAAACTTCTCTAATTTTTCTTCTCTGGTAATTATTTTTAGGCTTTTCCATTTCACCTGGGACACCTTCCCACCTAGTAGCCACGATGCCACCCCTTCCCTGCTTTCCAGATACTTTCATTCCTGTCCAGTTCCCATCAGAAAATTCTTCCCAAGTTGAAAGCCTGGAGTGCTTACAGACCTCCCCCTTGGCAATGCACTCTGCTCAGCAAAGCAGATCCCCTCTGTTCGTGCCAAACGAGAGCAGTTCAGAAATCTCAGGAGAGCACCAGCAGCTTTCAGATTCAGGTGGGTAAAAAGCACTGGAAATCTGAAGCTAAGGCTATTTTCAAATCCTGTGAATTTTTGCCCTTGCTAGTGACTGTTACTGATTTTACTGCAAGGCAGGGGAAGGTGCTTTGTTTTTATGGTGAGTTGTCAAACTTGATTTTTTCACTTTTTGAATCACAATCATCCTGCTTCTGATACTGATAGAGAAACTGGACCTTGTAGATGTAAATGGAGCAGAAAGTCATTAAGTTGGAAAAGCTAAGTTCTATGAAGTAGAAAGTATGTTATATTTATGGGAAGAAGCATAAAAAGCAGAAAATTGATAGAACTTCCAAATGTGAGAGAACATGTTTCCTTAGCTAAGAAGGCCTGCTCTTCATCAGCAGACTTGGTGTTTCTGACATTGGTATGGATTGCATCGTGGAGGAAAAACAATATGCAAGCTGCTACTTGGCATCTTCTCTTTCCTACTCTTTGCCAGCCCTGTCTTCTGTGGAAAGATACCAAAGGGTGAGAAAGAAGAAAGAGCGATTTGCAAGAAATCAAATGTTGATTTCAAAATGGGAGTAACAGGAATAAAAAGAAGTGTGAATGAAACCTTTTAAAGGGGAATAGGATGTAAATCAGACCTGCATCCTGGATTCCTTTGAACTTTTATAGCAAGACCTGACTGTGATGCAGTGAGACAGTCTTGTAGTACAACCGAAACTTTAATTTTATATTCTTCAAGCTAGCGCAGGGCCAGTACTCTCACTGAAAGTGTCTAGTTTCCTTCTTGTGCCTAGCACTACTGTTTTCAGCTGAACCTAGGTCAGTTGCCCGGTGAAGTTAATCAGAAAGCTTCAGAAATATTTCTGCCAGCACAAATGGGGGAGGGTGAATGTGGAGAACAGGCACCTGAGAGCAAGAACACATGAGGACAGGGGGAGGTATGACTGCTTATTTTTGACAGCAGCACTGACATAGACTTTCTTCAAGTGTGTGTGAAACTAAAGCTTGAAGGTGCAGAGGCCTTAGAACATCAGCTTCTGACTTGAAGCTGGTCAGCGCAGTTGCTTTTGAGATATGCTTCAACGGAATGTGTGCTTGAGGACTGGGCTGACCCGAGGCCTTGCTGTCTGTTGTGAAGAGTGTGGGTTATGCAAACATAAACATGATTGTGCCAACAGCATGTGTAACACTTCCCATTCTTATTTAAAGGGATAAGCACAGAGCCGTTGCAGCAGCATACTGGGAGCCTCACAAAGAAACTTTCCAGACAAGATGCTCAAGAAGAGAACAGAAAAGAAAACAAAGGTGAGTTACACAGATGCTTGGACATATTGTTCTTGCCTTGCACTGGGAAGCAGTAGTTGAAAATTACTCTGCTGGGGCTCCTCTCCTATTAGAGCGTTCTGGAGACAGCATAGCCCCACATATGAGACTGTGATGAGGGACACGTGTTCTGCGTCTTTTGCTGCAGCCAACCTGCTGTGTCACCTCTGGCTTCTCAAATGAATTCTGGTGTGAGGCAAGTGAGAAGATTGCAGAAACAGCACTGCTTGTCTGCTGTTGGACTGGAGATTTTTGGTGTGTAGCAGAAAATGGCTAAGTGAAGGATGGAAAGCTTTTTTATCCTTGTTGTTGGACCAGAAAGTTCTTTCAGTATGTTGCAAAGGACTTCAGTAGCACTGGGTGCATTAATGTGATGAAGTCAGCTATGTAGTTCCTGGCTACAGCAACAGTGTGTAGTATGAATGAGGCAGTGAAAGCTTTTAGCTCCAGTTGACAGGCCTAACTTGAGCTAAAAGAGCAAGTCTCCATTATCTGACACTTGGAAAAAAGTTTAATTGAAGTGAGAGCCTTCTTGTAATGAGCATAGCCAGTAAGCTTCAAGAGGAAGATATATAAATTTGCACTTTTGTGAAATACAAGAGTAAATGCCTAATAGAAAATCTCATGCATACAAATACTGCTTGATGAACTGGTCACATAATTACAGACACGAGTAGTTCAGTACTGTCTAGCAAAGTGTCTCCACTGCAATATTCTGCAGTGAACATGTTAACACAGCATTACAGATCTGTAGAGGCAAGAAGTACAAATTATACCATTTTCCCTTTCCTTATTTCCAGGAACTAGACTTGAGCATCAGGATCCTCTTTTTTTTCATGAGTAGCATCCTTCCGTCTACTTAATTCAAATTCATTCCGTTAAGTATTTTCAAAAATCAAAACCTTGCATATATTCTTGAAAATATAAACATTTCTAGTTTATGATGTTTATTCATTCTATAAAGGCTTTGTTTTCACTGATTTTTTCCTGATGCCTAGATAACAGTCAATTAAAAGAAAGGAGTTTCCCTGAAACTTTTTCTACTGTCAAAGAACACAGAGAACAAGTAAAGGAGATTCCTCCGTCGCTCTTCCACATAGAGGGGAAGATGAAGACTAGAAACACAGAAGACAGGTGAGAAATGATCTTAGTCAATGATCTTAGTCAGTCAAACTACAAAAGCATGTTTTCCATTGTACACACACTGTATGTGTTATATTTGCAACATAAAGGCTCTTTCCTTTGCTTCAGAGTGGCAGGTATGCATGGACAGAGATTGGACAGGTCTAGGGACTGCAGCTGATCTGCTTCTATAGAATAGGATGCTGGTTTAGCCAGTTTAAATGAACTGGTTTTGCAACTATGATTTGAAAAGGGTAGAAGTAAGGCAAAAGTTGGCAGGGAGAGATAACATCTTTTGTTA
This sequence comes from Tetrax tetrax, assembly GCA_009806455.1. NCBI lineage: Eukaryota > Metazoa > Chordata > Aves > Otidiformes > Otididae > Tetrax > Tetrax tetrax. The sequence goes on from WHYT01016543.1 coordinate 129,781, forward strand.
TGCTATCATTTCTTCTGCAGTGGCCACCAGTTTGTGATGGCAGCATCAGTCTGAGCAGCTGATTTATTCTTCTATTTGCTCTGTCTCTTCAGCTGTGCCAAGACCAATTTTATGTGCCTATATAGTGAACAGGTCAGCAGAGTTAAATTTATCTGGAGAGAGGAGAAATGTAACTTTTAGATTGGGTCAGTATTGTGGTTTTGTTTAGTGAGGGGGGGCATCTAAGGTTGTAGCTTCTGTAGGAAACTGCTAGAAGTTGCTCCCCTTTGTTCAGTGGACTCAGCCGGGCCTAGGGCAGACCCTAGATTTAGACATTGGTAGCAGAATGTTCCCTGATAACGTCTCTGCGATAACGTATTTAAGAAGGGGAAAACAGAAAAAGAAAAAGATATGAGAAGATGTGACGAAGCTGAGCAGGGGCAGAGGCGCAGAGGAGGAGGCGCAGGCCTCCGGGGCCTTGCAGGCCTCGCCCTCTGGCCTCTCACCAGGCGGCCGACTGGGCCCAACTCAGCCCGGTCCGGCTGCAAGAGGTGGAGAGGAGATGAGATGGATGATGTGAAGAGAACCTGAGAGGCATCTGTCAGCCTGTTGCAAAGAACTTTCATTGTGAGAGGAACGGCTGCAAACACCAAGGTCAGTGAAGAAGGAGGGGGAGGAGTAATGCAGCTCCTGGCCAAGATTCCCCTGCAGCCTGTGGTGACAACCTTGGTGGAGCAGGTTGTACCTCTGCAGCCCATGGAGGCCCACGGAGGGGCAGAGATCCACCTGCAGCCCATGGAGGAGCCCACGCCGGGGGAGGTGGATGCCTGAATGCGGCTGTGGCCCATGGAGGGCCTGCGCTGGGGCAGCCATTCTGGAGAGACTGCACCCCGTGGAAGAGATGACCCATGCCAGTGCAGTTTCATGAAGGACTGTAGCCCCTGGGAGGGACCCCATGCTGGAGCAGGGGAGGAATGTGAGGAGTTCTTCCTCTGGCTATGAAGCAGTGGTGTGAAACAATGTGTGATGAACTGATCGCAACTCCCATTCCCTCTTCCCCCATGTGCCACTCGGGGTGGGGGGAGGTAGTAGAGATAATGTTAAGCTCGGGAAGAGGGAGGGGTGGGGGGAGGTTGTCACATTCTCTGTCTCATTATCCTGCTAGTTGTAGTAATAAATGAATAGTTTTCCCCAAGTCAAATCTGTTTTGCCTGTAACGGTAACTTTAAGGATTTTCTCCCCGTCCTTATCTCAAACCTCGAGCTGTTTTTTCTTATATTATCTCTCCCTGTTCTCTCGGAAGGTGGGGGGAGTGAGAGAGAGACTACGTAGCCTGGTCCCAATCGGGGCTGAACTACGACAGTCAGTTATCTCATCTAGTTCATCACGCCATTGTAAAAGGAATTGTACCAATACACTGAGGGGCTGCTCATGGTTAGGCAAGAATAGTTAGGTTTGCATTAGTTACGGAAGAAATGCTCGTAGAGTTGTTCCCTTTCCTCAGCTGATGCAGATAGAAGCAGCAGCTTTTTGGCACACCAAGTCTTCCATCAAGTATAAACAGAAGCCGCAAATTTCTAAGCAAGTACAGACTGAAAGTAATTGCCATGAGTGTGTTTTAGTGCGTTAACCATGTGGGAGCTGGGCAGAGAAGGAAGACAGGGATGTCCAAAGCAGAAGGCTGGAAACATGTGGGGGGACCTTAAGCACTTCTGGGCAAGTAGGCCTGTCCACATATGCACACTGCCACATCAGCAGTGAGCTTCTGAAATCCATCTCCCAGTCAACCTCACTTGCTGTGCTTTGGTTCACGTTGTGGTCTTAGCGTGAGCTGGATGAAACTACAGCACAGAATGTACTCCAGCTTTTTGTGACACTTTTGCTATGAGACCAGGCTATAGATGGTTTGAAGTAAACCTCTCTGAAACACGTACTGTCTAATGTTTAGACCTCAGCAACACCAGTTTTGCTCTACAAATCTAAACCTATTAGACCATGTTGTGTGCTAATAGACAGAGCTAGACAGACAAATGAACAGATTATCTGTGGTACAGTGGTGTTAGTGGAGGTGGGGTACAGAGGGAATAGTAATGTGCTGTGTAAGCAGTATCTCTATTAAACCCAAGATTTTTAATATTCAGTGGAGATTATTAGTAGGACCCTAAATTAAGGTTCTAAGTACATTTTCAATGAAATAAGATATGTTCATGTATGCTGTATTGCGCTTCATTTTAAGTCAGTGTTCAATTTGTCCCTTCACAACATTATTTTTCTCCTCTATCACTCATCACCACTCTGATGATGATCAGACAGATACTGAGTGCTTTGTGATTTAACCAGCTCTAGTCTGGAAAAAAATGCCTGAAGTATTTTTCCTTTTGACTATTTTTTATTTCAAGGACAGACTGACACCAGCCAAAAAAAATGTTACTTGCTAAAAGCATAATTAATGTTTAGTCTAGACAGGATGTTTTAAAGTGAGACTTAGATGTCACATAGTAGTGGGCTTTTTACTAACATGCTTCACATTTAAAAAAAATTGGAGAGAATATTTCATTCTAAACTCATCAGCTCCAGGAGAATTATCGGAAGAAAACTAGCTGGAGAACCTGACAGATAAGTACCTTCGTGTTTCTTGCCTAGGCCAATTACCCCAGCAATTGGTATTGGACAGAAGACTTCTGATGAATTTGTTGAAGAACAACTTAAAGGAGACAATCATCTCACAGAAAAACAGCAGAAGGAGAAGCAGGTACTGTGCATTCACTTCATTTTTGACAAGTTCTCATGGACTTGGGTATTGTGTGGGCTCTGTTTTGGGTCATTGCATGGCAGCACATTTTCCCCAAAAATACAAAAAAAAAAATATGTATTACTCAGTCAATTATATTCCCCACTGTTTCCCGATGGATTCTTCTCTTTCCACATACTTTCTGGGTCATAGCTTGCACCCGAGTCTCAACATACTTAGCTAAATTAGACCTGAGGTCCATGCAATCTCTCATATGCCTCTGAGAACGGGGGCATTTCCAAATGCAGTTTTTGTACAAAGGCCAAGTACAGTAATACTGTTCTGCTTTTTGCCTTATGTGCAGTTTGAGATGAGTTTATGTCTGACACCTCTAGGTGTCAGCCTCAGCATTTTGTTAGGCTTTTTGCCTTGGAAGATGCACATTTCATCACTCAGGAATTTTCTCTATGTCTCCCCGCAAAATAACATCTCAAACCAATGCATTTATATATTTGTGTGTCACATTGTAAAAAATACTCAAACTTCCTTTAAGAAGAAAGGCAGACAGAACTTGTCTCAGCTTCTATCATACGAACACTTAGCACCATCTTAACCATCTGACTCTACCAATGAATTAATGGAAGCATCACATGGCAACTGCTTCCAGAAGTTCTTGTACCTTCCCTGTAGTCTCGGGGCTGTTACTTATGCACTCAGTTATCCACATCCAGTGTCTTTAAGACTTCTCGTGTCTCATCTTTTTCAATGATCATAAATACTTTTCGTTCTGGAGCATGATTCTCAGACAATGATTGTCAGGATTTTTGATGTTTTTTTCAGAGCAAGGCTAAAGTGACACCTCAGAAGGCTTTTCTGAAACGAAAAGAAGGTGTGGCAAGGCTTGAAAAAAATAAACAGAAGCTCTTAAAAGACAGCAAGCATTCCAGAAGAGCTGGTTTGGACTGCTGGGGTAATTTCCCCCAGCCTGGCCAAGTGGATACAGGCATACTGCAGCCAGGGGAATGCTCTCAGTTAAATCTGGAGGTCAGTAGCTCCGTGCAGATCAGTACACATGAAAAAAAAACAGACTGTGCTTTAGCTGAGTGGGAGATAAAGGCTCAAACTGACTGTAAAGCAAAAGTAGTTGAGCAAAGGGCAGAAGAAAAAGAAGCCATTGGGAGAGATGAAGATGCAAAGGAAAATCCTGTTGACTCACCACAGAGAAGGTGGCCTGAAAATCTGAAACCATGTCCTGAAACAGTAAGAGAAATGAACCTACAAGTAGATGAGGAAAGGGATTCTCCAGGGCAGGCAGGCGGAACTGATGGAAGACCTGTGGAGGGTATCCTGCAAAAGGACCTAGGTAGGGTAGATCAGCCTCTGAAGGGTCATCACACAGAGGAAGCAAAACCTCCCTTGGAAGTCCTGCAAAAGCATTCTCCACTTCTGGATTTAGGAACAGGTTGCATCAAAGAGGCAGAGTGGAGTGCAGGCCCTGCATTCACACAGGGCCAGAAGTGGGTTCAGGTATGCCCACAGGAACTTGTTTCACAGAGCCAGAGCCCAGAAAGCAAAAGACAAATCCATACTGGGTTTAAGATTGTCAATGATAAGATTGTAAAAATTGCACGTAGCTCACCTGAGGCTGTGGAGAAGGGAAGCTCATCCTTAGCCTTGCAGCAGGAGTGGCAAAGGAAGGGGACAGCTGCCTCCAAGTGGCATGTTGCATCTCTGTCCTGTGAGTCAAGCTGCTTATCCTCCAACAGTGATGATGAGCCCAAATCTCACTATGCTCAGCATCCCTCCCAGCATGGACCTCAGGGAGCAGATCGTACTGACGGACACTTGGATCTCTCTGACGGTGATTATGCTAGTGATGAGCCCAGTGGAAGTGAAAAAATGTCTGTTAAAAAGGACAGCAGATCACCCCCAAAGAAACAAGATATTCAAGCGATCTCAAAACAAGGTCTCTCCTGCAGCACAAGTAGCAGTGATTCCAGTACTGGGGCTGTCAGGCTGAAAGGGAGCAAGGCTTATGCTTCTCGTCAGCAGTCCCTATTTCATCTCCCAAGACCAAAAAGGAGAGAGCATGAGCCTGAATCAAAGAATGAGAATAGGGCCAGGAGTGTTGAAAACCTAGATCTGCCATCCTCAGCAGTGGCTGGTGAGGCTCCTGCTTGCAAGATTAAAGAAACCCCTGCAGTGGAGGTACCACTGAAAAAAATGTTTACAGACACATTAGGTAAGAGCTACTCAAATTTTTATTTACATTTATTTTCCATAGGCGAAAAAAAATTCTCTTAGATTTATGATTCATTCTGCATGTGCTCCCTAGGTATATGCCCACCTCTGTCAGCATTTCTCCATCCTAAACTGGAAAAAAAAAAGAAAAGAGAGGAGAGGTTTATCTGCAAGCCCCTTATTATGCTTCGCTCTCCATCGTCACTAGCCATTTTTTCCTAAGTCTGTTGCTTGAGGTGGACTTCCAGGTGCAGACTTTTGAACCGCTTAAGATGAGTGAGAGGTTCAGTGAGTCCCTGCAGTCAGTGCTAGAGTTTGCTATATGTTCCTCCTAATGATCTCTTGACAATGAGACGTTCTTATTTTCTAATTACCCTCCTCAGAGATAACGTGACTTTAAAAAAGGTGGGCAAAATGAAGTCTCAGATTTGCATGTCTCGTTCCTAAGACACAGAGAGCCTCACATCAGTGGAAAATGATGATTTCCTAAGAACATCTTCACTCAGTTTGTCCTGAATGCAGTCTCAGTTCTTTGATCAAACAGTCTTTCTAGTCTTTTGGACCAGTGATCTTATTAAATGGTACCCTGCTTGAGCAGGATTTAGTAATTTTTATTAAGCTGGTTCTTGACTTTTCTTCTCTCTTATTTTCCACTGAAGGACTTGCCCCATATTAAGTCCTCATCCCAAACCCACTGACTGTCTCTTTGTGTAGGGTCAGTCAAAATCCATTGTCCTGCCTGCAGTAATCGCCAGGGCAGAAATATTCACTTCTGATGGCTCTCAGTTGCTCTGTCACAACTTGCTAAGCATACTCTACTCCTTGTCAGATTGCTATTAAAAAATAATTCCTGAGGCCTCTTTGAAACTTATATTCAAAATAAGGTGGAACTATCATGTGGCAATCACATTCCTGAAAAGGAATTCAGCTACTAACACCAATATATCCCCTAATCCCTTTCACTTATTATCATTCATTTGGCTGGGATTAGACCACTAAGAGCTATGCTGAGAATGCAATACTTGCATAATTAGGCAAAGATACATTAATTCTGTTTGATAGATTAAGCAATAAAGCTTACTACCCTTACGCAGTCTGTGGTTTTAAATACATAGAGAGGGTTCGTAAAAATTCACGAAGTTCTGTGTACTAACATAGATGTCTGTATAGGAGAAACCCAGAACATCCTTACCAGAGGATTAGAGACTGGTGTTTATCATGGAGGAACTCCTGCACTGACCAGGGTGAAAGAAGAACAAGAGAAAGCAATCCATTGTCACAGGTAAATCTATATATACCAGAAATCGATGTGTGTGTGCAGTAAGGCAAAGATTTCCTTTAGGGTCCTTAAAATCAGGCAGCTAAATTCTTACTTATTAGCTAGCTTCTTTTTGAGGGCACCTGTGTTACCTCAGAACTGAAACGCTTATTTAGCTGTCTAGGTTAAAAGTAAAGCACCTAACTGAAGGGGGGCAAAACACTGGTGCATTTGGGGTCTTAAATTGAGTAATGCCAAATGCTTTTTATAAGTTGTCAAACACCTTCAGATTACACTGAAGTCAGAACTCAGGATAGTTTGTTTTATGGGATCAGGCCTCTGATGGAGTAAAGGATAAACTTCTCATATCACATTCACATCAGAGTAGCCCGTATTTCTGAAGTTAATAAAAAGGGTAGAGCATATGTCAGTGCCAACAGCATTGTTATTTCGGGAATACCTGTCTTCAGACTAGATGGAGAGTGCATTTGGTACCACATAGATGAAGAACTTGAAAATTCAAGAGAGTTGCTTTTGTACTTTGTAATTATTAAATGCTAAAAATGGTTTTGGTTTTGTTTTGTTTTACATCTCCATTGAAGAAAAATAATTCCTGACCACAAAATCCCTGCAAGAAATAAGTTTTGAAATGATGGAGTTTGGAATGGAAGTGCCTTCAAAACTGTAACTAATTACAGGTTGTGCAAAAATTGAGCATGCTTACAATCAAATCAAACATATATTTTTAATGTGATGAAATCTGTAGGAAATTACTAGGTCCCATCTACTGAAAACACAGGAGAGATTCTTTTCCTCTTTGCACTTCAAGCCTAGTTCTTAACTAGTGACAAATTAGCATAATTTATTGATTTGGAATTTTATTTTAATATATAATACAAAGTAAGAAATTATTTTTTACATCTGCTTGCCCATTCCTCTTGATTTAAAGACCTTGAGGTTAGTGCCAAAGGATATTTCTGAATTACATTCATCAGTTTGTATAATTTCCTCCTATAGCTATCTTTCAGCAAAATGCTTTCAGTGTCTTAAAAATAAATGTTTTCATTAAAGATCCTTCTTGTTTGCTTCCAATATATTGGAAGATGAGCTCTGGCTGACTCTGACAGATGTTCCAGATGTGAATATTGATGGGATCTGGCAGTTCATAAAACTACTAATGAAATTAGGTGCTGCTTTTACTTTTACGGGTGTAAATTTTGACTGTGGAATGATGTACTGGTGCAGAATTACTGCAGTGCACTCCTTGCCAGCACTGCATTCTCTGTGGGCTGACAGCGCTGCCTCACAGATGACATGGGTTTGATTTTTTCATAATAGTGCAGGTTTTTAAAAGAGCTTTTCATGGATTTATTCACGTCATTAGCCACAGTAGCCCCTAGCATTTCCACACGGATTTTTATCTGAAAATGCCTGCCTAGTATAATGTGTTCGTCTTTTCACTCACTTTTTCTAATTTATGAGCTAAAACTAATTGTGAAAGGCAGCTTATTCTCCTTGACTGTGTTGGTCCTGTGATAATATATGCAATCCGAGAATCTGTATTTTATTTTTACAATACAATAGACAAATTTTACAATATAAAAATACAAAAAAAAAAATTGTATTTTTAAACCAGTAACCCTATTAGGAACACAAGATGGCCGCCCCATTGATAGCACTTCACTTGTGCCATGTTGACAACTTGTGCTTGCTGGAAGCAATGAAAATCCTTTTGAGAACTGCACGACATGCCTGGACCTGCCCAGTCTTATCCGTTCTTTCGTTTCCAAGCACTTTGTTTTCAGACCTTTGCAGGCACAAATAATATAGGCAAGAGGGTGAAAACCATTGGGATGTAGCCCATTGTGTGTATCTGGTGCTTAATGGAGCCTGGAGAGTGCTCAAGGCAGCAGCCTGCGGCTCGACCCTTGCAGCACTGAGGTAGTTGTTGCTGGCTCTTGGCGTCAGTCAGAGAATTCAGTGGGGTCATCTCCTGGTTCTGTCAAGAAGGACAGCTTGCTTGCCATTTTTAATATATAATTTCCTTGTGGTATGGAATCTGCACTCGTTCTGGACCAACAGCAGCAGTCAACGTGTTTGAGGTTTTTTTCCCATCTCCATTTCATGGAAAGACTTTTTCTTGGAAAAAAGACTTTTGCTTCATGTATACTTTTGCCTCACAGCCAGCCTGCTGCGATGTGCCTCATGCAGAAGTACATCTGGGACTATTGCAAGAATTTGACTTACCACAGTGTGCTTAGCCTTTTCTTCTGTATTTTATTTCTGTGTTGTGCACCTAGTTCCTATTTGCAATTTATAGCTGTGGTATGAATGCATTGTCAGAGGCTCCAAAGAAGTATTGTGTGTGCTCCTGGTGTCTTTTGTTACTACATTTCTGCAGGCCAGGGTCTGTTTTCTAGCCTTGAGGCAAAGAGGCACAGCAGAACACCTCCATATGACTAACCTGTCTGACCCTGCAGACCATGGTGGCTACATCTGAGCTGTCTGCTGGACATGATCCCTGGTCTGCACTAACCTCCAAAACTTGCCCAACGTGGCCTAGCACAGAGCTGGATGGCCGATGCCAAGACCAGAGGTCAGGCTAGCAATATAGAGCTCTGGACAATTGCACCCTTGGGTTTATGCTCCAGCTCTGATTAGTTTATTTGTACAGATGTAACTGGTGTGCAGTTCCGAAGAGGTCGATAGGAGCTGAGATGTTGGAAGGAGTAGCTACCTCGCTTTTATTTTAGGAGCTGAGATGTTGGAAGGAGTAGCTACCTCGCTTTTATTTTACATGAGTGCAAGAAACTTAAGACAGTACTGTTCGGTCTTCAGTGGTAGATGTTATATATAGCTCTCGCGTCTTGCTTTTGTTCTAGTAGATTTTATTTCAAGGCAGCCGGCCTGGATACGGAGCAGTGGTAGGCTGAACATAATCGTGTAGGGGCTATATTTGGTAATTCAACTGTATTAATATGAGGAGAATGAATACTTCTATTGACTATTGCTGAGACTTTTTTTGGCATGCATTTAACCACAATGTTAGACGGGCTTATTTAGGATAGAAAACAACAATAACAAATATAGATAATGAATTGTAAAGAGCAGCAGGATATCGGTAGTTCGTTTATCTCTTAGTGTCTTTGAGAACTTTCATATTTTGCTGCTGAAGTGCTAAACTCCATTACTGAGAGGAAACTAGGAGATCATGGCTGCCCCTTGTAGCTCTTGTTGCTTTTCGAGTAATAGTGATGGCCAGATGGTGGGTGTAGGTCATGAAGTGAGCTGAAGCAGGAAGCTAGCAAATAATTTAATATCATATTAAAAATGAACAAAGCAGCTGGATCATAGTTAAACAAATGTACTCTGTTTAAGGATATATAAAGATTTACACTCTTCCCCTCTTGCTGAGCTTTTAAGTGCACTTTCAGACCACTCATGCCTTGAGATATTGAGTTCGAAGGCAAAATCTCTTTTGGGTGCTGAGCTCCCACACCTAACTCTTGGGCTGTGTTTACCTATGGGAAGTAAAGTACTTTATTCCCTTTCACTTAGGTCCATGGCTGTTCTAATTTGTAGGAATGGCTGAGCTGCTGGAAATACAACTCAGTCTGCAGCCCTGCATGATGAAGTGCTTCATAGGTGCAATGCCGGGGAACAAGATGTGTCTTTTGCAAGTCTGCCCCAGCTTAGCTATCTCTCAGAGTAGGAAATATGTTTAAAAGCCTCTAAGTTCATGGCCATTACATTGTCAGAAAATTTCAATACGAATTGTTTCCGTCTGCTCAATAGAATCATAGAATCATAGAATGGCTAGAGTTGGAAGGGATCTTCAAAGGCCATCTAGTCCAACCCCCTTCAAGGAGCAGGGACATCCCTGACTAGATCAGGTTGCTCAGAGCCTCATCCAGCCTGGCCTTGAATGTTTCCAGGGATGGGGCATCCACCATCACATTTTGCAGCCGAACGCATGCATGAGTGTTCCCAGTGATGGAGGAGCTCCATTTTGACAAGTGCTGATAATTTGTTGCCACTCCCAGCAGTATCAGCATATAGGAGATATGCCCAAGCCCTCCAAAAATCATGCTCAGAGAAGGCACATCTAGAGACAGTCCTTCGTTATAGTCTTTATGCCAACTTCATACTCTTTGTTTACCTTCTGAACAGAACACAAATGGATCAGCTTAAGACTGTCAGGAGCCAGAAGCTGACTCACCCTTTGGAATACAATAAAGATGAGATTCACCCACTGCAGAACCATAGCAAGTTCAAAGGAACAACTAGACTCACTGGAGAAAACGTGAAATCAGAAGAAATACAAGTAAGCTGTCTTCTGTAGAACAAACATGCAGTTCCCATCAATTAATATCCTTCCATGCAGGCATCTTACAGTAATACGTGAATCCTTCCATTTGTCACCAATGGCCAATTATTTGTGCTATTTCTTGAGGACAGTTGTGTGTACAGTAAAGATTTTTTATGTTAATAGGACATTGCTTTGATTTGTGTTGTAAATGTACATTCAACTTTATACAAGAAAAAAAAAACAAGTTGTGCCTTCTATTTCATAAGGAAGGCTGAGAGGTTCCCATGTTCCTTGTACTTCCATGTACTGGTTTTCCTCTGGCTCTTGAAAAATTTCCAACCCCTGCCATAGTGGGCTTTACATCTTCTTGACATAAAGAGCCACTGTGCCGGTGGCACAGAGTTATTGGCCATTGTTCTCTATTCTCATCCCTGAGCTGGGAGTTTGTGGATTTTTTTGACCTTTGGCATTGAGGTATTTGAATGATATCCAGCTGTGTACCTAACAACCTAACCTAATAACATCCCTGAGTTATTTCTTCTAAGTTCCTTTAGGGGATTCTATCTGTTTGAATCCTCTGTTTCAGCCTCTGTAGTGATAAAGTAATCTCTGAATACCTGTGGCTATTACCCCTATTAAAAACAACTAGTCATAATATGACTTCAAGTAATTTTCTAGAAGAGTTACTGATGAAGAGAACAAAAAAAAATGGTGAGCCATATGAGACAGTGATAAAGGAGACGAGGGCAGCTAAAAGCTATATTTTTATAAGACAAAAGAGTATGCAATGTTAATGCTTAGAAATGTCTGGAACAATGTTCTGTTGCAAAATGATGTCTAAATCAAACTGATATGTTTGACAGCAAACTGACAATTTCAATTATTTTCTTGACCAGAAAAGATTCAGAAAAAAATGAAACTGTCAAGATAGCACTTTGATCAAACTTTCTCTACTTTCTTTATTTTTCATTTCTACATTTTTTAAATACGTATTTTTGTATCATAAACTTAGTGAATGTTTTCTCTGCTCATGTTCCATATTTCTCTGGAGGTAACATTTACAACAGGAAATGATTAACTGTTTCAGTTAGGTTATTTTAGTATTTTCAATACAAATATTTTGAATATCTTTTCTGCACAATATTTTGAAAGATCAGCTTTATTTCCACCTAGGATTGTAAAAAAATGGTTAGCATTTCTGCCAGGGAATAACCGAGTTTCCTAACTAGGTCTAGGTCTAGAGATGAAGTTTAATAGAATTGTTTTAATCTTTTGTTCCCACCTGATAACATAACAAGTGCAGATTCAAAAAGATTTGTTTTCCACAAAACAATTACAAAACACTTTGAAACACTTATCTATATGATTCCCAACTGTAGAAGTCTGCTTCTTTTTGAAAGTGACTGAGGGATGTGCCAAATTCTAACCAGGCAGATCACAGCAAAGAAAGGATGGTTGTGAGGACACAAGTGGGGAGATACACAAATGAAGGGAAAGTAGGAAGGGGTTGTGTGTGACAATTGGTTGACTACAGAGCAACCTGCACATTTCTAGCTTAACTCCACCAACATTGTATTTGCAGTATCCAGCATGAGTGCTTTGAAGGAAGAGGACTCAGTGTTGGCATCAGCGTGGGTTACGGAAGGAGAAGGGAATAGGGAAAAATAATGGAGATGTATATATATGGAAAAGTAATCTCCAAAATGCACCAAATTTCACTACTTTCATTTTTCTGAACTCAGTTGAAAATTATGTCTTTGCAATCCCTTGCTGTTTGTAAGGGCCATTTAACTAAGGATGTGCCCTTGACGCTACTTGATGATCTGATGAACTGACATTTTTGCCATTAAAATATGCTTTGTATCCTTGCCTTTTTTAAAAAAATAATCCACATTTAATGGTGTTTATTTGCATGATTAGTTTACATTTCCCGATTTTCCTTCACAAAACAAGGATTTATCTCTGCTCACTTTGTAACAGTTGGTTTGTTTTGAATATAGGAATTTGCAGGGTAGTGGGTTTTTTGTTTGGTTTTTTTTTGTGTTGTTTTGTGGGGGTTTTTTAAAAAAAAATATTTCAAATGTGTTCTTTTTTAAGTGAAGACCTTTATACTGTAGACCTTTAAGCAGAACAAAAGACTCAGTACTTCCTTCTGGGTATATAAGGTGGGCGTGCCTATTCCAGAGCAGGCAATGACATGCATACTATTTTTCTGCTGGTAGGTATTAAAACAGCAGATTTTGGGACTGCAGGAGGAGTTCAAGAGAAATGAGTCCTGCTGGCATGCTGCCTACAGCAAGCTGAGAGACCAGGTTGAGATGCTAACCAGGCTGAACATGGAGCTTCGAGATGAGCTCAGAATTTCAGAACATCAGAGGTGGAAAGCAGAAAAAAACCCAGAAGCTGTGAATTTCATGGACAGAAAATCAGAGACCCTGGTACTGGAAGATATTACTTGTTTAATAGTGTCTGAAAAATTCAGGCGTAGTTTTCCTTTGGAACTAGCATGTGTGAATACTCTTGCTCCACTCCTGCCACGCTTAGCCTGAAGAGGAGTAAATCAGCTCTGTAGTAAGCCATGTTAAAATACACTCTTTGTGTGGTCCTCTTCTGCTTAGCCTTAGTTATCCATCAGGTGGGTACCTCTGCAAGGTGATACAGCCAACCTATCTCAGACACTTATATCAGGGCTGATGTCTCCCTCCACTAACTAGGGAGCGAGTCTAGATAACTAATGTACATTCAATGCCTAAATTAAGATAAGTAAAGACTCCTGAGTTTAATTCCAGTATTTATATTTATAACGTCATGTAGCTTTTTAATAAAACAGCTCTTCAACCAGATGCAGGCTGGTTTCTCGTAATAGATATAGTGGGACCTTTTATTAAATCTCATTTCAGTTCTTATTTTGCACTGTAAACTTTCTAGGAAGAAAACACTGTCAGCGGCCTGCCTTATCATGGCATAAGTTGCACTCTTGAATAGGACTTACATTGGGGTGGAGCAGGAAAGGCAATCAAGGTAGAAAATACAGCAGGGTAGTGTAAATGTCTCTGGTGATCTCCTGAAATCAAAGTTTAGTCATAGGTTAACAGATTTTATTGCTCTTTCTCATTCAGTATCCCGTTTGTTTAATATGCTTGTAGGATGACTTGCTACCTTACTGCATAACTAACTTCATTTAGCGGAGTTAAAGGAAGGGAGAGGAATAAAGTTAGCCACTTCTTACACAGGAGACAGTAAGTCTTGGTAAAATTAAATGATGCAGACTAAAATTCAAAAGACAGAAGTCTGGTTTGAGTGGTCATTTCATCTCCCTGTGTATTCAAGGTAGAAAAATATGTGCCTTTAGAGATGGATCAATTTAATCCTATGTGTGTCAAGACGACTAGAGCAGGTAATTATCTTCTAGATGGTGCAGTCTGGTGAGATAAATCCTACTCTTCCACAGAGTGGCTGAACCTAGGAGAAAATAAAATTGAGCCATTTACTCCTACGTATTTCCCTAATTTGCAAATCTAATTTCTAGTAATGTATCTTTAAAAGATGTTAGAACCACCAATTAACCTGTCCTTTGCTTTATCGAATGAAGAAGTTTTGATCTCTCCTTTTATTTGATTTTAATGTACTTGTTAATGAGATTTTTCATCTAACACTCTTAAGTTCCATTGAAAACATAATTTCAAGTCACATTTCACTTTCTTTTTAATTTTCCCAAACCTACCTGTTGATATGACTATTCCTTGTATAGATCATGAAGGTAAAAAACAAATCTGAGTCACTTGTATAGAATGAAAAAACATAAAAATTCAAACAAAAGCAACAATAAGAAAAAACTAATTTACTTCTGTTGTAGGCCAGATTTCTGTATTGTCTCTACTGCTTTGGGACATTCAGTGATGTAGAACTACTGCTCAAGCCACTAAATTTTTTTGTTTTCTGAAAGTGATATTAGAATGCTGTATATAAGGATGCTAAGATGCCATATACAAAGATTGTTGTGTTTGGGGAGTTTCAGACCCTAGCAGAAAAAGATGTTATAATTTTTATTACAACAGAAGACCAGATGGCTTTGAGGGTTGTTTGATTCTACTAGCTGTGACTTGAACTTAAAATTATATATTTATAACAAATTCTCCATTAGGTTGCAGAAGCTATTCTGCGAGGGACAGCATCTTCATCAAAACAAGAAGAAAGATCACAGAGAGATAATCACAAGAGCCATGGCATCTCTCACGTGGGGCCGAAGACATCTATGCAGAAACACTACTTTAAAGATGTGAATATAAAAGTATGCATGCCTATTGCCAGTAGTTACTTTTCCACAATTTCAAATATTTATTTCAGAGCATGTTCTTTGGAATCAAAATTTGTGAAAATGAAAATGTCTGGTCATGTTTTCTTGCAGTGCGTTTGTGCTGTCATTCAGTATAATTCTGCTTGTATTTTTTCTTCTGGTTTTGCAGTAGCGGAAGACAAAATTTTTCTTTTTCCTTTTATAAACCTAACTGAATTGCCTTTGCCTGTTGTTTGCAGATATGCTCTGAATTCATTGTACCTGCTACTTCACAGATTGGTTTTACAGGGAACTACCATACCTTGCCTCAGCAAAGCATAAACCCAGTATTTTGCCATTACTTACCAATAAGTACTAGTGGCTTTCTGCCTTATAAAGTCAGTGGGAAAATCACTTAGCTTTTAATGAGTTGCGACAATTTAACTGGTATCTCTATGACTGCTCCTCCACAGCCAGCTTGCAAGTTTCTCTCACATCTCACTGTTTAGAACATATAGATATCTACATATCTTGTCGTGCTTTTCTTTCTCTTGGCTTTGTATTTCTTGCTTCTTATTATGAGCATCTTGATTATTGCAAGTCCCTTTTCTTCCTTTTGCTCACATTTAGCTCAAATCTGTGCTTTGTTCAAGTGAACAGTCTCTCTGAAATTCCTCCTACCTACTGGAAACTAATCTCCCGATTCCATTGGCCAGAGCAAATCTAAGCTCAGATTAGTCAACACTCCACTCTCTCTGCCTGTTTAGGGACTGAAATGAAATGTAAAACATGTCAGATGAGAAAGGAGGCAACTATTCCACTCTAGTGATCATGATAGCATGTGGCTTGAAAGTCAGTAGACAGTGGCTTTAGTGAATCCTGCATTGTGCCAGATGTGAACAGAGATAATTATAAGAACAACTCTGAACTGAATACGCTCAAAAGAGCAGAAATAGTGAAATCTGTGAAATAGTAGCTTTAAACAGGATGCAGATATTATGTGCCTGCCTTCAAGACCGGCTATATTTCTCTATATTTCTAAGCAATGTATGCTTTTTGTAAGTTTGAAGGTGGAGGGTTTAGCTGCAGGAAATTGTTTTATTTGTTCTATACTGATGTTAGGTCTCCCCAGTCCCTTCTGCAGCTGGAATCTCTCCATTCCTCTGTGCTGTGGTGGACAGAATTACAAGCCAAACAAGTAATGTGAGATATAATATCTGCAGTTAAAGTGGCCAGTAAAATAAAAAAGTTATCTTTGATAACTTACCCTGGAAATTTTCAAGGTATGAAAGAGTTTGTTCCATCTGAACATCTCAAGTGCTCTTGCAAAATAAGGAAAAAGCAGAAACATTTGTTCTACATAGAGATTCCCTAAGATCCATTGAGTTAATTTTTCTTCTCTGGCCCACAGCCACGTGCAAAAAATCTGTGGCTTCAGCAACAGTTCTGAGAAGGGGGAAGTTGAGGACAGCAGACTTTTGGGCTCATCATTATCTGAGCTTTCACTATCCAGCCAACACTGGATCCAATCCAACTGAAATCCAGCACAAGCATGAGCTAGACTGGTGGGCATAGTGCCCAGACGTCCTGAGTGAACTCTGAAATGTGTGACAGAGACACACTTTCTTTACTGATCTGATGGCAGAAGGCAGCCTTGCAGTGAATAGCATGGCTGCTAATTATTTGAATCTAGAGTTGAAGGCTCAGGTAAATGGAACATTAAACAGAAGTGCAAAATCTGTGTCGTAGCGATAGATCTGAATGTGGTGACTCACTTGTGTTTCCTTTGTATTTCAGCTCTCTTCCTAGCAGGTACATGTTTTCCCTCAAAGATTCTGTGAATCTGGACAATTCTTAATTGCTCCTTCTGTCAGAATTGGGAAACTGTGCATGGGAACATATCAAAGTGAACGGGATAACCCTAAGCAACAGACACAGAGAGGCATGCCACAGGGACATGTGTATGTCTGTGTAAGATATTTAGGTTAAAGCTAGCTAGGACTGGTGAGATTCATCAGCTGTAATCAAGAAGGCATACACACACACACACATAATTCTCTATTTGGGGTCTTGTCTTGTTTCCCACATTTTTGTCTACTTGGACAATGATGCAAGTCCAGGGAATCAGGGTGCATAGTGTGAGGCCAACAGCAGCATTTACAATGGCATATGTAGCAGGCTGGAGTACCTTTACCGACACTGTTCTGCACGAAGAACTGAATTAGTTGTTCTTTAGATACATTGTGAACAAAACTCACCATGTTCATGGAAACACCTCTTTCTCTCTGGTTTCATCTTGCTCCTTCCCTATGTGGGAAACAAGATAAGACCCCAAACAGAGAATTATGTGTGTGTGTGTATGCCACATACGCAAATAATTTTTTTTCTGAAAGTTGTAAGCACTTAATGATGCACCTGTTGTAGAAAGATTTTTAATCCTATTTGAAGATGTTTATATCAACTTACTAGAAATGTATTCAAACCTTTCAGGCAATGAAAAGCTCTGTGCAAAGAGATGATCCTTTGAGATTGGTGACAAAGGAACATCAAGAAAAGAAACCATCTAACTGCTCCCTTGGCAGAAGCACAACGCTGACTGGCAGGAGAAAATCTCACCAGGGAAGACTGACACCTTTTGAATCAGAAAAAGTAAGTCAGTAGTAAAGTCTGTTTAGACTGCCTTTATTTTCTTTTTACCTTATTGTTCAGATGTCAGGGTGTCTCCATTTTGCTTCAGGTTGTGCATCAACCCTCTCTTACTGGGAGAAGAACAGGTGGTAGGAAATCACCTGGAGCTGTCTCACATCTGAGTGGTGGTTTTAAGGAGCCTAACTATGTAAAAGGTAAGATCTGTGGGAACTTTCTGCTTGCTAAAAGTGGTTTGTAAATAACTTGGAGACACTGGTCCCCAATTCTTGGCTCACAGGCAACACATTGTCACTAAAACTCTCCTATGATTCTTAGAAGAATTATGAAATTTATATTTTACAAGAGAGGAAGAGGAGATTGTGCTGTTGCCTGCTTACTCACTGAGTTTGTTGTCCTGGAAGCCCAGAAGGTGGGAGAATGGACGTGGCCTGCGCTTCACTTTGGTCCAGGACAAAGCATCTTTGGGAAGATGGACAAGCTGTTAGCAAACATTATTGGTATAAGAAGCAATGTATTGCAAGAATCTGAGAGCTAGCATCTTTAAAAAAAAATACTTCTGAGATGGAAACACATGATTGAGCAATTTTCACGTTATTTCTATGACCCCTTTTACTTTGTTTTTTTTTCTTACAGGCAGGTCTTTGCCCATTTCAGATAGCTCAGAAGACATGCCCCTCTCACATAACCACAGCAATGGCACTTGCAGCTTCGCACTCTGCAGTAACAATGAAGAAACAGAGGTATTTCACTATGTAACTCTATAAAATAATTCAGTGAGTCTGCGGTCTTAGTTTTCATATACAGCATGCTAACTCCCATTTAGCTGGGAACAATACTCTCCTGGCTTTATCTTCTTGCCTCTACTTATGATAAGTACACTTCTGCAATGACTTACAAATCATGTTGTAGATTCCTTTATCAAGATATTGCTGCACAACTGTTGGACATTAATAGATTTATGTTGCTAGTTAACATTTTAATTTTGGCTCAGGAAGAAGAGACTCTGAATTTTAAAAAGACAGAAAAATCGCTAAAACCTCAGAATAAAGTGGCTTTTGTGACCACACACAGAAGTGGCGTAACTGCATATGACAACAAAGTAACTATAGACAGTTCTCCTGTTTTTCTGGATGCTGAAACAAAGATTTGAACAAATTATGATTCTGGCTCTTGCAGGATTAGCATCTGTCTTCTTCCCATTTGTGAACTGAAATAAAACACACCAAGAAACAGAAAATCTTCCATTCCCATTTCCTATGCTATGCAACAGATACAGAGCTTTAGGGATGGATCTGGCAACTTCAGACACTGTGTTTACAGCTTTTCACTGGAGCATATCATTGCTCTGTGGGGAGCAGTACTCCCTGTTCCTTTGGATCCCATAATTCAAAATACACCGCATCTTCAAACAGTAATTAACATTAGTTAGCAACTGTTCTGGACGCTATGTGCCAGATGTCGATTAATTTAAGGCTCCTTTATGCTGCCAGATAGTGCAAAGAGCACTCATTGTAACAGTAAATTGCATGTGTAACACCCTGAATAGCTCTAAGTCACACAGTTAGCATTACCTACAGCTAAGAATCCCATAATTTGTTTTAGAAGGCTGAATCTAGCTAATATAGGTACCTTTCTTTGCAAATCTGTAACCCAATATTCAGAGATAGTTCTGTGCTTGTGTTTATTCTCTTCATTCCCTATAGTGCAGAGATGCACTCCTGCCTCCTCGTGTTTGGACTTTCTCTATGCTATGTTTTGCTTCGCAAACTGAAGTGAACTGGAGTTAATGTGTAACATTTCTAGTTATGACTGAAAGATCAACATGTATTAGAAATGCAAGGTAATGCCAGAAAGAAGGGCAGCCTTCCTCTGTGTGTGTGAAAGTAAATATGGTTGTTGCACAGTTGATTAAAAGTAATGAAAATATTTAAAAAACATTTCTGTTTATATAACACTGTGATGTTTTCATAATATAGCCTGCAAAATCAATATTATCTAGAAGGTCAATGTTACATCAAGAAAGAAGAAAAAGTGAGGAAGAGGTGCAGGAAAAAATAGAGTATCGTGACGGAAAGGTGAGATAAAATAGGATGCAAAAATACTTAAAGAGATCACCCATAGGACTGCAATATAGACGGGAATAATTGCTTCAAGTAGCCATAGACAATTATGTCTCCAATTAAGCGTCTGTTCCTTAAAGGAGAGCTGAAGTGTAAAGTTCACACCACGAATGGTAGGAAATACATATAGCTGATGGGCTGGAAAGCAAGGAACCAAATTATTTTCTTATCTCCCACGGGGATTTGCTCTATGTCTTTCATCAAGTCCTTTTTGTTTCAGCTACCTCATTGTGGGCTGAGAGGCACAATATGCTTACCATTAGAAATGAAAATGTGCTACTGGTGTAGCGATGATTTTTTATAGTGCAAGGCTAAAGGCCATTCTTTTTTTTTTCCTTGGAAGTGATTCTATTGGCAGTGAGCTGTGCCAGCTGGACACCACTTGTGGGAGAAGTCTTATACACAGCTGGCTACATCTGGAATAGCATCAGTGGTGTTGTGCTCGATGTAGCCTGTCCAGTTTGCTCAAGCCATCTGTCAAAATCCCCAGCAATTCCCAGCTGGATCTTGAGATTGCTTCCAGCTACCCCTTGTCCTGAGGCCCATAGCTCAGCGTGGCAGCTGGTTTGGACCCTTTTCTGGAAATCTCTGTCTTCCAGGAGGGGATAACAGGGCAATCCTTGCAGGCTTCCCATTGTGTCCCTGCGGTCCTTTGCCACCAAACTGGATAATTCATTCCTGAATGACCATGTTACCTTTCCTGCACAGCACCTCAGAAATGATCTTGAAAGGCTGATTCCTGATACGTAGATGAGTCTACGTATTGGAAATTTGGTGCATTGCTGTTGGGAAAGGTTGTCAGCAAGGTGACCAGGTGAGCTGGTGCTAGTTGCACTGCTGATAGACAAGCACTCTTTCCAACACTGTCGCTGCTCAACTGGGCCAGATCTGAACTCAGTCCCAGATGTCTCTTCAATTACACTGCTCCAAGCAGGCTTATCCCATTAAAACATTTCCTTCATATTGACTGAGGGTAACCTATGGCCAATTACAGTTGTCAATTCTGGGCAAGGGTTTTGGTTAGATGAAGACAGCAATTTAGTTTCTGTGTCTGTTCAGTTCTGGGCTTCTCTTCTCACCCTGCCAATTCAGACATTGATTAATGATGCTTTCCAGTGAGCAGTCATAGAAATGGCTTCTGCAATATAACAGTTGTTCAGGAAACACTGCCTTGAGATGCCAATTCTTTTATAGCTAATGCTGAGATGGGCTTTGTGAAAGCTTCTACTAATCACAGCTCCCTCTTGCAGAAGTAGAAAATATCTCTTATTTTGATCCTCCAAGAAAAAATAATTCTGAAAAAAGTTGACTCTGACATTTTTACCACTGAATTTTATTCATAAAACTGAGTTGTGAGCTGGATTTTCTTGTGCAACTAGAGAGAGGTCAAAATGGCAACTGATGCCTTTAGAAAGCATAAACTGTCATTTAAACCACAGGGAACTTGTTGTAGTGATGCCTTTTGTCACAAGGAGATGTAAGAACATCTTTCCATTACTAACCAGTAATTTTGAAATAAAATAATTTCTAAAAAACTAAAATCTTGCCCTCCGTAATCGTTACAATGCCTTTTTGGGGAAATTCTGCATTTCTCTTCCCACAAGCATATCTTCCATTTGGTTTTGGTTTGGTTTTTTTTTTTTTTTGGTTGGGAAGTATTCCCTTTTTGTGGAGAGTCTTATAAAATTGGAACCATATGGAAGAGCTATAGTGCACCTTCTGCTTGTCTTCTTTCTTGGACTTCACCAAATTTATTACATCATGAGATCTGATATATGCTGAACAGAACCAGCTGCTACAGTAATTCCAGAAAAATTGATTAACCAGAGGCTATGTCAGGTATGAAGGTTTCTTTGACCAATCTTGTTAAGAAGTCTTCAATAATTTTGATAATCTCTGCATACAGCCACGTTTAATTCTGTAGTACTGAATGTCTCTACAGGCATATGTTACTTGGAGTAAAATGATTGTTAACCTATGTCAGCAGTTTGTGTTAATATATCGAGTTAAATAATTTTGGTTCACACAATCCAGAACTGTGGCCTCTTGTGTGGCTTGTGTGGAATGTGTACCAGCATATATTAAATTAGTACAGACAGTAACTCACGGAAGCTGGTCAAGGGAAAAGCTGAATGGCTTCCCTATTACATGGGAATGTGTTGCATGCCTTACCTCACTTAACAGAAAAACAAGGTGGTTGGGTGGAAACTTGGGCCAAGTGCAAGAAATGAGGTCCTTTTGTGAAAAGAAAATTACTTTTGGTCTCTTTTACACACAAATGAGGCAAAAATAATGTACCTGTGCTGCACAGGCAGCTTTTGACATAGTGTTATTCTTTTCCTTTAACTTCGTTTACATTAGATGCTCTATATGTTTGAAGGTAGAAGAGGTGCTTACTGATGGACGTCGAATCATCACTTTCCGCAATGGTACTAAAAAAGAGATCAGTGCTGATAAAAAGACGACTACGATTAGGTTTTTCAATGGAGATGTAAAGAAGATCATGCCAGATCAGAGAGTGGTGTGTAATTTTTTTTTTCTTTAAGAAAAATTACATGATTCAGCGATTTTCCAACCAGGTCCTATCATTTATCTTGATCTATCAATGCTGGGAGAAATTGATGAGAAAGGGTGTGTTGGTTTAACTACCCTAAGCAGTGAGACTGCTTCATCTACAAAGACAAAAGTGGAAAGAGATGAAGGTAACAGTGAAAGGAACAAATGGGTAGTTGGCCAAGCAGATTAAAGGAGACTGAAAGAAGGCAAAGGGCAGGGGCAGGCATCTGAAACAAGGACTGTTTTTTATACATTTGTAGGGCAGGTACCACAAGGGGTTTTCCCCTCTTGGTATTAAATAGATATAAATAGTTAATAATAATGTGAGGTCGAGTGGAAATAAGTGAGGCCTTGTCAAGTATGGGACCATTTTAAATTAATAGTGCATAGATGGGAGCCAAAGCAAAGAGGTGGGAAGATAACTTTCATGCATGCACTGTTCTCTTTTATGCTACAGAGATTAAAGTAGCAACATCTAGACACAGCCATAAGGAGGAGGACAAATAAGAGGAAGGAACAGAAATGCAAACAGAGCTACTTTTACGGATGGCAGATACAGAAAATGACCTTGAAATGACTTTTTAAAGGCAGCTTATTTTTAAGCACATTGTTATGGTTGAATCTTCTTATGCAAATATTGTGAACATGCTGCAAACACTTCACTCTCCTTCCAGATTTATTATTACGCAGATGCACAGACAACCCACACTGCTTATCCAGATGGCCTGGAGGTGCTGCAGTTCCCTAATAATCAGATAGGTATGCAAGAGCTCATAAACATGAACTGCATGTCCAGGGAGGTTTCTACTATGAAAGTGTCATCTAAATTCTGACTCCAGCAGATTGAGGGTTTTTTTGTTTCAATTTGGATTGTCTCTGCATTTGACTTCCAGTATGTTCCATCACTTTACTGCTCAGTTTTGACCTACAAAGCAAAGATTATAATGGGATGTTCTAATTTTGACTTTCTGATTATTTGATTCTGTAATTTCTTTAGCAGTATGCTGGATATAATTTCTATCTTCACTACAGTGTCCAAAAAAATCTGATCTAGCTCTGTGCAAAGCAACATGAAAGAATACAAGACAAATTTTTTACATCTTCTTTTCCACAGAAAAACATTATCCTGATGGCACACAAGAAATTGTGTTCCCAGATCACACAGTGAAATGCCTCTATAGTGACGGATTCAAGGAAACTTTTTTCCCAGATGGTACAGTAGTAAAAGTGGAAAAGTAAGTCTCATGTTAATGACAGGAACCAGGCATTGGGCACAGGTACAATGATACTGGCATTTAAAACTGGTTGGATTCTGAATGGCTGGGAAAATTCCAGATGAAAGGAGAAAGGATTTGTAAGATGAGGGTTTTGCTCTAAAGAGGAACCAAAAATTGCTCACCTCCACTTGGATGACAGGTGACCATTTATCACTGGCAAAGTGACTATGACATATTCCTTATAATAACAGGTAAACATCACTTCATTCACTGCTATTTCTTTCAGGAATGGAGATAAAACAGTGATATTCAGTAACGGCCAAAAGGAGATTCACGCCGCGCAGTTCAAGAGGCGGGAGTACCCAGATGGCAGTGTAAAAACTGTGTACTGCAATGGCAGACAGGAAACCAAGTACTCCACTGGACGAGTCCGAATCAAAGAGGAGGAGAGTAGTATCACCCTAGATAAGAAGTGATTCCTCCCCTCAAAGGGCTGCACTGTACGTAAGTAGCTCAACCCATTTTCTTGGCAGGTCAGAACTGTTAGGAAGATTTAAGACTTGTGGAAATGAATGGCTGGATCACTGATCACACATTCCCTTGTTTTTCTGCTGGTTGATTACAAAACTTACTACAATTAAGGGGCATGGCATAAGAACCTCAAATCTATAAACCTTTTGAATTTCAGTCAGTGCTGCCTTATGCTGACTAAAACAAATCTACATGTTTGGTTTTTTTTCTAAAATCAGTTAACCATCACAAAAAAAGTGGAAGTGATTAATGTTTTCAGTTTGGTTGGGTTCTTTGGAGCAGAAGTTCTCAGCATGTATCAGGCGTTACTGTGAGCTGTACGTTAGACCGAAAACTGAGCAGGAGTTGAGTGAACAGCCACAGCTCTGGATGTCCCTTCCAACCTAGATTATTCAATAACAATATGATTATAATCTATCATCTCATACATTTGCAGACAAAATTCAATGTTTATTCCATCCTGGTTATTATTCCGGATGAAACAGCCCTTTCTTCTTCCTCCAGCAGTATTTCCTCAGACCTCCCTTGTCTTGCTTTGGTTTTGAATTAACCTCTCCCACTACTGCATTTATTCTTCCAGTAGTGC
>WHYT01016543.1:171424-263757 GCA_009806455.1 Tetrax tetrax
AAAAAAAAAAAAAAAAAAAAAAACAAAAACTAAGAGAAAATTCTAAGCATCCAAGAATTACAAAAGCTTTGAGACAGCTACTGCTGTAGTAAGGTACCTCAAAGAAGAAGTAAATAAACTGTGGAGACATATAACTTTGGAACAATCAAAGCTTTGTGCTGCCTTAACTATCTGGAATTGATACCCTTTTACATATTTTTCAGCTTAAAAACAGCCTTTGACTTCTCAGTTGTGGACCGTAGAAACACGCAGGGGCAGCATGCTTTGAGAATGTGTTGACAGTGACAGGCATTCAGAATACAGTGAGGGTGACAACTGCTAGCACAATCTGTGGCATTAATTTCACTGGTGAAAGGAAATGCTTTACCATTATCAAGATGTAAATTAACATAGTTCAAAAATGTTGCAAGACACAAACCAATTTAAGACTCTCATTATTTTATTTGAATGTGAAAAAATTCAGAAATTCTTGCAGGATGAAAACACCACCGTTCTCTCTCCACTCTGACATCTGGCGACTCTCCCGTATGATGTACCTGTCTTGGCTGTCCAATGCATTTGGCTGCTGCTAACAGGCTCTGAGGGGTAACCACAAAGCAGTCACAGGCAACGTTCTGGAGTATGTAACAAGTGCATTACAACGCAGAGAGCAAAACCAGGAGAGTCTCAATGGGGGCTTGATGGGAGGAGGGTTTTAGAGAAGGGTCCAGGAGGTGTTTTGGGGAGGCTTGGAAGCAGGGCAGTGGAGTTAGAAGTATATGGCTACTGTACCATAGAACTGTAGCGTGTACATTAAAAATAGCCCTGGACTATCTTTATCCTGTAGTGAGGGAATCGTTGCCTAAAAATGAAAGGATATGAAGCAAGCTTTGGTCCAGGATGTGAGGAATGAGGGTCCTACTGGAAAGGGACTTTAAGCCTCATTAATAGGCTGAGATTGTAGCCAAAATTTGAATTTCTGTATATGATGACTTTCTATATTCGAAAGTAACATGTAATTCTTTATTCCAATAGTAATATGTACAGTAATATATTTAGTGATGTTTTACAGTCAGACTTGCAGTACCTTTCCATTTCAGGTTTATCCTAGCGTTGGAAGGAAGCAAGATCTAAACTGCACTGAAATTATTTCTCTGAATCTCCTTAGAGAACAGAGGTTCCCTCCCTGTACAGACTGCAGTGGAATCCTCCTTAGTGTGACCTTTTCTTGGGTGAGGGGTTTAGAGGGAACAGGAGAGAAACGTGATAAGAGTACTCACTGAAGTGCAGCAATGATGTAATAAGACTTACATAAAATACCACGTAGGGGAAAGTAGTCTTGCTGTGTCTCTTGCCAACAGTGCTTCTTTTCAGACTCCAGGAAGCTAGAGCCTTGCTGCTGAACTTGCACACAAACTTAACGTGGTGGTCCCAAAAAACGTTTGTTATCTTTGCCTCCACTTTCTTTCCTGGGAGTTCTTTTTCCTGTCTGCATATTAAACAGCACTGTGTCACATGCTAAAATAAAAACAGAAAACTAAACAAGTTCTATAGTAGCTAGTTCAAATCCTTGAGCATAGACTATTAAATTAAGGAAAAAATATGTAATTGAAAGTAGCCACATGAAGCTCACATTTGGGTGAGTCAGCTTACAGACTGCAGTTAGCTTTGTCTTTTCTGCACTGCTCAACATCGGTACTAGGAGCGTTTCAGTGAAAGGCGCTGTTGTATCTGAATCCACACAAATCATGCCATCACAGTCGCTGCTAGGTAATCATAAACTAAGCTATTAGTAATGTCTGAACAATGAAGCTTTCTTTGGTGGTTTCTTCATGTCAGCTTGTATTAGTGGAACATCTTTCACACATCTGGCATTCAGGGAGTAGTTTACAGGAAACTGGCTCACCAAGCTTAGATATAACAAATGTCAGCTTCAAATTCCCTGGTAATTAAGTGTAAAGAAAATAAAACATTTTAATCAACAAAGAACACCCACCTTCTGTTAAGGAAGTCGTATCACATATAAGCAAAAGCTCTTGAAGTGCAATTATGAAGCAGTCACTCCAGGATTAGGCATTGGTCTAAACAAATGAACACAGATTTCACTCACTCGACTCTATAAATGCGTGCCCAGATGAACGCCCATCTCTTCATTAGCCTGCATTCCCAGAGGGCTTTGGGTTCAGCCCATTCCTTAGTAACTTGGAAACCCACCTGCGTGTTTGCCAACACTCTTCCACAACGCAAAAATGGCTACAGCTGTCTCCGACCACGCTGAAGTTTCACACCTATGCACCACTATTGCTGACCGGCACCCAGAAGCAGAGACCTCTACCCTGAGGAGAGCAGGACGCCGTCATCCGTGGCCTCACGACTCTGGAGGCTGCACAGCTGTGCAGATGCTGCGGTGGCAGACCCCGCGGCGGCCTCCTCGGCGAGGCACTCACGCGCGCTCGGGCTTCGTGCTGGCCATGGCTGCTTCCAGCTGCTCGGTTTTACACCTGTGAGAGGAAACAGGATCCTTAACGGTTGGGCATTGCAGGCGTTTGTTTGCCGAGTTAATGCAGAATGTCTCTGTGTATTTAAACTCGGCACACAGACTGGCAGTCTTTCCTATCATCTTTAAGCCCTCACAGGTCATTAACCTGGGTCTGGAAGCTGCCCGCCGTGGGCTGTAGTTTCAGAAAAAACCATTTTGATTATTTCTTGAGGGACTGGTTTCTGTCTGGCACGCCGTCCGGGTTCACCTCGCCTGCCCCAGGCCACACAGCCTTCTCCGGCGGCTCGGGCAGGGGCAGAGGCCGCGGACGGGCAGCGGGCAGGGCGCCGGGCTGCCGGCCCTCTCTGCGAACGCGGCCCGGCGCGGCCTGCCCGCCGTGAGGCCCCGCAAACAAACGTGGCTGAAGGCCCCCGAGGGAGGCCGAGCCGGCGCACACCGCGCTCGTTATCAGCAACGGTGTTGCGATTTACCAGCCGCGGCCGCTGGTTATGCTGGGGTGGGGGACCGGCAGAGCTCCCCGCGCCGCCCCTCGTACCTGAGCCTGCCCTGCTCTCCGCCCGGGCCGCTGCCAGCCCCGCCGCCCGCTCCGGCCCAGCCCCGTCCGCAGCAGCCGGCCCAGGCGGGCGGCGCGGGCCGTTGCTTGGCGATGGGAAAAGGGGGAAGGGAAAAGAGCGGGGGCTCCGGGGCCTCCCTCCGGGCGCAGCCGGCAGGCCTTGGCAGTTTACCCGAGCTGCCTCGGCTCTTCCCAGGCTGGAGCTGGGGCTGTTCGTTGTTTTGGCCAGCTGCTGCCTTTTTACCCGAGCCGGCCCGGGACGAGGCACAGCCAGGGCACTGGGAAGGGAGAAAACCCGTTACCTGCGGCTCCCCCTTCTCCGGTGTCACTCCTCACCCACGGCCCTGGCTCCGGGGGATCCCTTCTCCCTGGCGGGTGGGAGCAGGCCGGCTCAGCCCCACCACCTGCCCAGGGCCAACCTCCATCCTGGCAGGCCTTGCAGGGGGAGCCTGCTCCACAGGGCCGTAGGCACGTATCTGGGGAGCCGCCGATGTCGATTGAGGCCCTGCACATCTCCCACCTCCTGTGCCTGTATCGGGGACCCTCCAGCTGCTTGGACCTTTGGCTCGTGCTGTAAGACACCATGATGTTATAGGCTTGAAGAGAGTAATTACTTAATGCATCAATATTAATTACTTGAAGCTGACTATCTCAGGATTCAGATGAATGCTTTAATTCACGGGCTCCCCAACACCTACATCCTCAACAGAGATTCATGTATGACCCAGCCTCAGTCCCTGAAGTCTCTGGGAGAAATGGCTCAGCTGTCCCTCCTCAGGGCGTTGTCTCCTCCTCCTCCTCCTCCTCCTTCTTCAGGGCCTCCTCTCCACCTCTGTAGGTAGCAGCTCATGAGGTGTCCTCATTGTCTGCATTGTCCAATGGTTGTTTTGTGTGAAGGCCTGACTCTCATCCTACGCCTCTAGGAATCCACAGTTTGGGACTGAGGATACCAGGGAACGTAGGGCATTCAGCACTCACCTAGTTGCTCACTCAGTCCCTCCACCAATGGGATGCAGGAGAGAATTAGAAGAGTAAAAGAATTAGAAGAGTAAAAGTGATAAAACTCCTGCATTGAGATAAAGATAGTTTAATAGGTGAAGCAAAACTGAGAATGCAAGCAAAGCAAAATAAGGAATTCATTTACTACTTCCCATCAGTGGGCAGGTATCCAGACATTTCCTGGAAAACAGGACCTCAGCGTGTGTAGTGGTTGCTTGGGAAGACAAATGCCATAACCAGGAAAATCCTCACTTTCTCCTTCTCTTGAGCTTTTATTGCTGAGTATGACATTGTGTAATATGGGACATCCCTTTGGTAAGTCTGTCTCAGCTGTCCTGGTTGCATCATCTCCCAACCTACTCACTGGGGAGGTGGAGTGGGAAAAAGAGAAAACTTGGACACCGTGCAAACACTATTCAGCAATAGCCAAAACACTGGTGTGTTATCAACACTCTTTTAGTCACAAAATCCAAAACACAGCACCATATGAGCTGCTATGAAGAAAATTAACTCCATCACAGCCAGACCTAGTACAGGAGGAAAGAGAAAAACTTCTCAAGCTGTATGTGCTCTGAGGGAGAGATTGCCTTTTTGTTTTGAGGCTGTGCACATCATCACCTGTAGTGAGATCTTGATTTCTGTGTTGGGTTGTTACAAATAAACAATAAACAGATAAGATTTTCACTGATGTTCATCTCGAAAATCCTCTTTGCTTCACTTGCTGTTGAACATTGCTGTGTGCAAGAGAACCAGAGGCGGATTCGGAGATGTGTTTCACTGTCTATTATCGAGATGAAATCAAGTTTCTGTATCAGATGAAAGCAGAGCACGGTGAGAATCAGCAGCAGCCTAGCAAATCCATCTGTAATCTCTGGGCAGCTGGGAGGCTGTCAGGGTTCTGCAGCCACAGTAGTTTTACCATTTGTATTTCCAACAGAGAGATTAACAGCATGCCTTTGAGCTGACAGGGCAAAGGCACAAGAGAAAGGTGGATGTGTGAGGGAGCCCTCCTGTCACCTTCTCTTCTGCAGGACATAATGAACTTTGCTTAATTGTATGAGACCTGGAAATGAAGCTTATCATATGAAAAGCCATGAAGCAACACAGATGAAGTCCAGAGGGGAGTCTAGATGCTTGGGAAGAAGAAATGTTGGATAGTAAAGTATCATGAAAGGTATTGTTATTTAAAAGCCCTAATAATTTGGGGATTTTTTTCCACAGAAATTGTATTTTTTATTTCTATCATGTGGTCACACCATATGGTGCCTCATCCTGTTATGGTTAATAACTGAGAACAAGTAGTTTCAAATGTTAGCTCCATAGCATGAAGCAACTTAACTAGCTATGTAGTTTATTTCCAGGAGCAACACTAATCTTGGAGCTAAACAACATTTATCTTAAATTTCTTTTATGCTTCAATTTCTTTTGTGACGCAGATGCGTCACACTGAGGATCTGATCATATTGTCGTTACCAGTAATGATCATGATATCGGTACAGTGGTTTCTCATCAAGATGTAGGGACATTGCCCAGTAATTGCACTGTAAATTCTTGTCCTTGCAGTAAAACCACAAAAATCCAGATCTGGAAACAATGTAGAATGGACAAAACTAAACAGAAGTTGAAAAGAGATGAGGGAAATCCTTATCTGAGCCACTGCTTGATGCATATAGGTCTCAAGGAGATATTACAGCATAAGCCCATTCTTTTCTTCTTCTCACTCTATGACTTGCAATTTATCTGCATGCTCTGCATGGCTAGGTTCCCCAAGTAACGTGCCCTGGCTGCTTATCTTGAAAACAACTCTGCCCGTGGATGGGAAAGTTCATCATGATGGAAGTATTTGGTCATATGGAAGATATCTGTTTTGGGAGAAAGCTGCTGTAAATCATGTTGGAAAAACAGGGACACAGGAAAACCAAAAGGGAAAGAGTTCTGGGACAAAGGGATGACATGGGCAGAAACACAGTTGTCTGCTGACCTAGGACAAGTTGGTGGACTCAGCAGTTAGCAGATTTTGTGGTGTTCAGATATGAACTGTACATATAGCCAGTTTATAACTTGATATTATTTACAGCAAGTGTTAAAGAATGCAGGATAAGAACAATATAAGTCTTTATAATTAGTGGTTCCTTGAAATGGTGTATCTTGCCTGCAATCAATGATGATGTATGTTGCAATGAAACTGAGCAACCCCGGTTGCTGTCATCTTCTGATTTTGCATGTGGACTTTTCAGGTTTGATTGTAAAGCTGTGATACTAGATTTGATCCACAGATTCAAAAATGTGAGGACTTTAAGAGTCTTGTTTACATTTATTAAGACTTTATTAATTAAAATGAAGAGAAAACATTCAGTTGGTCATCCATATGAAAGGATGAGGTCAGATAATCTTCCCTTATAAAGCTGAGGTTTCAAAACAGATTTTTACTCCTAAGACGTTTGTATTCTACTGACCTTCAAATATGTCCCTTTACTGTCTTTCTGGAGAGTGTATATGTTGGAACACCCTTGGAGACATGCTTGTAGGAGCTGACCAGTTTGCTTTGCCATTGCTCTGATCCTATTAGGTTACATGTGTGTTTCCTGGGTGGGAGATCCTACATTTTCCTTCTTTGTAGCAGCAGGTGTCCCAGGGGAGCTCTTAGCTTCAAGATATTCAACCGCTCCATACGTCACCATAGACAATACAAGCACAGACAATAAAATGTACAGTTTGATGTAGACTTGCAATTTGGTGCTATAACCAAAGGCAAAGACAAATCCAAGTGATTCCCAGAGACGGTAATTTGCAAAGGCAGCCTCCTTGCGTTTCTCAAATAAAATGCCGTAGAGTCCTAGAAGGAAGGAGAGACACAGCTTGTGAAGGTTAAGTCTTCAACCATGTGTTTTCTGCAAAGGGAATAAATAGACCACAATGGGGAAAATAGACCCTCCCTTGTAAATGTCAGAGAAAGGAAAATGCAAAGCTTTGTCTTAAAATATTTTTGTGCTCCTGTGAATTGTTATAAGTGAAATAACAGAGCAAAAATGACAAAATAGAGAGTATCAGAGGAAAAAAGAAAGAAAAAGGGAGGAAGAAAAGATGGGCTCTATTGACGTGAGATGACAGGAAGTTTATTTTTCAAACTATCAGCCACAAAAAGGAAGGTTCTTGCACTGACAAGTGAGTAAGTAAGGAGGAAGAGGAGATGGCCAGAAATGGCCCTTGACACTGTAGAGTCTCCATGCACAAATATTGATAAAGTTATACCAAGTCCTTACAGGCTTTCACAGAACAGACGGTTTTGTCTAGGGACAACGTGGCCCTTACGGACCGAGTTGTGCTTTCAGTGTGGGGTAGAAAGGATCAGGGAACCATAGGGACCTCCCTGCTGCCATCCTTTACCACTTCTGTGGGGAACTTGCATGTACCCTGCATGCACTACCTACCTGTTCTTCAAACCATTTCTTTCATTCACCTGAGAACATGCAGAGACTGTTCATGTAAAATGCATGTCCCTGGTTTTCACCAGAACTTGGTCTCAGGAAGTCCCCAGGTGAGGCTCGCGTAGCGTTGCCGATGGCAGCAGTAAGTACCATTCATATTTGCCAAGTTAAGAGAAACAAACTGACCCAAAACACTCAAATCAGGAAGTTGAGGAGAGCGCTACAACTGGGCTTAGATTTAATATGCAAAGGAGCTTTGTGAGATAACCTGTAGGTTTTCAAATTTTCAGCTTCTGGATGGGTTGACAAAAATAATATCCTTGATGCGTACAAAACCTCTGGGCAGCAACTGGAAAATTTGCTTGACATAGAGACTTAGTTAAACTGGCCATCCTAATGCAGTCGTGTTCACTGGGAAGCTTCTACTGAGTTCAGTCGGCTCCACACCCACAACTGGGAGTCAGGGAGGGATTCTGAACTGTTTGAAATATGCACGTTCAGCCAAAAGGCACAGAGGAGTACAAAGCTCTCTAGAAGTCCAGGTAGGCTCAACTAACCCTTCGGTTTTGTTAAGAAGGGGGAAACATCATCTGTATGTAAAAATTCACTGCTTCCTGATGACTATAAGAGGACATTTACTGAATGTTTCAATTTAGACACTATGGAAAACCTGGACAAGTGCATCACAAGATGTACTTAGTTCATTAAACTGCCTGAGAGTAGTGTAGTGTGAATTATTTTATACTCCTTCATAGTTTTGCCTAATAAATGAACAAGTACAAGTTGCTCATG
Source organism: Tetrax tetrax (assembly GCA_009806455.1). Lineage (NCBI taxonomy): Eukaryota > Metazoa > Chordata > Aves > Otidiformes > Otididae > Tetrax > Tetrax tetrax. The sequence continues at coordinate 179,676 of WHYT01016543.1, forward strand.
TGACTTTACTGATATGCCCTGTGTTATCTTCTGAAAAGGGATTAGTGAGGAGAAGGTTTCTGATGCCGTGGCAATTCTATGTGTAAAGACTCTAGCTTTCAGCCAGTACCTATTTTCCCTTGCTGTTTTGAAGCTTTCTTTTTCAATCAAAGCAATGGGAGAATTGAGTGGCGATCTAGTCCAAGGTTCAGCTATAGGAAGGATTGACTGGGCAGGAAAGTTCTTGTTTCCCAGATGCATATGTTGTGTTAGTGACCAGTTACACAGGAGCACAATGCTGTTTTTGCCTCAAAACTAAACATTTGTCCTTATCACAAACACTGTTGAGTGCAGTGTGGTGCAAGTTGCCTGGCTGAAGCTTTAGCAGGACCTGCTGAGCTGGCTGACTGAAGAGCCTGCTAGCTCTGAATTCTTGCAGCTCACTTCCATGGAAATTATTCTCCCTGTTTGCCACCGCCTGTTTTCCCACTCCTTCCCCTGGTACTAGTAGGCATGGGTATGTAACAGGACTACTGGAAATCATCTCAGTCCAAGTTTATACATTTTCCAGACTGATTCATATCCTTTCTAAAGAAGCACGTCAACCTGGAAAGAATTTTATTTTAGTGTAGTCTACCCAGTAGCTCTGTGCTACTCAATTGTTAGCTCCAAGTGCAGTTAGTGCCAAGGAGGCAATAATAGCAGCTGTGCTCAGATTAGATAAGAGAGGGCACTACACACTCTGAAATGAAGCAGTTTTCACTGGAAATTAATGAAAATGTCCACACATGTACACAAACATGTTAGGAAACCTTTATAAGACAAAGTGACTCATCTACTGTGAGCCTATATATCCTCTAGAGGGAACTGCAGCATTAACTATCCACAGCAGGCCAAAGCAGGCCGTGTTCAATTACCATAGAATGCCTTAAGCGTGCAGCACAATGCTATTGTATTTATTCAGTGCTTAATCCACTGAGGCCCAAGCAGCAGTCATGGGAGCTTGCCAAAGGAAGGCCCTTAGTCCCCAGGGCTGTTTTTAGTGGGCTTATGTCATCTCAGCCTTTGGAGCTGGGAATTTCTCATGCGATGTGTATCTGTATAAAACTGATAAAGGGGAAAAGAGATTTATTTAGTCCTAAATGGGCATGTCAAACTGAAGATCCTGTTCTTCAGTTGCAGCATTATGGAGTTATATCACTGCACCTCTCTGTTAAGGTTTCATGTCCTCACTCTGTGTTTTAGTGTGACAGTGTGACAATGTGACAAAGCAAACTCTGTATAATTTTATAACTGGAACCGGTGGAACAGCTGAAGAAGGTACAGACGAAAAAAAAGATACTGTGCAAGCATAAGGAACATTTGTGTTTTTTCCCAGCTAACACAAATGTGAAATTTCCACAAGTACCCTGCAGGAATCTGGGAACGGAGATGACCTGTTACAGTGCTGTAACAGAGGTCAGTTTTGTCACAGTGCTCTGAGATGTCACTTGCTGTCAAGTAAGCATGAAGCATTGTCCACCGTCTATGCCTCATCTGGGGTTTGGGAACTGCAGCCACTTTGCACCCACATTCTCTGACACTTAGATCCTCTGTACTTACCCTTTTTTTTCCTAATGAGGGCATCAGGTCCGTCTTTGTCAGGTATGCAGGGACCTGACTGAGGAGATTCCTTCTCAAAGGAATCATGTACATAATAATAATGCAAATAAACAGCTATGTAAATTTCTGAAGAGAGGGTGCAAAGAGGACAAAGCCAAGCTCTTTTCAGTAATGTCCAAGAAAAGTGGACAAGAGACAGTGGGCACAAACTGAAACACGGGAGGTTCCCTCTGAACATCAGGGAAAAAAAAATTCACTGTGAGAGTGACTGAGCATTGGCACCAGTTGCCCAGAGAAAGTGTGGAGTCTCTCTCCCTGGAGATATTCAGAACCTGACTGGAGATGGTCCTGGGTAACTGGCTTTGCCTGAGTGGCCCTGCTTGAACAAGGGAGTTGGACCAGATGACATCCAGAGTTCCCTTCCAAACTCAGCCTTTCTGTGATCCTGAAAGAAGCCAAGTGTCTAAGGGCAAGGCTTTCTGGAAAAGAGAAAAGCAGGATAAAGGGCAGATCCTTCATTCCAGTGGGAGACTAAGATACGGCTCTCGAGTGTTAGGAAGAAAACTGATGAACATTCAGGAAGACTGTGGCTGAAGAGGCAGGAAATGGATGAACAGCTTTACATCAGAGAGAACAAATCCTCACTGATCCCGTCCTTCCATGAACCTGAACAATGAGAGCACTGGTTTAAAATTGCACCAAAGGCACACGGCTGTAGGTTGGGATAAGAGAAGATGAGGGAAGATGAGAGTGTGTCCCTTGATGTATGTACTAGCTCTCCTCTAAGGGATATCAGCTAGAGCTGCTGGAGGGACAGAGAAGTCCAGCTCCTCACTTCCTTGTGTGTACAGGCGGAAACTCTACATGTGCTTGGAAGGAGATCACTGTCACTGCCGGGCAAAGGTCTGTGGTGTTTTCCCTTTGGCTTCCTAGGAGGAACATCACCATTTATCTAGTGGTTGAAATCATCTAAGCTACAGAAACAACCAGAGGGACTAGACGGAGGGAGGCCAGGGCACATAACCTGATGTGGGCCCAGATGAGTTCGTTCTGACACATGCATATTCCTATGGCATCTGCCAAATATGAATTTGAGACAGAGGAAAAAAATATTAATGAAATAAGTGGCAAAATACAGGAGCAGATAGGAGAGCATTTAACTGTCTTACTGACCCAGGATATGGCATTGATTTAAAAAGAGTGTGACTGACAGTCATGAGCAGACTGTACTTCAAATCACCACAGACTATAGCTCTTTCTTGCCCTCTCCAGCATTTTAGAGCCTGTCTTTAGTCTCTATAAGACAACTTCCTCTGGTTTTGATTAAGGGATAAGTTTAAATAATCCCTTACATAAGTCGGTTTGTATCAGCCTATTTGAACTGTCAGCACATAGTAATTGCACTGTACCACAAAGCAGAAGAACATAAAAGATGATAAGAACAACTGTAATGCGTCAGATAAGAAGTTCACTTGTATACTTCCAGTAACAGACTCCTAGGATAAGGGTGTAAGAAATGAGGCAGGTCTACAGTGATCTTTCCCCACAATGCCCTCCTGGCTCTGGCAATCAAAGACATAGGGACTTTCTGAGTTGGAGATTTCCTCTGGACCATCAGACTTTAATAGCTCCCAAGAACATTTTCCCCTGAAGTGATGTAATTCCAGCTTTAAAACATATACATTTTTGGCAATTAATTCCATACTTTGATTGTGCATTGCATGAAAAAAAGCATTTCTTTTGATTTTTATGAAGCTGGCTGCCTGATGACTTTACTTGGTGCCACTAGTTCTGTTATTAAGAAAAACATTGAATTTCTAATCACCTTCTCCATACTATTAATGATCTTACTGGCTGCTTTCCTTACTTATCACTTGACCAGGCTAAAATGTTCTAGTTTGTTAGTCTTCCTTCAAGTGGAAGTCTCCCATGACTCTGCTCCTTTTCATTGCCTTCTTATGCCTTATCACATTTGATTATGATTTTTGAAATGGAGCAAATCAGGACTGCATGGATTTACTTGGTTGCATAACGGAGCTCTCTGTGGTTTTCTCCTTTGATTTTTTTTTCTAATAACTCCTGACAGCCAATTTGCTTCTTTTCTTGCTAAGCTTTGAGTTGATTTTTTTTATCCAAAGTGCTCTCCTTTATTGCAAAAGACAAAGTGTATCATTCTTCTGAGTTTTCTAATTTTCTTGGAATATCCATTGTCATCTTCTGCAGTGTTCTTCTCTCTTCATCTTGGAAAAAGTTGTTTAATGAGTATTTTACTTTCTTATTCACAACCTGTTCTTATTTCTTCTACTTTCCAATGAGCTAACGTAGAATCATAGAATCATTTAGGCCAGAAAGGACCTTTAAGATCATCAAGTCCAGCCATTAACCTAGCACTGCCAAGTCCACCAATAAACCATGTTTCTAAGTGCCACATCTACATGTATTTTAAATGTCTCCAGGGATTGTGACTCAACCACTTCCCCGGGCAGCTATTCCAATGCTTGACAACCCTTTCAGTGAATGAATTTTTCCTATTATCCAATCTAAACTTCCCCTGACACAACTTGAGGCCTTTTCCTCTTGTCCTATCACTTGTTACTTGAGAGAAGAGACCGATCTCACTACAACCTCCCTTCAGGTAGTTGTAGAGAGCAATGAGGTCTCCCTTCAGCTTCCTTTTCTCTAGACTAAACAACCCCAGCTCCCTCAGCTGCTCCTTATAAGACTTGTGCTCTACACCCTTTGCCAGCTTTATTGCCATTCTTTGGACATGCTCCAGCACCTCAGTGTCCTTCTTGTAGTGAAGGCCCCAAAACTGAACACAGCATTCAAGATGCAGCCTCGCCAGTGTTGAGTACAGGGGGATGATCACTTCCCAACTCCTGCTGGCCACACTATTCCTGATACAAGCCAGGATGCTGTTGGCCTTCTTGGCCACCTGGGCACACTGCTGGCTCATGTTCAGCTGGCTGTCAACCAACACCCCCAGATTCTTTTTCGCCAGGTGGCTTTCCAGTCACTCTTCCCCAAACCTGTAATGTTGCATGGGGTCCTTGTCACCGAAGTGCAGGACCCGGCACTGAGCCTTGTTGAACCTCATACAATTCACCTCAGCTCATTGATCCAGACTGCCCAGATCCAAATGTCTTCCTACCCTCAAGCAGATCAACACTCCCACCAAACTTGGTGTCATCTGCAAACTTACTGAGGGTACACTCAATCCTCTCATTGAGATCATTGATAAAGAACTGGCCCCAGTACTGAGCCCAGTTGTGTCAGGACGTTATCTTGCATGCACTCCAGAAACCTCCTGGACTGTTTCCTCTCCACTGTGTTGTATTTCCAGCAGATGTCTAGTAAGCTGAAGTCCCCCATAAGAACAAGGGCTAGTGATTGTGAGACTTCTCCCAGCTGCTTATAGAATATTTCATCTGACTCTTCATCCTGGTTGGGTGATCTATAACAGACTCCCACCATGATATCTGCCTTCTTGGCCTTCCCCCCTGATTTGTACCCATAAACACTGAACCCTATCATCATGATCATCAAACTCTAGACAGTCAAAACACTTGCTAACATACAGGGCTACCCCACCACCTCTCCTTCCTTGCCTATTCCTTCTGAAGAGTTTATAGCCATGCATTGCTGCACTCCAGTTGTGTGAGTCACACCACCATGTTTTCATGATTGCAACTATATAATATTTTTCCCACCACACAATGGCTTCCAGCTCCTCCTGTTTGTTGCCTGTGATGCATGCATTGATGTAGGTGCACTTCAGTTGGGATTATGGTCTTGCCACCTTTTTAGGGGAAGAAGCCCTAATTCCTATGTGACCATTCTCAGGTGCTGTGTGGTTCCTAACACATCAATAACCCTTGTGTCTTCACTGCCACATGGCTCTCCATCCCCTACCTCCACTGATATGGCAGATCGAAGGACCTTGCTAGTACACCATCCCTCAAACACTGGCATGCTGCCCACAAGCTTATCTCTAGCGAGCCCATTTTTTCCCTTTTGCCTTCAAATCTGGTTTAAAGGTCTTTCTATGAGCCCTGCTAACTTCTGTGCAAAGATCTTTTTCCCTCTTTGAGACAGGTGTACCCTGTCTGTCGCCAGCAGGCCTGGTGTCATGTAAACCAACCCATGATCAAAAAACCCAAAATTCTGCTGCTGACACCAGGCTCAGAGCCAAGTATTGATCTGCTGGCTCTTCCTATTTCTTTCCTCATTATTCCCTGCAAGTGGAAGGATAGAGAAGAACACTACTTGTGTTCCTGATCCCTTAACCAGTCTTCCCAAGGCCCTGAAGTCTCTCTTGATTGGCCTTGGACTTCTTGTTGCACCTTCATCACTGCCTACTTGAAAAATCAATAATGGATAGTAATCTGCGTGCCATAGGAAGCTTTCTCTACACATCTTTAACCTGGGCCTCAGGGAGGCAGCAGACTTCCCTAAGAAGAGGGTCCAGTCTGCCTGTCGGGCCTTTTGTTCACCTCAGGAGAGTCTCCTAAGACAGTGATCTCTCTGTTTTTCTTTACAGTTTTGATGCAAGATATAGACGGACGTAACCTCAGTGACATCTCCAAGATAGATGAACCATCATTCTCGTCATTGTTCATTCCACTTGCAGAGCCTCATACCTATTACGCAAGGGCACCTGGGAACGTAGTGTTGTCACAGAGGAGACGTGCCTGCTGCGCTGGGCAGGAACTTGTTGCCCTTGCCCTCTATCCCTTGAGTCGCTGCATTCAAACAGGCGGAGAGAGGATAGGGAATCCTCCCTGTCACGTGCCCAGGGAAGGGAGGGTGCAGTTTCAGTAGTCTATCCCCCTCTCAGACTCTCTGATGCTCCTCAATGTACTCGCCCTTTCCCAGAGCTCTGTCACTAAGCGGCGGAGTTCCTCTCCCAGGGGTGCGCTCACTGCTGCCGTCCCAAGCTGGTGTAAGAGCAGGGCACACACACCCTGCAGCCTGGCACCTGGCTGGCAGCGTGTTCCCAGCGGAGCTCTGCCTGGGAAGCTGTGTCCATCGTGGCAGAAACGTATTTCTTTTAGATACTGTCTTAAACCCATTATCATTTTAATGCACATATTGTTTTATAAATAGAAACATGCAGATTTTGGTATCTCAAGAGAATTAATTTCGTTGTCACCAGGACTTACCATTAGTTTGTGTCTGCCAAATAGCATCAGATAGGCCCCAAAGAGCAGGGAATACGAAAAACACGGCAAGCTGTTTGGGATGAGGTTTCCACAGCAGTAGTGCTATTATACAGGCGGCGTTTGTAACTGTGGCTATTGATTTAGAAAGAAAGAAGAGAAATACAAATGCGATTACAAACAAAACAGGTAGTGGTGGATAGAACTTTGAAATTTTTCCCCTGACTAGAGCACAACGCAATTTAAAAATCTTTCTGGTTCATTGAGATTTGTGCTGACTGAGTTGACATCACGTGAAATACAAGACAATGGCATCCTTTGACAGGCTTCAATTAATAATTCTGAGCAGTGTCCTGAGCTGAGAGCTCCTTGGAGCCGATATGGCTGTTAGCCGGAAGGATAAGAACTGCCACTGAGCAGGAGAAGGGGCTGCCAAAAGACTTACAGTCACCATGTGACTCATGTGGGAAGCTCCAGGAAACACCCTTCTGCTCTCCTTACCAAGTCCTTAAATGTAGCTTTCCTTTCAGGCCAGAGGAGACAGTTAAGGATATCTAGAGGGTCTGGCAACTTTTTGTCTTTCTTTTTAAAAGCAGAATGTGAGTGACTCACTGATTCCTCCCCCCACCCACCCCACATGGGCACACCTTTACAGGCTGAGTACGAAGACCATTAAACAGAACTGAGAGGTTCAGAGATCTTTCATTACTACCACTACAGATTTTAAAAAAATATTATTATCTGGGATTATTTTTTAAATCTAAAATGAGTTTCATAGAGTGAGACATACAGCTAGGACAGACATGTACAGTAGAATCTGAACTAGTGACTGTAGCATGAAGGACTCTAAATTTCTTCTTTCTTGCCCAGGTTTAAAATTTACTGTGAAGGAAATGCCTAGAGTGTCTGGATGCACTTTGACTCAGTCAGTGATGTTTCTCATAATATAAGTTACTGTGCAGTGGAAGTAAGGTATCAGTACATTTCAGTATGAATGGCTTAGTGGATACAGGGACACAAATAAATATTTCTTTGTATTTTTCTGCCTCCATTACTCTATTACTCATTGGAACAGTGTTCTCTGGAGAGGAAGATGTTCTTAAGTATACAAATCTCTTCTCATGCTAACCTGAAAATTACTGTCCCATACAGAGGCCCTCAAGTTATTCTAACCTGGCACAGTGGCATATGACTCTCTTTATTTTTCTCCTATAGAACAAGTAGTGAAAAGGACACTGGGCCAACATTTAAAAATTTTCCTGAAATTCCCAGGCCTGTTGCTGAAATTTCCAAATTCACCGTCTCCTGAGATTCAAGTCAATAGTGTATCTCACAAGGTTCTCAGTTGAGGAGGTTTCCTTCTCAGGTATAGTGTAGGCCTCAACTTCTGTGTTGTAAGATCGTTTCTCACCAGTTGCACTAGCGCTGTGAAACATCAAGCTGTGGGGCACTTTCTGAGTAGACATCACCCTCAAAAGCAGGGTGAACTACACTACCAGGAAAATGAGGTAAGGAGATGACCTCAATGCAGTGGTTAACTGTGCTGCCTCTCCTCTCATGAATGAAGTTTGCCTCCAGATTGACTTTTGTTTTAATTGATAGTCGACAGTGAGCTCTCCCTTTGTAGTGCATGCAAAGGGGCAAGCACTGGATTTGATATATTACATGAGGTGACCAGTCCTTCAATTGACCTTTACATACCTAATGCAAACAGAAGTTTTCTACCCGTGAACTGAGAGATCTTTCCAAAGAGCAGAGAGCAGAGGGAATTTACAGCTGAAAAGCAGATCATCACATAACCAACGTAATGTATGCCCAGGGCACAGGTCACGTATGTCTGGAAGAAAAGAGACAGTGGTGACACATTTTCTTCAGTGAAAATATGCAGCTATGGTTCAAGGGTCTTAGTCTGAGTATTTGGTAAACAGCCGGCATGGATGAGATCAAAGGAGCACAGCTATAGAATTTGCTGACAGGTCCCTGGCGTATTGACATAGTTGGCCTTCAGCAGTGATATTGCTAACCCAGTTCCCAATCAGACTGATGCCATGCAAACAGAGCAGTAGCAAGCAGAAGAAATCAGAGCACTACTTTCTGTGCAAATAAAACTTCTGGAAGTGGCACCAGGAATTTTCTGCCCTTCCCTATGTAGCCCAAGAGATGAAATTTGACAATCAATCAGCACTGTAGTTGTTACAGATCAGTTCCCAACAAATGAAGAAGACCTCACCTATAAGAGTGTACAGCCCACGGAGGTGGCCATGGAGTGCCCCTTTGAATCCATTCAAACACAGCAGCAAATGCACTTTTCTGTCTGCTTATATGCAAGGTTTGAAAGCTTAAGTGTCAAATAAGCAGCTCAAGAAGTTTGCTCCCTTCCTTTGGGGAGCAAAGGACTCAACGACTATCTGGGGAATACACCTGCTGTGCGTCTAGGTTTGTAGAGAAACTGGAGGAGCAGAGGTGGTTCTGATAATTTCAGTCCGTCAGGGTTTGAACCTGTTGCACTAGTGACTGGTGAGACCTTTCAGCTAGCCACGTTAAGGGTTTGCCCTCTTACCATAAAAGTTCTCAAAATAAAATACGTGGTATGTGTGCTGACTTGCACTTATACAAACTCCAGAGAAACCAGAAGGAAGGAAGATATAAAAGCTTTGCAGACTCCTGGCTTTTCTCCCAATTTGGTATTTACAACAAGCTGAAGAGTTTGAACCTGTAGCTGTCTGCTGTGGCCTCCACTGGTGAGTTAAGCTCTCTACAGTGTTCTTTTTAAGGGTGATCCAAGGGGCATATTTACTGCTGGCCTCTCCTATTTGAAGATGTCACTCAGAGTTCATTCAAGTAGAAATAAGCAGTAATTTAGAAACCACAAATCAGCACTGAAAACGTCTTCATTTAACAAGTAAGTATAGATCAGATGCGGCAGTAGACAAAAAGGCACAAAACACAGACAGAAATAGATTTTCATTGTCATCCACACCTTTGTGTAGTCACCAGAAAGAAATCCCTGTTCAAACCCACTGTACATTGTCAGAGGGATTAGAAGACACTGCCTTTTATCTTTAAGATGCTGGAAAGTTGCTAGGAACGTAGACCAAAAGGATGGTGTCTCTAGTATTTCTTTCTCAGTCTCTGCTTGGTCAGATTTGATCTGGTCCAGAAATATAACAATCAGCAACACAGCTAGCACACCACTAGCTGCAAAAACAAAACAAAGAGTTCATGAAAAAATGAGGAATGCTGGAAGAATGATGGGAAGTCACTTGCTGCTGTTATTGTTCTGACTTGGTGCTTGGCTCTCTGTGGGATGTTTTGGCAGATGCATCTGATTCCGCTGCCATGTAAAGGCCATTTCTGTGTAAACAAGGCCTGATCTACATTCACATCTTCTGCATGCGGCTGCGGACCTCGCTAATCCCCTCAGCTTAACTGTGACTGGGCTGTTGTGACAGTCGCCGGGCCAGCTGCGTGGCCGCCGAGGGTGATCGCTCACCCTTCCAGGGCAAGCAAGGGGTCGCAAGGATGGGGAGCTGGCCAGAAAAAGCTCCCTCAGGAGCTATCAAAAGGCTTTAAATCAACACAAGAGAGGAATATTCACTTCCAGTGCCAAGATTTTAATGGCTAGGGGGGGATCTTGCTTCAAATGCATGGAAAGAAAAATAAAGGGCTAGAAGTAGAACTGCTGTCTTGGATCCTAGTATATCTTGCCTTTTTTTTGGTCTTTTTCTTTTTTTTTTGTTTTTTTAGAGTGGAGCAATACTTTAAGTACGGAATATGTGCTATTTTAAATATGATAGTGAGCAACTCTGCATGGCTTGAAAAAGATGGGTTACAGCTTTGAACTTCTAATTTCCTAGCAGAAGCAGCATATAAAAGAATACGTGAGGAAATTAATCAGAAAATGATCATCTATGTTTTGGTCTAGGTTTGTAGCTCATGGAGTGAATCATTCTGATTTTGTTCATGTTGTCAAGAAGATAACTGTGGCTCATCATATACATGAAGCAGCCACAGGTTGGGAACTGATTGCTTCGTTACAGATACATATCTGATGTTTGCTTTCTTACTGATGTTGACTACAAATCCATCCATGGAAACAAGTGGAATTTCAGAGTAAGAAAACCAGGCACCCCTTCCCATCCATGTTGCCTGTTTAACATGCTTCTATGCTACTATGTATGGACATCTTTTTTCTGTGAACTTTTAATGTCCAAATATATTAGTGGATTTACAGTAAATTGCCATCATTTTTAATTGCTTATTATTTCTCATTCATGTCTCCTAGAATGAATTTGTATTCTCCAGTGTACTGGTTCTCCACTGTGGCTGAGGTGTGACCCTTCGTAATCTAAGTCATTGCCGGTTCTGCCAGGGTGTTTATCAGTGCTTATGGACTGATTGTAGGACTTACATGGGCGAGAGGAGAAGATCCATATTTACAGGACAAATATTCTAACAAATATGTCAAGTGAATCAAGAGCAATTATAGGAGGTAAGTAACTGCATGCCTTAATAGTGGTTGGCATGAACATAAATAGAAATATCCACAGTCCTCAAGGAAACTAAACAACAAAATACTTATCCGTTATTGTCTCTACCCAAGCTGGGCAAAATATGTATTCAGAAACCAAATAGGAGACATTTTAAAAACGTCCATGAATGAAATATTTAGCTATTTGGTTTCCCTTGAGGTAGGAAAAGACATATCTTTTATTAAGAGCTTGAAAGAAAAATGAAACCCTACTGACGTGGGGTCAGGAGACAGCAGGGTTGCATTCATTTTGCATGAGCAAAGCCTAAGGGAGTGCTGTATATGTTAGTCATCAAATTTAAATTTAAACTTATGAGCCAAACCTGCCTTTAGCAGAAAGACATGAGCTCCAGCACACTGTGGAAGGGAAGTGGGGGGATATTACTTGCATTTTCTCACCAACTAGGAATGGAGGTGGGGGAAGGAGAGAGGGTTTGCTGCCCCTACTTGTCTGGTGAGGGCTCGTGCTGCCCAGATCACAGTGTCTCTGTTTGAGCATATGACAAATTCTGTGCATCTGTCTCAGCCTAGAGAGCAGTGTGCACAGATTGCAAACAACAGAGCTAAGGTGACATACTGCCTTGTCAGATACTTCCCCTTTATCCAGAGAAGAACTTGTTTTAAGATGGGTACTTTTTGAATTTTCCTCAATGAATGAATCTTGGAATATTTTTGTATTTCCAATTTTGATGGCATCAGCCTTCCCTCTCTTTGATTCCTTTCTAACCCTGTGCAAGGAAGATATATAGCAGCTGTAGTTACTAAATGGGAGATGTGCCAATTCACCTAGTGATTCTTTTCATCTTTGCCTTTCACACTAAGGTATTATGATTCAAGCATCACAGCTGAGAATTTACTGAAGTTGTAAAATCTCAGCAGGGATCGAAAAACCTTCCCCCAGATGATTGCATATTCTGGGAGGCATGGTTCAGATCCACCTCTAATTACAGTGCAGTTCTTGTGCTAAAGCTGTTTTACACGTGGTAGGACACCAGCCAGTTCTGGTAGGCATCTCCAGATGACTAGAAGTTGATGAGTTCAGGTACCACTAGCTGGGCTGCTCTTAGCATCTCGGACCTCTGCATGCATATGTAATTCTGCCCAATGCCATCAGTAACTAGTTCACTATTGCTGATCCTCAGGACAGTGAATTTAAAACCATCTCATGCATAACCGGATAAACGGCTGCAATCCTCTAATTGCAGTGTGGGCATACTTTTGATTCTAGTCTGTAGGGCAGCATTGACTTTGGGTGGCACCATACTGGGCTTCAGCTTTACTCCAGATGAAAAGTGTGAAGAAAGTCTTGCTCCTTTAGAAAAAAATCATACGGCACTGGCATAAAGCACTTGAAACTCCTATGAAGGAGTTGTTTACAGCTCTCACATATCTTATTTCCTTTTAGCAAATTGGATTGAAGGAGGAAGTTGGAAACTTAATCTGCAAAGTCATGCTAGGTTTCACAAGCAGTAGGTTCCCTGTCAGTGCTATTCATTAGGGATTGTGTAGATTACTTACCAGTGTAGATCCCTAGCAGAGTGTAGATTAAGGACTTGGAGGGTTCTGCTAACCCAGTGGTGTTAGTGGTATCAGTCAGGCAGTCATACGCTCCACAGCATGCCAGATTTTCTTCTGAGATTTCCACTAATTCAGTAAGAACCAAAAGAAAGGCAGGACAGGGGAGAGATCAGATGAGTGTGTGCAATATGAAAGAATATAAGGAGAAGGGAATCCAGCACTCAGTGACTAGTCCTGGCTTCAAATCCTTCCAGAGTAGATGCTTAACTTCAGAATACCATTTAAAACACACAAAAATTTGGTTTAACAGAAACAGTTGCTCAAGACAGAACACTGAATTGATGGAGACATGGACTAGAGCCAGAGGCTGAAATCTGAATCCAAGCTCAATTTGCAGTATTTAAAGTTTCAGTGCGTATCCATACTTCTTAAACATAATAGCCCACAAGACAGGTCTGTTCACATCACCACCAAACTGATGGACCTCCATTATTACAGTCAGAGCACATTATCTCTCTCCAGGTAATTTCTGTATACGTTATAGGAATGGAGACCACCTTGAGACATCTTTTTGCTTTATAAATTCAATTACAGTTACTCACTACTGCAGTCTTCAAAGAAAACAGCTTTTCCTGGCTTTATTACTTTATTACTGGCTTTATTACTCTTTGAGAACATACTTGAAACCAGAACAGTTTTGCTTTGTTCTATCCCATCAGTGTTGCTCTGGGCATGTGTCAAAGCCACACACATGTGTGTACCCATGCACCCTGTGTGCCACCATGACACCGTGCCCACTTCCTTCAGTATCCTTTCTGTAAAGAAAAAATACTAACCTGAAGTGTGAGCCTGAACAAGCTGTGTAGTGGGGAAGGATGAGCAAAGCCCCATGCAATTATTTCAATGCTTTCACTGCACAATTTGTCACTGGTCCAAGCATAATAATGGACAATACAGTGTACCTTGGCTGGTTCCTTAAACTTTACTTGATCTGTAATTTTTCAGTTAGGGTTATTGTGTAACTACTTTTAGTGTGGTTTTCCCTGTTGCTTCCAATCAAAGCTGCTGCAATGTGAATCAGCTGTTTAACTAGCTTCATAAACAACTTTAGGTTCAACATCAGATAAAACTTAATAACATAAAGAAAATAATTACCTTATTATAGCCAGTGGCTACCACTACACAGTTTTGAACAAACAGACCCTCAGCAAAATTACCATATGCGAAAGGTGAGTCACACTAGTAATGTGTGGAAGTGTGTAAAACAAGTTTTATATCTGTTCATGTATCATCTGAAGATGAAGATGCACATACAATTAATGATATGGAAGCTGCAAGGGAGGGTTTGCTCTGTTCCTCTGGAAATATGGTTGCAATATGGATGAGTGAGAAAGGATGACTCTTGTAAATTACATTGATTGCTGCTGTCTTCTATTGTAATATTACGTCATGGTGTAGCTTGCCTTGCTGTGTCTGGATGCAGTGATGCAAGCAATATGTCAATTGTATGTATGCATCTGAATTTTATGCATTTTGATTCTGCAGATACATACCATATCTTTCCAACCACTCAGTGAAATTATACATTTTGAGTATATGGACAATATGGGTGGATACCTTTGCTGCACTGTCAGAGGAGAGGAAAACAAGTGAGTGACTGGAGATCCCTGCCCCCTCACCCCCTATGAAACTATCTCTAGGTTAAACCTGAGTCTCACTGAGAAGGTACAATTGGGAAGCTTATGGTATGACAGCTCATCACTGTTGTGGGGATATGCAAGACCTTTGGCTTTGAGAGCTGTTCACAGCACAGCTCCCAGGAGCACAGCATTTCCTGAAATCCAATGTAGCTGATAAAAAATAAGTAAAAGAGTTTCTTTAGAATTTAGAGGTAAATCTAGGAGGGGATTTACAAGACAAAAAAAAAAAAGTATTTTAATCTTATTGATATGATGTGTGCTGTGAGGCAGGGGAAAGTGAAATGGTTGCAGTCTGTGCAGACCCCACAGCTGCACCACTGCCTCTGCCCTGCAAATGAAATGAGAACGAAGAGTCCCTCCTGAGACATCGTGTGGCTCAGTGATCAGGTCAGCAGGGCTCTGTTGCACTTGATACAGTCCTTTAGCATTCTGCTTTGATGGTGTTTCATCTATAGTTGCTTGGGTTTAAAGGAAGCATGGTTCTCCGTAAGTATCCACCTTGTGATGACTACTTTGCCATAAACCCAAGGATCCAAAGATTAAAACCTGATGCCAGCTTCCTGACATTTACTTTTAGCCTAATACCTGTTTGAGTGCTCTCCAGAGGAGATACTGTTTAAGTGCTACCGGGAAGAGAGGTAACTTATTGCTCTTAATAGCAGCAGTCTATATGGAAAACTTTTTCCATGTCCATCCTATTCTTACTTTGACAGGATAGGGAATGCACAGGAGACTGAAATGATAATACACTGTAGCACTTTGAACCTCTAAGGTGGCATTCAAGTATTAATTTATTTTCACAACTGCCCTTTTAAAGCTTACGCCAATTAAAAGCATGGGAAATGAGGGCAGCACTGTCGAGTGATTTCTTCAAGCTACATCGGCATCTGCTGTCTGAGCCTGAAATACAGCAGAGGAGCCCTGGCATGCAGGCTCCTGCCAACAGCTGCTTCTATTTCTTCTTGACATGTCTGTGAAGCACTCATTTTCAGCAAGCACCAGCATCAGCTTGACTTACCTTGAATGTTTAACAGCAAATTAATCCAATGCTACAAGCTTTGTGAAAAGGCTGCTTCAGTGTTTTGCCTTTTGTTTCAATCTACTTTAAATGGAAGTCAGATGTGAAAGCCTGTCACTGCCAGCAACCTATCTGTGCTTTACAACACAAGGGTGGAATTTGAAAGGAATTCAATGACATCTATTTTTGAGCTAGTTGTCTGAACTCTCTTTATAGCTGATGAAGAGTTGATGGAAAATAGACATTTCCAGAGAGCACTTTAGCCCATCCATTTCAGACATCTACCTTCAGATGAGCTAAATCACATCTGAAGTGCCCATTTCCACTGACCATGAAGGCAATTGAGGATCAGTAGCTCAGCTACAGAAATCTACCTTTTAACTATCTAAAACTAGCTGATGTTTATGGAAAGAAGTGCCAAGATTTTAAAATATATTTTACCTTTGTTGGAAGCTTGGCTAAATATCAAGGATGAGATAAGATTTCCCCAGATGCCAGAGGACTGAAGTATCAGAAAGAAGACCCCAAAGTATTGGTTGATAATGTCTTTCCCATTTTTTCCTGCTTTCTCAGCATATAAATTGCCAGCAGTGGTGAGGTAAGTGCATTTGGCAGACCACAGTGGTGCTCCTCCTAAGCCCAGGATCACAGAGGTAGGGATTAGTGTGTACCTGCCAAAGAACACTTTATTAGCATAGTTATCATAGTTAGCATAATAACCATTTGCCCAAAGATCCAGAGGCAAAAATAGACATCAAAGAAATAGATTTATCCTTTGTGTGATTCAATAAATCTACTCCATGAAACCAAGAAAGGGCCACTCTTACAAAGCTTAGGATGTGCAAACACTCCCAGCTGTGCCCAGGGGCTAGATCTAGGCTGGTCTGGCTAGGTCTGTGTTCATGTGCCCTGTCTTCTTGTAACTGAGATTTACATTGCATCTGCCCTTCAGAAGATGGATTGCAAGAACTTTCCGCCACAGAGTTGCATCTTCTGTCACTGGAGAGCAGAGTTAAATTGTTCATCCACCTCTGAAAGGGCAAGACAGGAGCTGGCCTCCTCCTATGGTCCTCTGCTCCCAAAGCCACTGATTGGAAGACAGCCTTCCCTTCAATCTTCTAAAAAACAGTCCTGAAAGTCATTTGGATTTTAAATGAAACTTCTGATATTTTTTTTTTTTTCTGAAGGGAAATTTCTGCTACATACATAAGTTAGATAAGCAGCTTCACGTGGCCAGATGGATGCATTAATTCTGACTTTTTGCAGAATTTCACCTTTCTGCTTCATCTGTTACCTGTTTCTTGCAGGTAACACCTTTTGCATCCGACTTTCAAATCCACAGGACAGAGGTGGAGTAGGAATTAAGAAGAAAAAGAAGAAAGAACTTTGCCCTTACTGATTTTGTTCAAACACAAGAGACAAGGTTAAAGTATTTAAATTGTACCAGCTAGCGTAGAAGTTCCCTAGGGAGAATGCGATGTAGCAGCACATAGAGCCTGCGATGGTCCACTTGCAGCCCAGCTTCTTGATGAGGATTGGAGGGAGGAACATGGATGATAAGATGAGCGCAGCATAGAGAACGCTTAGGGAAGCAACACCCAGGCCTTTTTCTGAGTGGAGACTGCTCTGTATGGACAAGAACAGTGGTTGAGACAAATTTTATCACAGGCATATGTTACTATGGTGTACAGAGAGTGGCTTCAGGCAGAAACAGAGAGGCATGGAAGCTGGGTCTGGGTATTACTGTCTCCTTTCCCCAAAACATTCTGATTATGGATTTATGGTTTTCCTCACAAAGATAGCTCATTTGTAAAAATAGGATACAGAACCAGGTAAAGATTGCTCAGATTCAAAGCTTTGGTAAGTCAGACTTTAGATTATTTAATGTAATTCATTTGAGTTTCTCTTTGAAAGCAAGCTGAATGAAGGATAACCTCTTTTCTTGGCCTTCTCTTTTTGTCTCAGGCAGGAATATCCTCAGATCTGCATTGCAAGGCTTGACTTAGCAACAGTGGAAGATACTGTGCTTTAAATACAGGTCTGATGATTTCTAAATTACTCAGAGGTCAAGGTCCAAAAATCCTAATGTGCTCATAGCAGCTCTTTGTAGTTGGAAGTAATTGATTCACTCACATTTTCACAAGGGGAGAATAAGTTTTTACTGATCTAACCAGGTTTTGTGATTTTATGTTCAAAATAATTTTCTTATCTCGATAGTGTAAAAGTTGCAATGAGAAGATCAAGATGCTGCTTATCAACATTTTCCTGTGAGTTTCCATTGAAAACTTAGGTGATCTGGTATGATTTTGGAAGAGGGGAATGGGTGCAGGGGGAGTAGCACCAGAGAGCGCGGCAGGAGAGCGAGACTGCTGGTAGCTGCACCAAACATTTCCAAGCCCTGCGGTGGCTGCATGGAGGACCAAGGTGGTAGCGGCATGGCTGCCTTGGTGAGAGGCAGGCATCACAACAGTGAGGTGATGAGGTTCTCTGTTGAGCAGGGTCAACGTGTCTGAGAATTGTAAAAAGGCAGAGAGGCTGCCTGATCACTGAGGTCGTATTTCTGAAACATCACATGCCTGGTATTGTCAGCTACAGCTTCCAAAAACTAGGAGCCAGGCCTCCCAAATAATTGTTAGTGGTGAAGGGGTTTATTTGGGAGAGGGCGGGGGGAGGGAATTTTGAAATAAATGATGCAATTTTTTAGTATACAATACTTTATACAATAACAAAATTATAGCAATCTAGAGATCTTCAAAACAAGCTCTTTCCAGAAATTGAATTTGTTTTCCATTCTGCAATATATGATTTATGTATGTTTTTGAGAAAAATTTTGGCGATATTTAGTTTTCATTCAAACAGCTTTTGTGAACCTAAAGAACACTTGTCTGACACAAATGTTCAAACTGTTTGAGAAGTACCAGAATAAAATAGCTAGTAAATGCTACGGATCTGGGTGACCTTGGTGCATTAACCTGCACCAAGTTGATGTCCTAACCCACTTGAAAAAAAAAAATGTTGTGCATCCCTTCCTCACAGAAACTGTGGAAAGACTGGTGAGTTTGACACAACCAGCTGGCCTGATGCCCTTCCAGGCCAGCTGTCCTGCCAACCAGTGGGAGATGTTCCACTTACCTGTAGACTCTGGAGTCCTCCGTAAGCAGTGAAGAGAAGTAAAAATCCGAAAGAAATCACCAGAACATTCTTAAGATTCCTTTCCATGTTGATTCATACAAGACAAAAGTCTGCTGGTGCACAGAGCTGATCCAATTATTCCACAGGATGCTTTGAGTTGGAGAAAAACAGCTTATGTTTTGTTGGAAGAGGTCACTTCTCACTGCATTTGTAGAGGAAAGAGTTGTTAATTATTTGAGGATTGGCCAGTGAACTTTATTTTTTCTGATACTGAAAACTCCTGAGGGAGTTGTTACTCATTCACCTGTTGTGACTGGGGCACTAATGAGCAGTCCCAAAGGACATCTATCAGGTTTTATTAGATAGCTATGTAGGTCACTTGCAACACTTGGACCGATTTTAGTATTGCAGCATTGCAATTGTACAATATATGGCTCTCTCCTATCACCAGCAGAAAAGGAAAAAATTACAAGCAGTGAAATGCCTCTTCGGCCATAAAGGGCAAAGATTAAAAGATCGGACTGAGGTCTGTGTTAGGCATATTGCTTAACTAGGGCTACAAAAGAGATATAGTTTGTGTTACAGTGGTGTCTGTGTACACCAGCTCTACAGCAAACCAAGGTTGCCTGTTGCTTGGCAAGTGGGAGTGTCTTCATCTGTGGTGAACACTGTGGCTTTGGTGTTTCAACTTCACCACGTCATACTTGTGAAAATAATTTTCCCCCATCTGTCCCATCAACTCTGAAGCCAATAGGAAACATGGATTTAGCAGATAAATCAAAAAAGCAACTTCTCCTCCTTTGGCCCCTGAGAAAAAACAGCCTTTGTGGGCTGCACCTTACCTTGGTGCTGCCCAGCCCAAGGAGTGAAAACTTTCCCCCCGGCCAGCCAACCCTGCCATGTTTGCCCCTGCTTTCCCCCATTTTCAGAGCCTGCCTTTGGGAAGTTGCATTGCCTGTTTGCTCCTGACACACTGGCCATCCTGCAAGTGCCAACTGAGATTTTGAGTATTCCCCTTCTGAGCACACCAGGTCCTCTCTGCCCCTAAGCCTGGCAGGGCAAACAGACCATTTGCAGACCCTTCCTGCAGCTGTAGCAGAGGAGGGATTTCCACTTGGGAGCAAAGTGGAATCCAAAAATGTCCATGCTAGAAGGTAAACTTATTTGAGCGGCGGTGGTCTTGTAGGGTGTCCGTAGTGTCTAGTGGGAAAGCACAACTAAGACTTGGCCTAAATCCCACTAGATGGCACAAT
This sequence comes from Tetrax tetrax, assembly GCA_009806455.1. NCBI lineage: Eukaryota > Metazoa > Chordata > Aves > Otidiformes > Otididae > Tetrax > Tetrax tetrax. Next base: position 199,568 of record WHYT01016543.1, read on the forward strand.
TTTGCTTCCCACAGGGACATTTGAGGGTGAAGGGAGAAAGCTTTAATACATTAATTCATTTAGTACATTAAAGAGGTCACAGCTAGTTTCTACTGTGGAGAAAATTCCAGTATGTGCCTTTTCATTTTCTTCTTTTGTCTTATAATCTTCTTGAATGAAATAATGCCAAAAACATAATCTTTTAATTCTCTATCGTTAATGGTACTTCTATATTGCAAGTTTAGATAGTGAAATACTGGCTTTTTATTTTACAGACTACTATGCTCAGCATGCAAATACTTTCGATTAGATCACAATGCTACTCTTGTTTTGCAGTGTTCGTAATCCTCTGCAAGGCTTATAAACCAAACTGGTGGTGCTTTTCCCAGTCTTTTTAGCTTTATGGACCCTTGCAATTTTCAGTTGATGAAATGTCAGAAGAAATTTACACCTGGTGATAATATGTTTGTTTCTGGTTTGGACCCCTTAGAAATAGTCTGCAAAATTCTAGGGGTTTGAGATGACAGGTTTAAAACCACTGGAAAAATTGGTGAGAAAATGTAAGAATAATGTTTATCCTAAACAAAAGTGTAATTACCACCTGCTCCGGCACAGGCCAGAACCAAGGAGAGTGCAAAGCTCACTCAGTTATAAAAGCCTTTATTTTAGTGCTCTTTCTTGACGTTAGCAGTAATAACAACACAGCTTTAAAAAAAAATCAGCAATAACTGGATGCTATTTTTAAAATGCAGCGTTGGACAGGTTATCTGGTCAGCACTTCTGCTCTGGAGGAATTCTTAACTGCTAGCTCACTCATGTCCTCTCAGCAGCAAATGTTGGAGAGCAAATGGGGGATGGTGGGTTTTGTTGTGGAAGGTTTTTTGTCTTCTTTCAACTGATCAAAGACATTTTGGCCTGTTCCACATCCCTCACCCAGAGTTTTGGGTTATCCAACTGCCTGGTCCTGAGCCCCTCCTTAAGGAATTCGCAGAGTCTTTACCAAGGAGATCTGATAAGGCTGAGGAGGTTTCCTTTGGTACCAGGCAGCCGTGGTTCTGGCAGGCCTGCTGTGTATCACCCTTGACACCTGTTTCATTCTTTCTGCCAGTCTGAGATTAAGTGAGCCTCAGGAGCTGTGCGCTGAATTTTGGGCTTAGCTTTCACACAGGAGATTGTAGCCACCCCACTGAAATGTCTTGGAGAGCACAGTCACAAAAATGGGAGATAGAAGAGGCTGGTTACATTCATGACTCCATCCCACAGCCTGTCACATTTGTTTTCCTGTGTTTATTTTCTCAGTGTAAATGAGAGCAGCCTTTGCTTAAAGATTAGCCTTAAAAGAGGCTAATTTGGGGGATTTTTTCTGCCTCATAATTATAATTTCCCTATTTACTCTTTGCTGGTTAAATGTACTGTTTAGGAAGTTATTTTAACAACAACAACAAAACAAAAACTGCAACACCCAGAACACTCACCATAGGATTTTCTGTCTTAGGAGGCTTTTAATTGATAAGCTCCTTGGTCATACACAGTATCCCTTGAGTCTCTCTATAGAAAGGATGAGGCTTACCAGCTGGCCAATGGTTTGGCCAGCCACATAATATGGGCAAGTGTTGCAAGAGCTGTTCTCAGAGCTGGCCTTAACTGGTGGTGGTCTCCAAGGAGCTGACCCTGAGCAGGAGTTGCAGAGGACATGTGCTTGCCCATGGATGTCTCCAAACGCAAAGATGGGGAGAGGGGAGAGTGGAGGCAGAGTCTGCGTATTCCCACTTGGGGAAATGAAGCTGATTCCTGCCCTTTTTCCTTGGTGAAGGCATTGCGGATGTACTAGAGGGGAACAACAGGACTGAGCCTGCTGTCCTGAGCCCTTAGTATAGGCTTGTGCTGGAGCTCTTAACTGTGGCAAAGACATGGTCCTTCTTGGTAAGCTACAGAGATCTACCTGGCTCATACTCCAAGTCAGCTGAACCCATGCTGCTGCTCTTTAATCCATCCCATTGGACACATGAGCCCTGAATTGTCTTTCCAGAGACTACTGTGGGGCAGTCAGGAGTCTCCTGTGACTAAGCTACCACCACCCCAAATGCTCACCTTCTGGGGCTGTCACACAGAAGACACTCTTCATGGGCTGTAGTAAGTGTCCTGAGGAAAAAAATTACTTCTCCAGAGAGTGGGGTACCTGTAAAGCATAAGGCTGATGCATCAAGCAACATTAAATGATTGAGAGATGAAAAATCTTTCACAGTTTGCAGCTAGCATAGGAAAGCATGGCTGATTCCGATTCCTAGGAGATGCCCAAGCATGTCTAACTCTACTGCAGCCACTCTTTTTTTCTAATGTCCTGTGCTCCTAGGAAATTCATAGAATCATAGAATTAGCCTATCCTCACATACCTGCAGTGTTGCCACCTGCCGGACCAATTTTATTAGGCTCTTCAGAAACAAAAATTAAAATTCAGCACTGCTTGGTCCAGGCTGCCTATATGGCATTTTCTTTTGTGCTGTTAAAGCCTGTCCGTGTTGCCCTGCTCTTCCCCTCTTCCTTCACCACTGTTGGTGCCCTGCTGATTTTGGAGTTGAGGCAGCAATGGCTAAATGTGACGCACGTGCCTTGCGAAGCCCAGCCATTCCTGACGGGGGTTGGTGATTTTAGGAGTTTACCTTACTGAGGGTTAAGCTCACCCATGTCCTCAGGGCTGTGCTCAAATCTGCAAGTGTCACCTGGGATCTGGCTTGTCTCGGTGTTTGTGAGGTTGTGCCAATGCCATGCTGGTGAGTGCTGGTTGGGAGTGGAAAGGGCTGAGGTGCAGTTACCTGTGGTTGGCAGCCTTAGAAAATATGGGCTATTATATGATGAGAAAGGGTCAGAACTCGGATACGAGGTTCGTCATACTGGGCTGAACAGATCAAGCAGTAAAAGCTGTTCTCTCCTGGGAAGGGGGTGGGAATGGAGTTGCCAGTCAGTGAACTCATTTTGCCTACAAAGTCAGAGGAAAATAGTTTTTGTTGTGCCAAGGGCTCCAGCAGTATGAGTTTACCTGTTTACCTCTAAAGGTCTAAACATCTCCCCCTCCTCCAGCATTTCAGCTCTCATTTCCAAATTTTCTGTATTTCCCTTCTCTCCTTTCAAATGCTGTTCCTTTTTCATCATGCAATATATCCACTGATATTATCCTTCCATTTGTTCTCCCAAGACCTGTCTAGATGCACGGCTGCGTAGACATCAGTATGCCACTTCTGTCTGAATCCTACCTGCTGACGTCCTCTGTCTTTCTCTGGAGGCAACAAACTGTCTATCTCAATCTTCCTTTATGTCCTTGATGTATGCTGTCCTTCCTTACTGCTTTCCTGTTCCCTAGCCATCACCCTGACTTCATCTCTCTACTTCTCCCTCCTTACCTCATCTCCTGAGCGCCAACAGACTTTTTACTTCTGAAGGGAGTCACCTGAAAACTGCTGATTGTGTTCCCATCTCACAGGTTGTTACAGTACTTTTAGCCTTGCTGGCTGTAAGGTCCCTCTCCCTCCTCCCTCTGCTCTTCATATCTCATGAAGCCCTTTTCCCACTCCACTGTCTATCCCTTAAGGAAGAGGAGGAGAGACACCTTGTCTTCTGGGCTGGGAGCCAGCTTATGGTAGAAGGGGGACCAAACAGAAAGAGCAGAGAGGGTGCAGGCCATAGGCTTGAATGAAGTTGTGACTTTTCTATCAGGAGGACCATGTAGGAGACTTTCCCCACAGGACACTTGTCTGCTCTGCTGAATCCAGGTGTCCAAGTAACCAATATTGTCTCTATAGTAAAGGCAGGACTCAATTTAAGTTAGAATGATGTGATGCCAGTCCAGGCTCACTCATGAATTTTTATGAGCCAGAGAAATAGTTCCTTTAAGTGTTGGACTTATAGATGTTACTCACCTCCTGAGATTTTAATCTCTCTTGGCTGGAGCTTTCAATCCATGAACGTATCTATGAGGCTGTTCACAGATACTCATTCTAGCCTAGGGAGAGATTCAAGCATTCTGAAGGTAAGCCCTTGCCCTGTGTAGTAGCCAACCTCGCTGCAGAGGACAGCTAAGGAGATCAGCCTCTCCGTGCTGACAGCTGCCCATGAACAATCCCCTGTTTCTCCACTGGAGTTGTCTTGCATTCGTTCTCTTGTAAAAAAGTGCTTTCATCTGGTTCAGACTCAGCCTATTCGCATTTTACCTTTTTAAAACTGTTGCCTGAGCTCTGACATTGTACATGTGCCTAGCCCTGTATTTTGGATGTTTCCAAATAGCTGGAGTAAACCCATTTCTAATCCTAAACAAGCGACTGTGACTCAGTTGGTAGGACTTAACACCCTGCTAAGATAAACATGCTGCTGTTGTGATCTATGCTTTTGTAATGAAGGAGTGGGGAGGCAGATCCCGCATATGAACAATAGACTTTTGTATGGCAGCAGCTCAGAAGTCTTAAGAGACATTTACTGGAAACTGCTTGACTGCATACTGGTTGTTCACATGACCATGCATCAGAAATTCCTTGCACACACCCAGGATGCAGGCTGTGAGGATGGGAGTCTGTCAGCAACTCAAACCATGTACTTTCACCTTTCCTTTTTGGTTCAGAGGTGTCTGCTCATGTTATTAATGTCTAATATCAGGCTAGCACAAAAAAAAAAAGTATCTGTAATGCTCAGCCAGGAAGCCCCTGCTTTTGAAAAGCTATCACAAAGATAGCCTGGTGTAGACATTCTGGGATGTTGTGGTTCTCACTCTCCAGTGCCTTCTGTCTTTCCTTTGTTCATTGGTTGAGCCCATAGCTGGACACTGCCATAAGAGGAATATTTACCAGCTATTTACCACCCACTTGCCATAGAGGTAAATATCTACGGCAGATAAAAGGAAAAGAGTGTGGACCTCTTCCTCTGTAAGCCTTGCTGCCCCTCGCCGGTGCTTTCTGTCACTGAATGTACTACAATCCCCTAGAGGAGCAGGAGCTACCAAGCTGCAGAAGTGCAAGCAGGGGCTCTTGAGGCTGAAACATAAAAAAAAAAAGGCTGTTCTATGCAGGCTGCTGTGTAGTATGGCATGAGAGAAAGGAGTTGTTATGGGGAAAAAAAAAAAAAGATATATGGGAATTAATAAGAATAGGCTATTTTGTTGTTATTTCCTGCAGTAAATTTTGATCATAAAACTTCTTCCTTATCCCAGTAGATATCACCAAGTGCCTGTGGCAGGTGATTACCAGTTTTACCTGGCCTTTTCTGTGACACAAAATGTGGGGAAGGTCCATAACCTTCTCCTGCAGCGACAGAGGGTCTCCCCCAGGCCTGAGCAACAGACTCCATCCCTCACCCCAGTATCAGAAAATCATGCAGCCATCCGGGACACTGTTTCTCTACCAGCTGTCTCTGACAGTTTTCCTCCCGTCCGCAGCCCTGCCTCCTCCCACACATGTCCCTCCAACTGCAGGCCCATTAGTCTGTGTCTTCTTGCGTTCAATCAAATCAAATTACCTTTTCAAGTGGCTTCCTGTACTTGGAAATTATGGAGCTATGATAGACCTCCCTGGAAACATGTACTGGAGTCCAGCTGTGAACGTCTTGATGGCTGCTGCTCTGAACAAGTGTCGCATTTCCTGTGTTTTAAGGAGTTTAGCAAGCCCTCTCTGTATTTCTAATCTTGCACTGATCTTTAAGGAAACTGGCCCAGTATGCTCATGAGAGTTGCAAAACTCCTATCCAAGCCTTGTTTGGAAACTCCTCTTCATTTTATCAGTCCTTACGTAAACCTTGAACCAAGAAACAAAGAATATTTAGGAAGACAGGACACATACAACTCCACCTCTTGCTTATCATCTGATATGAGTAATTACTATTTCACTTGCATTTGTGCTTGCATATTCATTTCTTGTGAGCTGTTAATATTCTACCAAAATGCTCCTGCCTCCAGAGGAGTGCTGAGACTGCTGATCAGAGTCACTTCATCTGTTTCACGGAAGCCATTCCATAACTTCAGGATGGTGAGGACTATCAGCCACGCCCACCACGGTATGGTGGGCACATAGTGGAGACCTGAAGGTGACAAGTGACAGTCTGTTAGCACCAGTTCCTTGGTCATTTAGCAGTAGCACAGGAAGAGTCACTGCATACAGATAGTTTCAGCCTGGATTGTATCTCTGGGAAGTCATGCTTGTTTTTTTTTTCTGTTAAGAGTCACTCAGAGAGTCTGTTCCAGGATCCACTGCAACCAATGGAAGAGGACTGACTTTGGCAACAGTAGCTTCAGTCCTTCATATGCTGGTGGATGGGTGTCCTTGGCTTTCCCACATGAGAGAGTTAAAGCTTGGTGAAGTCAGATTAAGCAGAAAGCTAAAGACTTCCGAGCATTGTAGGAAACTGGAGAGAGGTGTAGGAAAAAGTGTCAGAGCAGCAGGCAGGAAATCTAGAAGCAATATCTAGTTCCTAACAGACTGCTAACTTTAATAGGCTCTCTGTGAGAAAAGGCATTTCCATTCTGTTTGCTAAATTCCCTAAGGCCAACAGACAGACCAGAGTGGACTAAATATGTCTGTGGCTACCTTAAAAAAGTTAAATATGCCTAACTTTCAGAAATTACAAAAAAAATATGCTAAATGTGGATTCTTCCATGTCAGCCCTCTGGAGATATAGTAGTTTTAATTATTCAGCATTAAAGACTGACTTAATTAAGTTTTATCTTAAACATTTTCTTCCAGAAATAGTGTTTTAAGTGATTGTGTTTTTCTTAAACAGGCCGATAGAAAGAATACAGAGTACACTACAGAAAATCTCAGTGCCTTTTCATTCTGAGATCTCTGCTCTGCAGGGGAGGAGAAGAAAATTAGGGAGTAAAATCGCATCACGTGGAGAAGGAGCACAAGGGAGTTTACTGCAGCAGTTAGAGAACAGCAGACAAACCAGTGGCCTGTTTTTCAGATTCTCAAAACCTTAAAAAATCAAACACTTTGCATCTTCTTTTCATGATCAGAGGCAGAAGAGGCACATTCACAGCTTTCTATTACAGGACCAGAACATGCATGACAAGGCTTTCAATAAACATACAAAATCATAGAATCATAGAATCACAGAATGGTTTGGGTTGGAAAGGACCTTCAAAGGTCCTCCAGTCCAATCCCCCTGCAAGGAGCAGGGACATCTTCAACCAGATCAGGTTGCTCAGAGCCCCATTCAACCTGGCCTTGAATGTTTCCAGGGATGGGGCATCCACCACCTCTCTGGGCAACCTGTGCCAGTGCTCTGCCACCCTCAGTGTAAAAAAATTCTTTCTTATATCAAGTCTAAATCTATTCTCTTTTAGGTTAAAACCATTACCCCTTGTCCTATTGCAACAGGTCATGCTAAAAAGTTTGTCCCCAGTTTTCTTGTAGGCTCCCTTTAGGTACTGGAAGGCCATTATGACGTCTCCCTGGAGCCTTCTCTTCTCCAGGCTGAACAGCCCCAACTCTCTCAGCCTGTCCTCACAGGAGAGGTGCTCCAGCCCTCTGATAATTTTTGTAGCCCTCCTCTGGACTCTCTGCAACAGGTCTTTCCTGTACTGAGGACTCCAGAGCTGGACAGAGCACTCTGGGTGGGGTCTCACCAGAAAAAATGGTAATAAATTTTGATTTTCAGTACAAACGATTCTGGATTTGCACATAAATATGTCCAATTTCCTCTGATACCTGCAGGTCCCTGAAGCTGAACTTGTGTTGATTCTTGAAGCTATTTTAAACTATGGCCCCTGGGAACAGCTCTGTGCCTTTGACCAGCCAGGGATTTATGCGCTGCAGGGTACACAGACTATTTCCCAAGAAGGCCCTTCTACAATGGAGAGGAATGGTAAAAACAAAGTGAGATTTCAGTATGAATCTGTCTGTTCATGGTAGATTTGGCTCAAACAGGGGCTGTAAGGAGACGTGGTTTGGTACTTCATGATGAAGGATATATATATATATATATATATATGTGTGTGTGTGTGTATAAACCTAGCTGTCTGCTGTGCAGAATCCCTCTGCAGATATGAAAGCCCAGCCAGGAGGAGTCATCTGTTTCTCACCCTTTGCATTGCTATTGGAGAACCACCAGGATCTTAATACCAGGGCCTGAAAGCATTCAGGGCTTGATTTTGCAATGAGTGAAGCTCAAGCCTGTGGTTTAGGATGCAAGTATTCTTTTACAAGTCAAGGTCCTGATATGGGCTTTTTATTAATTATACTTTTAAATTTTCCTCCCTTCTATTGAAGTTTTAGGTATGGGTGCAGAATTCCAAAAGAGAACAGCTTCTGCTAAGACAGAGCTCTTTGGCAGCATAAGTATCTCAGACCTCAGAGAAATAGATTAAATATTTCAGCCTAAAGAGTTTGCTGGAATTACAATTCAAAATGGGTAAAAGTCCTTTCATTTCAGCTTTTAAACAGAAGCACAGCTCTCCTAAAGATGTAATCTACGAGGCATGTCAAAGGTTTTTGACATTTGAAATTATAGCTCTAGTACTGCAGAGAGGCTGTCAATTTGTAGCTTTGTGCTTTTTCTCACTCTAAATGTAAGTAATTTCTTTTGGCCCTCAGTACATCACCAGTATATTGTTGTTTGTGGAGCTGCTTGGATTTAGTAGATGAGAATCAATAAATGAGCCATTTACTGACTGTGAAATTGACTTTTATAATTGAGAGACTGCTGAAAATGTATGTATATCTGAAGGAAGCAAAAATCAAGCTGCTTTATATTGTATGTTTGCTGCAGATCTGAAAGAAGTAAGTTGATCCTTTTGGATAAAAGTCACAGTATCACATAAATGTTGGATGGAAGGGACCACTGGATGTCACCTACTCCAGCATCCCACTCCAAGCAGTGCTGCCACCAGCACTAAGTCAGATCAGCTAGGATTTTGTATAGATCAGGTCTTGAAAAACTTCCAAGGATGGAGCTTACACAGACTTTCTGGTAAACTGTTCCCATCCTCTGCTACCCTCCCAGTGAGGAAATGTTTTCCTTTGTGTAATGCAAAAGTAATCATTCATAGTTTCCACTTATTTTCAATTTTATGTTCATATTCTATTAGGAGATAAAAAAGTCCTGCCTGCACAAACTTCAAAGGAAAAGGGGAGGGAAACTTCTTTCCCATATCAGAAAGCAGACATCTCAGCTACTCAACTTAGTTAATCATCTAGGCTCCCTAAATGCACTGTCTGTTAATGGGGAAGCAGTGCCACTCCCAAATGGAGATTCAGAGGGACCATGCTAGGTACTGGCCAGGATGAAGGGCCGGTCATCTGCTACTTCTTCACTGAAGACAGTGGAATTGTTTATTAAATCAGCTGGCACTTAAGGGTATGGAGTCAGTGTTTTCTGCCCATTGTGTGCAATAGACCGAATCATTACTGAAACATAAGCAGAAAAGCTGATATGAGGCCTGGAACAACATAACCTGGGCTGAAGTTAATGTTCCTGTACCAAGGACTACAGCAACATTTATCTGCCATGAAATAATACTGGACAGTGGGAATTTCCTGCGGACAGCTCTACTGATGGATCTTACTCCTCAGGCAGGAAACCCTGTTGCTGAGACTTTTCCCAGCGATACACGTGACCAATGTATTCAGCTGCTAGATGCTTATGGAGAGAGCCTGTTATTTTACAGACTGCTTGGGTACCTTATGTAGCCTTACACAGCAGAGTAGTACAGATGGCCTCATAGAGAAAGGAGTAGCTGGTCTATGGAATCCATTGTGAAATTTATGACAAGTAGATGGTAATATAAGGACTTGCTAGAAATGACCATAGTGCAAAGCTGGGCTAATAGTCACAAACCTTGCCTTAGTCTTCATTTTGGGTTCATACCTTGAATCTTTTTGCAGGTAATGGGCTAGCACAGATCACTGGGTTTAAATAGCTTGTTCTTTGGAGGACTGAGAATTTGGATCAAGATGTAGAGTCAGAATATCTATTGTAGTTTTTGTGGAGTTATATACTTTTCCTACAGAGTAGCCACTAGGTCCTTTTCTCTTGAGTGCATCATTGTGATTCTCAAAATGCTACGGGAGGAGCATTTCTTTGGAGGACTGAGAATTTGGATCAAGATGTAGAGTCAGAATATCTATTGTAGTTTTTGTGGAGTTATATACTTTTCCTACAGAGTAGCCACTAGGTCCTTTTCTCTTGAGTGCAGCATTGTGATTCTCAAAATGCTACGGGACTGTAGGAACCTCCTTTAAGAAATCAGCAGTGCTGTTTGACTTGCTGCTCAGGTTTGATGCACTCTTTCTCTCTGCTTGAACTCTTTCCATCAGATCAATTCTTAGGTGTTGCACTTATTTGACACCTTGCCTCAGTAACTTCCCTGGACTTGCTCAGCCTACCAGTTTTCCTCAATGATTCTTCCACATCTATTCAGAGGCTGAGAGTCTCCCCTATGTCATGGCTGATCTTTCATTTACCCTGCTCGTCATATCTTCTTCCCCCTCCAGTCTCTGAGACATTAATTGATAAAAAGAGAAGCTAAACATAGCAGATATAGTTGACCTGTCAACTCGAACCTGGAAATCTGCTCCTTCAGCATCTGACTCTGTTTAAAAAAAACCAGGCATAGCAAATTATCAAAAGGAGTTCTGCCTCTGACTTTCGGCTTTACCCTAAGAGCTAGCTGTGAAGACCTATTTAGTATCATGAAGCATATAAAATGAAAAAGAAAAAAAAAAAAAAAAGCTGTCTTCCAAAGGCTCAAAGGCTCCCTTAGAAGTGTGTTGTCAGAGGCTTCATCATGTTAAAAGACACAACGTCAATGTGAAGATCCATACGGGTCAATGCAGCTTCAAAATGATGGGGACAGGGGTAATGTGTGGGTACTGTATCATGGCACTCTGTGTTTGTATGCACTTACTACTTTTGGCAACTAATACAGAAAACTCTTTATAAACTAGGTCTATACCAATCGAGTGGCCTAATTTTCATCTAATTTAGATGAGCTATTGAGCTTAAAAACCAAGGCAGGAATTTGACAATTTGGTAACATGAAATACCACTTTGTTTGTGTGCAGCTAATAAAATTGTGCTATATTTAGAAATGAGGCAATCAAATAACATTTGGGGTTCTGTTGTTCTGAAGAAGAGAGAATGGGGGCACCAAGGAGAAAAGTCAAAAGAGAAAAAGAAAGGTGGCAAACGACTTAAAGAACTCCTCTAGTTCTTCCACCTGTCCCACAGCAGGACCATGTCTACTTAGGTAATTTCTTAAGCATTTGTCTAATCTCTTCCTAAAGATACCCAAGTAAAGAGGTGATATGGACCTCCCTTGGCAATCTATTTCAGACCTTTTACTCTTACAAGCTTATTTGAATATATAACTTGGTTCATTCTTGCTTCTGTAGGAACCGGTTACTGGGGCCTCACAAATGCCAGGCAGAATAGAGAGGTGACTTTGTGTGTCCTGCCAATGACACTTCTGTCTGTAAAGTCTTAGATGACACTTGCATAATCATCTTCAGTTCTAATCCTGTTTTACTTGTGGTCTCTTCCAGTATCATATCTTCTGCAGATGTAGTCAGCTCCTTCTCTATTCAGGCCTCCAGATCATGAGTGAAATCAGTAAGCAGGACTAGATCTAGGATAGATACCTACAAAACCTCACTCAGTATCTCCTTCTACTCCAGTCATGATCCAGAATATGTAGCTCCTGACTGCAGGGCTCTGTGGGTTTGCAAACAACCTGCACTAGTTTCACCAATACTCTTGCTTGCATATGAAAATGTCACATGAACCAGGGGCAGGAACATGACAAAATAAAGATGAGTGACTCCTACTGCTTTTCCTCTAGCTACAAAGCCTGTCACCCATTATAGGAAGGAAATTCTATTGGTGTGACATAATTTTTTTTTTCTTAAGAAATCCATTCAGGATTATTTCCATTTTCCCTTCAACAAACATTTCGTAACAAATAGATCTACTTTTTCTTTCCTTTTTTTTGTTACTTTTTTTTTTCTCCCCAGGAACTGAAGTTTTGGTGACAATCATGAAACTTTAATGCATTTTCCCATCTCTTTTTAAAAACAGAGGTGATCTTCACTCTTTCCCTGACTACAGGAAAAATTTTGTGTACCGGAAAGAGGGATGGTAATGTGTAAATCTAAGGACAGCTAGGTAAATGCACAGGTGGAAAGATCTGGCTTTGTAGAACAAACCATTTGAAAAAAAAGGTTATTGGAAAATCACTTAATAGACCTGTATATTGGAGCATGAAAGAAGTACTAAAAGCACTTCTTGTCATGAGATATCAGTGCTGAATTAGGAATATAAAGTTACTATGCTTGATGTTGGCAAACACAACTTCATCTGGAAAAAATGGATTTTATTTTTGCTTTTTAAGCATAATTTATCTCTTCTTATCAGGACAATCAAGTTTCAGAAAACTCTGACAAGGCAGTTTAGTCTGTCTGAGTTTTCAGATGAACCTTTGAAAAGCAGTTTTGTCTGCATTGAAAAGATGCGCAAGATCCCCACAATCCAACCTTTGGCAAGATGCATGTGTTTGCTGTAGCAGCAAATCCTCTTTTCCTCCTTGGCAGGTTGTAGTTTTCAATTTCTTTCCTTGTTTTTGCACCACATAGTCTTTCAGGTATTATTATGTATTTGCACCACATAGCCACCCTCCAAGGAGAACTGCAGGGAGCTTGTGTGGAGGAACTCCCTGGAGTCAGTGCTGTGAAAGGAGCTACAAAACTGTTCGGTGTTGTTCATTTCCAAGCACTGAGGGCCCAGCTTCCCTCTGGGCAGAAGGCCACGTTGGGCCAGAGGGAATCTCACATGGTCAAAGTACTGAAGCTGGGCAGCTGTGTCTTGGCATAGCACCGTCAATGCTGTCTCAAATACATCCTCATGCAGACTGTATAAGAACAGGTATCTATAGGAACAAGTATCTATGTATCTATTGCATTGGGTGGTCCTGCCTACCTAGGCAGCATTTGACTTTTACTCATTTGCAGGAAAGTAGAAAAGATGGGGAGAGACTCTTCAGTGGGGCCTGTTGTGACAGGACTAGGTGTAATGGTTTTAAAATAGAGGGAGAGAGAATTAGGTTAGATATTAGGAAAAAAATTTTTACGCTGAGGGTTGTAGAGCACTGGAACAGGTTGCCCAGAGAGTTGGTGGATGCCCCATCCCTGGAAACGTTCAAGGCCAAGTTGGATGAGGCTCTGAGCAACCTGATCTACTGCTCCTTGCAGGGGGGTTGGACTAGATGACCTTTGAAGGTCCCTTCCAACCCAAACCATTCTGTGATTCTATGCTTCTATGATTTGTTTGTTCTATGCAAAAGGAGAACTTCAACTATCAAAAGAGTGTTTAAAGCCCAGTGCTAAAGGAAAAAAAAAAACGTATGGCTTCTCTTATCCTTGTTTTTCCCTAAAAAGAGTGGTGAATTCTCTACAAACAATTGTGCTCATCAATACTCAAGGTCTACTTTACCCTATGCAAGCAGACAGCTAAAGTTGCTTTATAAGCAAACAAAATACAAATGTTCTCTTCATCCCACACATAAACTTCAAAGCCTTCTGGGAATTACACACTGTTATCTTTCTCTTATGCTTGCTCAGATGCTCCCTGATGTGAGTTTTTACTGATTGCCTAGAATATCCTTTTGGACAGACCTGCACACACATTTGGAGTGTTTGTGATATGCAACCCGGTAAATCCAGTGAGTTTTAATTAAGTGGGTTGAACATCACCAAATGCACGAAATTATACATGGCACTTCCTCTCTATTCCTCTTAAAAGCTAATTGACAGGAAGCTGTGTTGCTGGCTGATGAGCTATTACTGTCTGCGGAGAGGCACTGTTTTCAGAGTGAAGTCTTAGAGATTCCGGTAAGTTTGTAATAAGAGGAGAAGAATCCAGGATTGTTTCAGTCTCAAAGGTCTCATCTGTACTGATATGAACCAGTGTACTTTCAGTAAAGTCAACGAGTCTAGGCTGATTTACAATAGCTGAGTATCGCTGCCTGTATGTAACTAATCTGTGGGATTTGGGTTTTCTTCTGCCTGATTGGAAAGCCAGAGTACATTAATGAGACAGTATGAATTGCCTGTAAAGGCAGGTATATCTTCTCAGAAGCTTCTGCCTTGCTGATGAGTGCATAGGAGTATGATTCTAAGAGTAAAGAGTCCTCTCCTCTTACATTTGCCGAGGAAACACACAACAGGAGAAACAGCATATTATGAATGTTTTTGGTTTTTTTTATTTCTAGGGAATTAGAAGCAGATTCACAGAAGAACGTAAGGCTTTGCAACTTGCAATGCATCACTCTTACAGTGCTTGGCAGAGGAGACCTAGAGCTGGTCTCTGTTCCATGTTTTGCTATTTCATTATTAAGCAATACCTAGGATAAAATACAGGATCCGGTATCCAGTCTGCCTTTTTCCTCTTTCCCCACAGAATGAATACTTGTGTCATTGGATTACAGAATCATTCATATGCTTACTGCTTTTCCCTCATCTAATGCATCTTCTGGTCTTTTGGGAAAGTGGAAGAGGCACAGGTGGATCATATAGCCCGTAAGCCAACCAGCTGGGCACCCTTCTTGCAGGAGGTGAGAGAAATGGGCTTGAGTCTCTGCAGAAAGAAGAGGGAATTGAATTTGTTTCACACAGTGAGTCCTACAGAGGTGTATTAGGCACATTTCAATGTACATGGGTAAAGTCTCTCTGAGGAGATGCTCTACAGGAAGCATCCCCTAGCCTCCTGTTGCTAATTACAGGTGTAATCTACTGAAAGCAACCATCTGGGAAGTGATCATATTTAAAGAACTTTAAGACTCTCAACCTCTGGAAGGTACTGTGTAAAATCAGGTGCTATCCTGGTTTACATAGACTGTGCTCAATTACCCCTAAACTTCATTGGCTGTTGCATGGGACTTAAGTTTTAAAGATTCCTGGTATCCTTTTATGGATGGATGATTTGGAATCTTAAATGATAGCTGTTCTTTTTTACTTTGCTTGAGTACTTGACATTTAAGCACTGACCTATCATATATTTGAGTGTTGTAAACTGGGATTACTTTTTTTTTCCTTCCTAAAACCCCCAGAACTTCAATGTGCTGAATTAGAGGAATAGCAAAGTCAACGCAGAAAAAAACCCCAAACCCCGTCCTTTGAAATCCCAGTCAACCACGCTGAAGAAAAAGGCAAGATGGGGGAACAGGGAGAGGGAAGGAGTGAGGGGAGGGAAGAGAGTCTGTTAGATAGAAAGAGACAAAGACAACAAACCAAAGGATGAGAAGTCATGTGCTTGCTATCTACAAATAAACACACTACAGAAGGAGATTTATGTAGGTTAAAGGACAAAGGTGGTGCAAGATCAAATAACGATGAGGTAGCCACAGTTAAATCGAGGCTGCATATAAGCAAGCTGTCAAACCATCAGAGAAAAGACATTATGGGGTGTCTATAAGAGAAAATGATCTGAAAGAAGCCAAGATAATTTAAAAAATAATTGTATCAATTTATGAAAGTGACAAGTGGCACCTGTCAGACTGAATTCAGTAACCCAGGATGTCCTGCTTAGTCCTGTAAAAGGGTTGTTTCTTGCAAATTTTCTGGGAGGCTTATTTTCTCCTATGATGTTAGTGGGTTACAAAATAGACATTCTGATTGTTGTTCAAGTTGGAAACTAAAATATTCAGGTTCAGGGTATGTTATTCACTCAGGAGTCCACATTCATGCCGGAAGATACTGTTCTAGCAGCTGATAAGCTGGAGGAGAGACTGTACTGCTTTCAGCCCCAGGCTGTCTGAAACGATTTTTCAGTGTCCTCCATTTCCAGTGCTCATGAAATCACAAAGACAACGCTACCAATTCTATTCAAAATTATAATCAGAACCCTTGCTGTATCTGCTAACATCATTTTTGTCTTCAAGATAGTAAGACTTCAAGAATCAGAAGGAAAGGATGTCATTTGGCACTTGGTTTTGGAGCTACAAGCTTCACTTTTTATAGTTATGAGGATAACAGCTCACTGTGTTTTTTTAAAATGAGAGCTGAGATCCTTGTACATAATTCTAGAAACTGGGACTTCACAAAAATAGCAAATAACATGAGAGAGAGGGGAAAAAAAAGCCTCCATCATCATGCCACTTCTTTTTCTAGACAAAAACATAAAACAAGCCAACCTCTCCAGAATGTATTCTGGTGACATGAGTATTTTTATAACCCACTCTTCCTAGCAATGGGTATGGAGGACAAAGCAGCAACATGGTGCAATGTGAGAGGAATACTGGGTTGTTGTAGGAGCAGGGTCAGGAAGGGCATAAGGGTGAGAGGTTTCCATGTGCAGTCTCCATTCCTGGAGGCTTCCAGCTCTGACTTTGCCCAGGCAGGCAGAAGAGGAGGGACTATCCTTTGAGCTAAATAAGGAAAACTTGGCTGCTGGAAGAAGCAACGGGAAGCAGAAAAGTTTTGGAGACTATGACTTTAAATATTTGTTTTTAGCAAACCAGGCCCAACTGCCACCAGTGAAACTCAGAAACAAGAGCGTTTCTACCTGGCAGCCAGGCCAGGTTGACACTCCCCCGCTACTCGTAGTGCTAAAAGTAGCAATGCTGGAAGCCCCCCAGTTCTCGACATCGTGTTCCAGGTAACAAAAATTAGCTTGGCGCTCCTGACGGTGTCTAAAGAGCCAGGGAGCCTGAACGCAAAGTTATGTGGTCAATTAGTCAAACATAACATTGCAAGACTTCTTGACCTTTCAAAACTGGAATGAATTTGCCAAACAGGAAAGAGTAGGAATGAAGCAGAACAAGTAATTCCGAAACCCTCTGGGTCTAATCGGCCAATGCCTTGCACCTCCAGCCTCATTTCTGGTCTCACAGCAGAGTAATTCATGAGTGTCAGCAGATTTCCAGGGGTGAGAGCAGAATCCTACGCAACCTGATCCACCACTTCTGCTTGTGTGAATTAGAAGAATGTGGTGTTTTATCCCCATTTTACGCTGACAGAAGTGTGTGTCCCTGTGTACCACTGGCAAGTGCGTGTCCCGGTTGGGTTATGAACTGAATGTTTGTTGCGTGCGACTGATGCACAAAAGCAAAGACATGGGTTCAGGCCTCAGGTCCCTCTGCCCCACCATGTGGTTTCTGATTGTGCCATAGGCAGAGGCATGGGGAGAAAGAAGGTTGGGGCAAGAGCATACCATGCTCCTTTCTTCCAATATCTAGTTGTTTTCAGGTTATTTTCCAGAGTCTGATGCAGTGCTCTTTTATAACCTTTAGCTGATCTCATCTTCAAGTGCTTCAAGTCTTTTGGCCCCCAAAATTATAAAAAAATACTTTTGGCACCCCAAACCGTATCAACATAGTGATGAGGTTTTGTCTGTTTCATTCTCTACCGCTTTCCTAGTAATTCCTAATACCCTGTTTACTATTGTAACTGCTACCCCAGCACTGCGCTCATAAAATACACATGGAGGAAAACTGATGGCTGGGTGGCACACATTTACTTTCATGTTCTTTGAGGTTACCTGGTCGCCCTTCAAGCTTTCCCCTAGCGATGAATACTTGGCTGAATTAAAGGAGTGATGCAAGGGCTGAGGAAGCCACGGGAGAAAAAGGAGAAGCAGAAGCGCCTGCAAGTGGGGAGGCAGCTACGGCTGTGTGAGCTGGAGGGCAGCGTCTGGCTTTCCTTCCAGCTGCCTTCACTCTTCCCTCAGCAGATGTTTGAGGAAACTTGGGTGGTGAAACACAGAGGATTGGGTACACAAATGGCATCACCGCAGCCCCCTCCTCGGCTGGTTACTGAGGGCAGGACGGCTTTTCCCAGCATCTGCGGAAGGCTGCTGCCTTTACACCTTGCCTGCTGCCTTTACACCTTGCCTGCTGCCTGGCCCATGCACACCACCCTGCGCAGTGCTTGCATGAAGCTGCCAGCAGATCTGCCCCTCAGAAACTGACAGTCGGTGAAGCTGATGTCAGTGAGGTGGCAGCTGTGTGGATTTATTCTTTTTTTTTTTTCTCACTATGATTTGCATTGTTCTCCCTTGATAGCTGTTAGTTTTTCCTCTGAAATAGCGGCCACAGTCTATTTTCCTGTTTTACTTTGGGAGTATTTGCAGTGAGGTCTCCGGGGCTGCCCACCTTGGCCCTAGCACCCCATTCCTCCTTTTGCACCCCTTGCCCCCAGGCTCACCCCCTTGGCAGCCCCACTGCTGGGACCTGCGGGCACCCCTCAGCTGCTCACAGAAAAGATAAAAAGAAAGGAAAAAAGAAGCAGCTCATGGGTAAATGGAGCTGCATTCTCCATCATCTGACAGTTGTGCAACTGACTTCCCTGGCTTCTGACCAAGCTGCAAATTATTTTTGCTGGTCTGCCCCTGGTGCAAGGCTGCACAGGGAGTCAGCAAGGGCACCCTGGCCACTGAAACTGGTGGGTACACTAATCCCCCATGCCAGGTCAGAGCAGTGACTCAGTAGGAAGGGTGCTGCTTGGTGGGTTACCAGCAGTGGTATGAATGACACCATGATCAGGCAGGGGGTTTCCTAGGGGAAACCTCTTCTCTCACATTGTTGGCGTGTCAGCCCCTCTCTGAATTCCTCCAGCTTAGGAAAGTTGTCTGTATCAGAGGGCTGGAGCACCTCTTCTATGAGGCCAGGCTGAGAGAGCTGGGGCTGTTCAGCCTGGAGAAGAGGAGGCTCCAGGGAGATCTTATATTAGTCTTCCAGTACCTAAAAGGGTCTTATAAGAAAGATGGGGAGAAACTTTTTAGAAGGGCCTGTTGTAATAGGATGAAGGATAATGTTTTTAAAATAGAAGGAAGCAGATTCAGACTTGATATAAGGAAAAAAATTTTTACACTGAGGGTGGTGGAACACTGGCACAGGTTGCCCAGAGAGGTGGTGGATGCCCCATCCCTGGAAACATTCAAGGCCAGGTTGGAAGGGGCTCTGAGCAACCTGATCTAGTGGAAGATGTCCCTGCTCCTTGCAGGGGAGTTTGGACCAGATGACCTTTAAAGGTCCCTTCCAACCCAAACTATTCTATGATTCTATATAATTTATCCTAGTGGGAGATTACATTTGCATTTTTCCCAGGGAAAAATAAAAAATAAAATTTAAAATAAAATAAAAAGTAATACAAAACCTGGAGATGGATTTATATTGAAAAAAAACAGGCCTGGGCACTAATTTGGGAAGATTTGAACTGGATACTCAGACTGGGCTCTACTTTCAACGAGCACAATGAACATTAGATCCAAAACCAGTGAAAACTTGCATCTAAAAGCAGATGTGAACTGTGTGGCTTGAATTTTTCTCTGCAGGAAATCAGTTTTATTTAAGTAATACAGTAGTCTTCTACTTAGGCATTCAGTGAAAGGGACGGTAGCAGGGTACACTGGGGATAGTCCCTTTTTAATTGCCTGGAAAAATCTTATTGCTGATGAATCCGTTAAAGCAATAGCTTCCCCTTAATCCTGTTAATATTCAATGGTATGGGTGCTTCTGTGTATTTACTGACCATATCTTTGCTGTGAAAGGTCATCAGTGGCACTGCACCTGTTGGACTGAGGAGAAGTGTGTACAAGTGGAGCATGCAACGCTGCGGTCAGCAGCAGGACTGGAGAACACTCGGCCTTTCCGGACCTGCTGCCGTTCACACGCTGCACTGACATTGTGCAGCTCCTAATATTTTGCTGCCCTAGGCAACCACCTGTTACCCTTTTGTGCTGCAAAGCCAGTCTGCCATGGAAACACTTCCAGCCCACCAGCAACTGCCGTGCCATTAAGTCATTACAGAGATGTTAAAAACGTGGATTGCAGATGTATCCACTGGGACCTGAAACATGAAGTACTGTATTGCTTTGAGCTGGGACTGCCTTCACTCTTCTTCATGCCAGCGCAGCCTGGGGCAAGTTCCTCTGTGTCACCTGAGGAACTGTCACCTCATCCTCTGTATCACATTTATGCCATGGCAGGTAGAATCATGCACCCAAACCCTGATTTAATCATTGATGACTGTCATGAAAAGCGCTACTAAATGCTGCATAAGCCAGCAGAGTGACCACCCCGATGCAGCTGCCCAGAAACCCAGCTGCGTGAACTGCTGGGCAATGTGTATGAGCTGTCACTGCAAGGTGGGCTGTGACACAGCAGCATTGTTTCCTGGGACTGAAAGTCTTGCTCGTGAGCAGCAGCGGAAGGATGACAGGGGTTTGTCCCACCGGTTCCGCACACATGCAACTCGTGGCCCTTTAAAGCCGTCGCGTCTGACCTCAGTGGCTCAACACGAGGAAATACCGCAGCGCCACAGAGTTGTTTCCAAGCGAGAGGGTTTCTGGTAGAGAGCCAGGTGCTGCTACCCCGCTCACACGGCAGGCGATGGAGTTGCGCAGGGGCCAGGTGCTGCTCTCAGGTGGGTGTGTGTCAGAAGCTGGCCTCTCCTCCTGCAAACCGAAATAGGCTGCATGTCTCCGTGAGCTGAGGTCTGCTATTCCACTTGTGTGCAGGATATACAGTACATCTGGAATAATTAATTTCTCGGCCTATTGTTACTCTCTTGTGGATCAGACGTTTGCTGCTTCTGAAGCCTGTTGACTGTATTCAATATCTCTTCCTGTTTAACTTCGTTGTTCCGGCCTCCTACTTTTTTTTTTTAGGGCCTGTCTTTTCATTTTCCCCTTGAACTAAAGAATTTGCCTAAAGTATGGATGAGTCACAGATACCGTATTTCCTCTTCTCTGAAGCATATTTACATTTTTGAGGAATTACAGCTGACAGCAATCAACTGTACATTCCAAAATACCCTTTCAGGGAGGAGAAAGGAGGAACAATGAAGCTGAGATCAGCCTGAAAGGTAAATGACTGAGAGAGGGAGAGAGAGGGAAGTAAGAGACAGAGAACCTTAGAAGGGCAGCCTGGTGCAGCGTTTGATGGTGGTGCCTCAACTGATAACATTCCTGTAATCAGAGATACTCTGTCATACCTGTCAGCAGCCATTCAAGCATATCGCGGGCAGCTCTAAGTACAAATATCAGAAGCAAAAGGGGTAAATATCCAGAAAGTAAATTCATTTCCTCTGTTCCTCACCCAACATTTCCTGAAGTGAGGGAAGATTAGTTTATAATGGAGTGTACAAGATGCTGCGTTGTCCCACCAAAGCCATTGTATTGGTTTTAGCTGGGATAGAGTTAATTTTCTTCTTTGTAGCTTGTACGGGGCTATGTTTTGGATTTGTGATAAAAGCAGTGTTGATAACACAGGGATATTTTAGTTACTGCTGAGCAGTGCTTACACAGCACCAAGGTCTTTTCTGCTTCTGCCCTGGCAGAGTGGGCTGAGAGTGCACAAGGAGTTGGGAGGAGACACAGGTGGGACACCTGACCCCAAGTGACCAAAGGGATATCCCATACCATATGATGTCATGCTCAGCTATAAAAGTTGTAGGGAAAGGTCTTCCAGGGCTGCTGTTGCTTGCGGACTGGCTGGACATTGATCGGCTGGTGGTGAGCAGTTTGGGAGGTTTTTTTTCTTGGGTTTTTGCTTGTTTGTTTGTTTTTTCTTGGTTTTACTTTTCTTTGTTTCCTTTTTCTTACTTGTTAAACTGTCTTTATCTCATCCCATGAGTTTTCTAACTTTTGCCCTTCCTATTACCCTCCCCATCCTCCTGGAGCCAGGGGGAAGTGAGCGAGCGTCTGTGTGGTGCTTAGCTGCCTCCCTGGGCCAACCCACAACAGCCACACAGCTCCAGAGGAGTTCCATGCTGTGGCTCTCACATGGCAAACTACAGTCATGTATTTTTAAGGTCTTGCATTTTTATCTCAGAGGTCAACTGAAAATGGAGATTCCCAGCTTGTCTTGCATCCCAAGCTATTTCCTAAAGCAGCTCTTGTAGTTTTGTTTCTCACATTTCAGCGGGATTTTTTATTGGAGTTTTTGATGTTGGTTTTTTTTGCATAAAGCTGTAGCAAATATTCTCTTCATAAGGAATTCTTCTACTGATGCTATTAAGGGCTAAATTTTACAGAGCTACTGTAGCCTCTATCTTTTCATCCCCAAATTGTAAGGCTGTGTAGGGTGCAATGATGGGAGTCCTATCTATGAGTATCAGAGTAAAAATCAGGCTTATCATATGCAGTCATTGACAAGTCAGGCTAATTCCAACTAACTCTTCTGGAGTATCACAGTACCTTACATAAAAGCCCATCGAGTGCTCATCCGTAGTAGAGAGTATTTGTGTAACGATTAGTGATGGCATACTGCAGCCAGCGGAGCCCCAGAAAGGGTCATCCTGACCTTCAGTCATGACTGGAAGAAGATCGTGTTACAATCTCACTGCACTGAGTAAGTTATTCCAGCAAATCTTTTGTAACTTCAGCACAAGGTAGGCTCCATAGCTGGTCTTTTCGTAGAAAGGAGTCTGCTCTTTGCATCTGCCTCTGTGAGATTTTACTGCACAGCTAAAGGGTGCAAGTAGGAAGATGCAATGTGCATAACCATCCTGATTTCTGGTTATCTCCTCATTCCCAGTGTCCTGCCTTGTCTCACCTGACAGTAAACAAAATGGTATCAATTGTTCTTGCTGCTTCCAGGCAGTGTGCGGGACTGACAGGTCAGGAGAGTACCAGCACTCAGATGCTTCCTTGTGGAGGCTGGTCCCCTGGAGGTCTGCTTGGTGGGAGACAGTCTGGAGTGGGAAGGAAAGAGCAGCAGGGAGACTGAGGTACTCATTATTCATTACAAAATCCTTCTGTGTACTTGCTTATTTGTCTGAAGATCTACTGATAAATCTTAGAATATTGAGAAAAACAGTAATGGAATGAGAAACACTGACTATTTATTGCGTTTTGGTATAGACAGAGTCTTATTTCCCAAATCTGTATTGGATGAGATATTTCACTCCCTTTAATGATCTGTCCCTCACTTCTCAAGGACTATCTTCGCCTTCTTGCAGTTCTGGGTAAAGCATGACCCTTTCTTTTCTCCACATCTCTCAAATACATTCCCATGACGACAGGCATTAAGGCAATTCTAGTAGATGGCCTTCCAGCCCTTATATGTGAGGAGCAAGCTGGTTTAATAGGATCACTTCAAAATGGGTAGAGCTACCTGAATAATGTTCAAATGGGGTCTTGCTATCTGTGAACACAAGTGGTCCCCAAGCAGACTCAATGGAGGCGGTACCACTCTGCTAACAGCAGATGGTAGGGTGTTTGAAGGACAGAATAAGGATCTGACTAAATAGATATGAGATGGAAGCTTCCAAACTACTTGTACCAGGGAAAGTATTTTCTGTGAAGTTTGCATGGCCATTTGCTCAGTGTCATTTTTTACTGTGTAGAAAAAGCACAGGTGCTTTGAACCTAACCCTGGCTGCTGCTGTAAGTATCTGGCAGATGAGTTATATTAATAAATGCCCAGTGATATCCTCACTGCTGTTGCAGTCATTCCCTGACGGTATTTGGAATTTCACTTTGTTTGCTAAATGGGATGCTATTTACTCAGCTATCCAGTTTGTCGCCACTACTTTAACGTGGGTGAGTGTGTCAGCCATGGCAGGGCTAATGAAAGATACGGGACTCACAGCCTTAGAAATTGAAGAGGTGGAGCTCCAGCATGACATGTCCTTCCTGATAGTTCCTTGCCCAAAACACTGGGAGGGAGGAAATGGGAGGCTATTGTCTGACCCAGTGAGTCCCTGCTACTGGGAAAGTCCCTCTGGACAATGTGTCATCAGTGTAATTTAGAAGAGTGCTTGAGTTCAGAGCTGACTGAGGAACAAGGGGACTCCTTCTGCTGAACATGCCATTTCTTGGAGAAGGCTGAGGGCAATCTGTTGATTTTGAACATAATTCACTTCCCAATAGCTTGCCCATTCCTAGGCAGTTTTGCAGAAAATCTTAAGACTAGCCTGACAGCAGTGATTGTGGTACAGGCCTTTAAGATCAACTCAATGCTTTCAAACTTCAGCCGGCCAGACATCTGGGTGCCTTACTAGCGTGGATTAGCCAACAAAAATTCACTCCCCAAGCTGTGTATTCTGACAGCTCTTCTTCCATGAAAGTATGAGGAGACTAACTGCTAGAGCTCACTGTTGATACTAATTCACTGCAGACCTCTGCCTTTTCATTTCTTCAAAAGATATCCATGACCATTTGTGGGCCCCAATAGCAGTGTTGTTTCTTTCCCCAGCACTTAGCGATCTAAAGTAAAATCCATAACCTCTGTTCTAGAGCCAGCAATAGTCAAAGCACAAGTGAGTGCCAGCTATCAGCCTTTCAACCACTTCTGCCCATACTCTTGTTCAAAGTGTCTCTTGGTAATACAGTAGCACCCAGTGTTTTATCTACGCTTCATGACAATGCTGGAGATATAACACTGAGATTTTTAAAGAAGATGAATCCAACGTAGCCAGGGACAATAAGTTTTTCTCCTGGGATTTAAACCAAGAGGACCTACTACTGCCAGTTATGGTTGTCATGCTAGAGTAACTTGATATAAATCACTGGGGTTACAGATAGTGCAGACCATCTGAGAGAGGAAAGAAGCATAGGACTCTTCAGTTTGTGATGTCTCTGCTGTGACCAGTTGTCCATTGCCTTTGTTGTCGCGCTTGCCTTAGTGCTGTGAATACCAGCAAAGTGGTGGGATATGAAGGAGAGGACTCTGCTACTCTGAGATGAGAGCAGTGGAGCTGGAGCAAAGGCTCATGCAATGCCATGCAGCAAGGCTCAAGGTAAAGATAATCATGTTAGCATGTAGGAATTTTCAGTGACGGCAGAGGTGCTTGACTGGGTTTACTTTTAGGAACTGAAGAGGCCAAGATAAAAACAGGCTTCAGAGTACCCTGTTTCATTGCTGCTTTCAACCTCCTTCATGTTGATGTCTCTGTAACCACTAGTTTCTGCTGCCCTGCTCCTTTGGAGAACATTATGCCTTCTCCAAGAGGACACATCAGGAGGCTCAGCAGCTAGGATAAGCTTGTATACTTGACATTGCTTTGGATGACAGCTTGACAAGAGACAGCATTTGCCGCTGTATTCCATCTGGCCTTGTAAGAAGTGCCACCATGACAGCTGATTTTCCCGATTCTGCCAATACCTTTTGAAGCACTTGATTGTATTGGGGCATCAACTTACAATCCAGTCAGTTCTTGCTTTTACGTTAACATTTTACCTGTGATGCAGTGATGTTCTGCAATTGTTGGCCAGATGTATAGTAGGATTCTTTATAAAGTCGTCTCAAGAGATGTCCATTTGGCTCCCTTTTTTCAGGCTGCCATTTCTCACACCCATATATGTGTATGTCTGCATCTATATACAATCTTGAATGAATTCCCAGTGAAGGTGTACTTGGACACTAGGGGACAGCCTCCAAAAAATACCTCAATATTTTGGAACAACTTTTGGAGTGTTAAATTTGGTTTCCACTCTGCTTTGGAATAACTTCAAAGATTTTTAATGGAAAAGATAAAGTTTTCAGTTCTGGTTCAAGAAATGGCTAAAATCCACCTTAAAGCTTTGAGACATTCTGTTACAAACTTAATCACAATCAGTATATTTTGGTGAAACCTTTTGTCTTTGACTTTATCACCATTTTTTCTGGAGTGGCTGAAAACTGAAAATGTCCCTATTAGTTGTGCACATCAATCAAGGTATCTTTATCTTTCAGATGCCTATTTACTCTGTGTATTTGCTATGAGCTTAAAGATCACAAAGATGGTTAAATGGTTTAACACTCCAGATTGAAAGACTTTTTGAACTTCCTGCTCTGCACAGATTCTATTCTTCCCTTTCAAGTGGAAAAATTAAAGCTGTGATTAACAAATGTACATTTGAAATTGGGAGATCTCCCTACAGACTGCAGAGGTTGCTTTATGCAGGAAATGTTGTTTCCAGGAATTGAATATAGTGATATAATTTATAGCTGCTCAGCCACAAGTTTGCACAAATCAGACATAATGCTCCTGATTAGCTGGATTTTCTGTTTATCACAACACCACAATCTTCAGGCCAAATATGATATTCCTGAAAGGCCTTTTTATTCACAGCCTTCCAAGAGGCAAAAGGCTTCTGAGAACGGGAGTTGCTTGGCTTCCCACATCACTGCCAGTCAGATGGGCTACCCTTCATGCTGCAGCATTTGTCATGGTTTGCCCAGCACTGTATGTCCCATTGCTGAATCAGCTGTCCCGTGATCCTGGGACACATGCAGTGTGTGCAGGTCCCACACATGCATGACAGTTGTTTGGTACTGTTCTCTGTTTGAAAGACACAGATATATATATTTTTAAATGCGAATTGGGAAAGCAATTCCTAGATTATAAGAACTGGCTTTTGTAGATGATTCTAGGATTGATTTGTGGTTTGGTGGTTGGGGTTTTTGAATTTTTTTTTCCCCC
This sequence comes from Tetrax tetrax, assembly GCA_009806455.1. Lineage (NCBI taxonomy): Eukaryota > Metazoa > Chordata > Aves > Otidiformes > Otididae > Tetrax > Tetrax tetrax. The sequence goes on from WHYT01016543.1 coordinate 225,922, forward strand.
AGCGTTTAATGCCCTCAGGTAATATAATCCCCATGCAAAACTACATTGCTTTGGAACAGGTCTGGTTAGCTGCAGTGAAGCAGAACACTGATATGATAGTCTATTATTGTTACTTTCTATGTTTTAAAGCACTAGCATTGTGTTTTACATTGACTGAGACACAGGAGATAATGGGCAGCCTGTTGACTGTCTCTGAGCTCACTGCTCAGAGGTTGGGATGGGAGAGGGTGCTCTGTTCACATAACATCACAGCAGTCTTTGCTGCTGAGCTCTGTAGCTCCATCCCCATGTCATAGGTACAGATGTCAAGGCCATCCCTGGATTTGTCACTTCCATTCTGCAGAAGGGAAGAAATTAGGCTGAAAAGTGAGAGTTCTGGAATTTTTCCTATTGTTAAGAAAGTACCATTGTGTAAAGTGCTCTGATACATGGTTTTGTAGTCCCAAAATACAAAGCATTAGTAAAAACCTAAATAGAAAGCCTGATTTTCATGCAGAAGCAAAGTAACACAAAGTCTGTGCAGACGCTCAGGAGTAAGTGAGCTGCCTTCCCAGGACCAAGGCTGCCCTGCAGCCTTGCAGGAGATTAACAATTTTGATGCTGGTGGAGCAGGTGAAGTAGTGAGAGTGCCAGGAGCACACCTTCCTCACCATGCAGCTTCCTGCCCTGCTCCTTCCCACTGCCGGGCTGGAGGTTCCTGGAAGAGGAGAGAACTCCCTGGTTCGCTTTGTGGGAGCAAGTGGCAGTCATGACTAAGCTACAGCACTGAAAAATAATCGGGTGATATCAGCCTTTTTTTTTCAAAGCAGGGAGGGAAGAGATAAGAAAAAGAAAAGGTGGGTACATGGGAAAGTTTACTGGCATGTGTAGAAAAGGTGGAACTCAGTTCCAGCAAGGAAGTAAACTAGGATGTATAACATTCCCTGTAACATTTCATTTTCCTATTCAGGCAGGGCCTGTTTGAAGTCAGTGCGAATCTTTCCACTGCTTTCAGGGGATTTTGGATCAGGCCCATCCAATTGTTTGGGTTGCGGACATATATCTGGCCCTTTACCTGTTGTTTTTAATGAATGCTGCACGGGAAAAGCATTGATGTCTCCTCCACACAGAAAGCACCTGATGTGTTGTAGCTGCAGCCTAATGTGTTGAAGCAAAGAGATGGACCCAGCAGCCCACTCTTTATTTACCCATACTAGTTCTGAGTTTACTTCAGCAAAGGAATTTCTGCCGAGGACGTGGCTGTGACATGGTCCACTGGAAGCTGGACGATGGGGAGAAACGATCTGTCCTGCCGAGCAAGGGCTGCTTTGGAGCCGGCTACCATGCTGGGAGGGAGCAGAGGCATGCCCTAACCCTACGCCTTTACAGTACGGGCCCCTTTTCAGCACGGGACAGCTTCGGCATGGGGCTCTGCTCTGTGCCAAGCAGAGGGTTAGGGCGTTTTGTGTGGTTTGGGGTGGGATTGTGCTGGTCTTTAGCTTAGAGATCACAACTCTTCAGCAAAAAAAAAGCTGCTGTTTGTAGCTGCTATACAAACTCAGAGAAATGCCATCCTTTTCTCTTTCCATCTACAGAGGGGAAAAGGGACAAGCAGAGAGGAGATGCTCCCAGAGTAGGTTAGCAGAAAGTTCAAGCCTGCTCGTTCCCATCACACTGCCTCCTCGCAGTTTCCCAGGCAGACCTTTATGATTCTGAGTATCCTGGGGAAAAAAAAATAGTATTGGAATCCTATTAATTCTTTTAAAAACAAAACAAATAACTGAGTTTTTATTTTTAATGGCTAAGAAACAAGTGAGAGGACCAATGTCTACCTAAACATAGAATCAGTCAGTGCTTTAGTATGCCCAAAGTTAGAAGTGAACCTTTGTTTTTCCTTAAAGTCAAAAAAGCCACTGAGTGTGCCAGGTGGGTGTTGCTGGTCTGCTGCTCCAGACTCTCTGGTGCTAAAGCACTGTGCTGCAGTGCGCTCCTACAAATTGATTCTTCTGGCTTTGCCATGTCCACAGTTTGGAATTTTTCATGCTGGTATTTTTGTGTGTCCTTTCTGAGATGCTATTACTTTGGATTTTACTAGATGCTACCGAGTTCAGGCCAGTCCAGCAGCCACTGAAGTAAAAAGACTATTTTTCTTTGGAAGGGGCCACAGTTCTGACAAAATGCAGGAGACTGGTGTCATGAGTGGGGAAACCTGCTATGACTTCTTAGGATATCTGGGTAAAGAGTATGGAACTGTTTTTGATGAAGTGCTTGGCTGTGTGGTGAGTCAAGCAGCATACCCTTTCCTTTCACAAGAGGTGAAAGAACAAACAAACTTCTAGGATAAATGCTTGTGCTGTGACTGGGACAGGCTAAGGACAGCACCAGACGGACAGGACAAGAAGAGAAGCCTTTGCCTCTAGAGTGGAGATGCTCAGTTCCTTAGAAGAGACTCCAGGGAAAGCCGCATGTAGGAGAAGGACTAAATTGCTTAAAAGGTATGAGATAGCCTCAATAAGCACCAAAGGCCGCTGAGAATTTCATACAGGTATGCTTATTTTGAATAACTGCAAGGGCCACCTCTGATCTCAAGAGGGCCACAAGCAGGCTGAACAAAGGTCTCTTCTCCAGGATGGCCTGTACCCCACCAGCTAAAGAAGGATACCAGAAGTGAAGGACGATACTGTTGCAGCAGCCTCTGCGCACTCTCACAGGAAGCTCAGCATCCAACACAAGTGCATTGAATGCCCAGCAAGGAATTTCTACGGAGGTGGTCACAGGTCTGCTGGGGAGCACAACGTAGGAGTGGTGAATGTGCATCAGGCACGGCCCACCAGTAATGCAGATGGGTAGCTGAGTTAAGGAGCAGTATTTCCATCCACACTCATACGTCACCGCGTACAGGGTGCGTAGCCAGATAGACTCCTCTTCAACTATCCTGCTGCTTGGCTTCTGAGCCCAAAAGGTTGTGGCAGAGAAGGAAAAATTTGCAGATGCCTTTTGGTGTAGTATCTATCTAGCAGTTTTAGTGCATTCACCTCTGAGAGCACAATTTCCAGCCACGGCGCTATGAGTTCTTGTCACTCACAAGGTGTGGTTGTGTTTTGCAAGTAACCTTGTGCTGGCTGGCTGAAATATGACCCCGCAGCATTTAGAAAAATAATACCGTACAAGTTGTAGTGTTTTCCTCACACTCCTGGGTATCGGTTAGCTGCAAGGCTGCCAAAGGACATTCCACAGTCAGAGGAAATGGAGTGTAGGTGGGCAGCCCGGAGCCCAAGTGCATACTTTATAAACTCTCAGTTGTTATACTTATAAGGGTAAGTCACACAATAATCATCCTATTGTCAAATTTACTTTTGGGTGTGTTATGTTTTTTCTTTTAACTCAAATTTAATGTAAAAATTGTCAGTATTTTCCAGAAGTTGAATTTCAGAAAGTGGAAGAAAATGAAGTAGCAACCTGATCTAGTCAGGGATGTCCCTGCTTCTTGCAGGGGGGTTGGACTAGATGACCTTTGAAGGTCCCTTCCAACTCTAACCATTCTATGATTCTATGATTCTGTAAAGCTAGCTAGCTGACACACTTACATGTGTGTAAATACTACTTTAGTTGCGCACGATTTTGTTTTTTAAAGTGCCAAAAATTTTTTTAAAATATTTTCGTATCATCTGTCAGATTCTCTCAGAAAAAGGGGGCTTGCATGTCCCTCTTATCTGATGCCAACTAGTCATCTTTCAGTATTAGATGGGCCTTTGGTGCTGGAGAACAAGTGCCTTTCTAACTGGACACCATCACCAGCTGGATAAGTAGGCAGTCACTCTCAGGAGGCATGTATAAAGTGAGTATATATATATAGTGCATATACAAAATATTTTGCCCCCAAGGATTAACCCAGTTTGACATAAGATAGAAATTATTGGCATTTTATTATGCTTGTGTCAAGTTTTTAAAGCAGAGAGCCTTTTCCAAGAGACCTCCTAAGGCAATGTCTGGGGCAATCAACATTGTTTATGATGAACTGCAAGTGAGTGGCCTGTGACAGCTGCCTCCAGACTGTGTGGTGCTCTACACAACCTGTTGACTCTGTGGGGTTTGCTGATGCCACAGGTAAGTGGCCCTGGGAAGAGCTCCTCAGAGACTGTGGTGGAGCTGTGTGGGCCTTCAGCATCCCTCTGCCCGATACTCATGCTGGTCCTTTCCCAGTACTTGCCATTCGTGTTGCACACAAGAAAGCTCTGTCCCCTAGAGTCATCAGTCCCAAGGAGGGCCTTCTGCCACAGGATCCTCAGGCTTCTGTTTCCTCTGGGTTTGTCTCTCGTGGTATTTCAGGCAGGGGGAGGGTGGAGCGATGCCTTGGTCAGGGATGTCTTCCAGCTCTTTTCCTGTGATGGAAGAATTTTAACTTGGCTTCTGAGGCGACCAAGGTCTTGCTGAGCCCATTGCAGGCTGAGTCTCCATGAGTCATGGGCCAGCACCAGCTGACACATCTCCTCCAGCTGGCAGGAAACAGCTTATAGCCAGAGAGGCAGAAATAGGAGAATAAAAGTAGTATCAAAAATGATAGTCCTCTCTTTTCCCTCGGTTACTTCTTGGATTAACCTATTTCAAAAGTCATTAAGATCCTGACAGCATAAATAAGAAGAAACCTGTTTCATTTAAATGATGTTAGGAATTCATTCTCTACTGCAGAGCCATTCTCCTTGCTCTGTGCTTTGTCCTTCAAAGACGCCCTGAAAAGTCAAACTTCTACTCACACTGCACAGTCTCTATGTAGCCCTGCTTCATTTTTTTTTTTTCTGAAATACATCCCCAAGGGAGCAGAAAGGCTACAGAAATGCTACCTAGCCCAGAGACAAGCTGATAAAAATGGGTGCCCTCCTCAGGTGCGTACCATTCTCCATTTGTAGAAGTACTGGCCCAGAGGTGACTCAGTGATTTCACTGCTGGAATCAAGTGTCTTGCAGGCAACACTAATGCTGTGGAGTGGGGAGCTGATGGCATTTTCTGCTGAAGATAAAAATAATTTCTGATAAGTGTAATATAGTTATTGCTAAGAGGGAGACAATCGTTGTCTTTGTATTGTGCCCGTAAGCAGCACAGCAGGCCTTGACTACACATCAGAGTCCCTTGAGGGCTGCCAATATTGGCTTGGCAACCCCATATCCATCTCTGGGTACTTTCTAAGCCTGTCTCCCCTTCATTTCCTTCTAGTGCTCCAGGGCCATATCAGCAGGTGGGAAGTATTGTTAGAAGAAAATACCCTTCATTTTTTTTTGTGACTCAGCCTGCCTTCTCCCTAGGGAAGCCGAAGGAACATGCCAGGTGGTGTGCTGCACAGGTGGATGTTGGCTTAGGCATCCGGGGCTTCCCAGTCCTGTGCAGTCACAGAGCATTTCCTGACATTGTTCACTGAAGCAGCTATTTGTTTCATCATTTTTTTTTCACCGAAACCACCTTTTCCCACTGCTCGTGCAAACCGTATTATTCTTGTGGAGGCTGCATTTCAGGGGTTCAGTGACCCATGCATAAACGAGCTTTTGTACCAAAATGCTGAAATTACTGTTTTGCAATTTGAAATGAGCAGTTCAGCAAAAATGCTCAACATTATCAGTTGTTGTTTGTATTTCTTTCCTTTGGAACAGGAATGAATGTAGCGGTTGTGATAAATAAGACGATATTACTCACGCCTTGCACTGCTAACTAATCTGAATCTCAGCTGAGTGTTTTTTCCCTGCAGGGCAGATATTGCCATCTCACTGGCCAATTTGCAGATTAAGTATTGCATTTTTCTTGTTACTTCTCCCCATAGATTCAAGTTGATGTGCTGTTCTTCTTTGCTTGCCCCTCCACCCCCAGCACAATGCCTTGACTTCCACGTGGCATCCGGGCAGTGCTGTGAGTCATTACGTTTTGGGTTTGCCTGCCTCACAGTGCCCAGCAAAGCTGAATTGGGTAGGACTCTGTCCATACTACTGAAGCTAATAAAAGCTTTTTTTTCATTAACATTAATGAGAGTTCAATCTTCTTTTGCTATGCCACTACACATCCTGAATTTCTGCTGGTTTTTAGCAGGACCAAGTGGCACAAAGCCACTCCAGCGCAGCCCAAAATTGTGCACCTAGCTCCCACTGACATGCACTGGAGTAAGACACATGGTAGCTTTTGAAGGTCTTGTCCTTAGAATTGTAATGCATTCCAGGAATTTGATATGAAAGGTGCTATAGATGCACAGCTCAGTACTGTAAAAGTAGGAAGATAAGTACAGTTGTGGTACTTAGTCAGCTCAGTGGCTTTTGCTGTCCAGTACAGTGTACCCGAGTGACCAGAAAAAACTGGTTCAAAGAAAGGTGCAAAAAATCCCTCCGTCCCATGTTAGGTGGTTGTGGGATAATTGCTGCTAGTGCTTCTTCCAACCCATCATATTTTATAGCTTGCTGAAGCTTACAGATATACATGTCTTTTAAAACTCTCACATCACTTTTAAGAAATAATGTTTCTTGTGCTGGATGTCCTTGTTTTCTGTGTCTGATCCTTTTGTCTCTGAGATGTTTGTGGGGCCATTAAGTTGTGCCACTGAAACGTGTCCCACTGAAAAAAAGCTTGCTGCTGGCACAAAGCACAAATGTATTCCTCTGATCTCGAAGCATCAGTACTGGCATAGCCCAACAAGAAAAGTGAGGGTTGTTGAATGGTGAGCAGAGAAGTTTTTATGGAATCATGTTTCAATTTCAGTCTTCCATGAGGTGACTCATAAAAACAGCAAGCAGAGATGAGGAAGACCTCTTGCCTGTGTCCTTTTAAATAAATGCAATTTAGTTTATTTTCCCCCCTCATGTAATAATCATGGGCTACTTCTGCTGTGCTTGCTAAGCATGTTCACTCTGCACCAGATGAAGCTTACCTATTAGTGCAGCTTGCACTAGAGATGATTCAGTGCTGAATCCCAGTTTTTTGCTTGTTTTGTGGCACACTGCTCATTAGCCAAGGTGAATGATGTTGTCGCTGTGTAGAAGAACAGAGTACTAGTGCTGTCTCATTTTCAGATTGTATCTCATTACAGACATCCAGTTTCTGTGGTCACTGAGTTTCCCCATGTTGCTTGTTAGCTTTCCTCTTAGTGTTATCTCCTCATCTTTCAAGGATGCAAGAGTCACCTCTGCAGGGCAAAGGATCTCAGTAGGTAGACTGTTTTGCTGAGGGAAAAGCACACACATAGTTTAGCATTTAATGAGCAGAATGAAGAGGTGCATTTAAATCAGCACTTAGGGCTGAAGACGTATGGAGAAAGAAAGAAAATATTGTCATCAATGGCAAAAGAAGTTATAGGAAATAAGGACAGGAGGATACTATGCTGCAGACATAGAGCTAAAATGCTTAGGTTTTCTTGTAGGTCAGATCCAGTTTATGAAACACTGCAAAATCTCTTGTACAGCTGGTGCTGAATGCAGGTGTGATAGAGAGCTGAGACGAGGTATGGCTGTTCCCTCCTCATATAATGGACATATGAGGCTGTGTTGGGGTGGGGAAGATATTTCCTGCAGGATAATGAAGTGAGAGAGGCCCTGCAGCTACAGCCTCACGCTGAGCAGCTGATGTCCAGGATTTGGACTTGTTATTCCTCCTTCTCACTGTGTTATCTTAGTCTCCCTGCCGATGGCCTCATGCTATTCCCGTGCCAATAAATGTCCATGATTTCTTCCCATGCCATCCCCTACTTGGACCCAGCTTTTTAACCCTTTGAGAATCCCACTTCTGGAAGCTGTGCTGCCTATCCTCAAGTTGCATGTTCTTCCAGGCATGAGGAAGCTCTTTCCTATACCAACATTTCCCAATTTCTTTCTGCACTGAGGCTATCGTAGCCAACTTTTCTGTGAGGAGGCAGTTGTGATGTAGTTTAGCTTCTTTTGTGTGGAAGGGCCAAAACCACTAATGCTGTTGTTTGCCTTTCTAAAGGGTCCCTGACCATCAGAAGCTGAGAGCTCATGCATTTCTGGAAAGCAGGTTCCACTAAGAGGTGTCAAGTGGGTCATCCACAAAGTGATGTACTCCAAATTCAAGTGCGTGCTTTGCCCCTTGCTAAACAAACTGACTTCACTGCTTCCCTTCACTCTTCATTTGCTCTCTCACCTTCTTTTGCAGAGTCCTTTTCTTCCGTCTTTTCTTGGTCATGCCAACTAGATGTCTGCATAGCATCTTCTTTCCCGTGAGCATTTTTTTCTCCTGTTAGCTTGCACACATTTTGACTCCCTCAGCCTCTGTGTGTTAGTTCTTATCTCATTGCTTGGCCAAAAAATATTCATCTTTTTCCCCTAAATGTTCTCCTCTTGGTCATAACTGACAGTATACCGACTCTGTTTTCTGCAGGAGGCTTTGTTTCCTCTCCTCCTCCCACAGCAGAGACAGTTTTTGCAATCCTTCAAAATGAAAGTTTTAAATACCTGTAGATGTTCCAGGGATCAGACTCTGTGACCCTCAGCTCTTATTCACAGTATTCCCCTGTAGGAAGAATTACTCTTGAACACACAAAATTTAACTTAAACATAAACCCAAATCAAGCATGGTACCTGCACACCTGTGCAGGTTGAGTGATGATCAGTTTCTGAGCTGATCAGAGGTATTGTGCCTAGGTCCATCCCCACCATCAGATCTGCTGATTCAGAAACCTGTAGTTACTGGGATACATCAAAATCTGAATTTTAGAGGCTAGGTGTGTTCCTTCTTGGGCAGCTGGAAGCAAGGAAAATTTCAGGTGATCCAGCTTTACCGTGCACTCTTCTCCACTCTTTCTGGACTCAGGAATAAGGATCAAGTAAAGTGGTAACTTAACAGGAAGGAAGAGAGAGCTGACTGTTTGACTGTATTCTCCAGTTGTTGCCATCTTTCAGGTGGCTTTTTATAGACCTCTGTGACTCAGACAGGCTAGAGGATCCTTGAACTAGCAAATGGCTGCCCCTGCAGAGGAAGCAACCATGCAAAGGCAGAGTCCTTTTACGTAACAGGGCCCCTGGGTGCAGATGGACAACTATTTTCACCAATGTGCAACGATGCTATTTCAATATCAGTAAACACTTTGAAGAGCATCCTCACCATGCTGTGTTGCTTAGCGAACAGGAGTTATTGCAAAGTTGTTATTGCAATAGTAATGCAACATTCATGTTGCAAAACCATTGCAGTGGAGATGAGTGAGAAAACTAAACTGTCCAAAATGTCTTTTCTTCTGGGTGGGGAGAAAGGGAAGGGGCAAAGGAGAAATCCCCGTACAATGAAAGACATATTTTACCAAGCTGACTACAGAATAGAAAGAAAATAGACATTAAAATGCCTACAATAATGTACATTTGATAAAAAAACAAGGAGAAGTTCAAAATAATTTTTCAAGTTAATTGAACAGAAGTGTGGGTTTTTTTTTTTCTCTACAAAAACTTTTCAATCTCTTGCATTTGAATATTCTCACAATGTACTGTACAAAACCAGTGTATCTCCTGCCTTTAAGGAGAAGGCTATTGAGCTCCACACTTAGGATAGGATTTCTTTAAGTTCATGTTCACTCGGCTCTTATCGCTGGACTTTCTGGACTTTCATCTATGTGTCTGGGTGCACTGAAGTAGATGTGCCGTGAATAGGGAATGTGTTCCCACTTCTCCTTTTGTTTCTTCCTGATTGGATTGAAGCTGAGAGCTATGTAAACTGGCAGAGGATTTTTATTTTCCCACTGCCCTTGGCAGGGTGGGCTTATGCTGGAAAAACAGCCAAGCTATGTATCTCTGGTCTCCCACTGTAACTCCTGTTGAGATAAAGAAAAGCAATTAAATTGGAGGACGTCTCAAAAATAAGTAACATCTCCATGGCTCCCAGCCCCAAAGGCTCCATATGGACTCACCCAACTGGGCATCTGTGGAGTTTTGGCTCTAGTTCAAGAGGCACAACTGCTAGTCACATGAATGGGTCTCCATTTCTGCCCCATCCACCCCCACCATGCCCACAAGCCATCCCAGTACCCATGTCCATAAAATTTTAACCCTGGCTTGCTGCAGATGAAAAGTGGCCACCAGCCCCAGCAGGTCAATATAATCCTCTAATAAAACATCCACTGGTATTGGCAAGAAAGCCCTTAGGGAATATATCTTCTGGAAAGACAACAATTAAAAGAGATGGTTGGGGTAATTGTGTTTGATTGAAGGGAGAAATACTTTTTCTAGCAGAAAAATGAGCACTTAAAAATGTTCGGCCAGCTGAGGACAATTATCTGGCTGGTGATGCACAAGTACAGAGAGCAGTTAATCCATTTTAAATCACTCTTGCTGTCAGGAGAGTGACTGGAAAACGCTACCAGGCTGGCTCTTGCTCTAGGTGCAGTCAGGGTGACTTCGGTGACGGTTGGGACCAGGCTTGTTGGGTCCAACCCCTCTTCCTTGCTGTGACTTCTCACCAAGTGTATTCAGTTGGTAACAAGGTGCTTCCTTCCTCCTTCCAAACCTGCCTGGGGCCTGAGTGTGAAGAAGGGAATTATTCTCTCCCTCCCAAATTGTTCCCTGTAATACACAGTCTGCTTCCAAGGTTTAGCTGACAATGCTCTGTTGTTTCGGGAGCCCACCCCATATACTGACTGCCTACCGTGGCAGCACCAGCCCCAACACGAGAAGCTGTTCTTCCCATCAAAGAAAATACACAGGCGTGACTGAAATGCACGCTGAATACACAGCTGAGGAAAACAAAGCCATTTCTGTGGTCTTTCCCCTCACCAATGTGTTTTAAATACTAAGTCACAAAATCTTTTTTTTTCCCTTGGTTGCACTAGGATGATGAAAGGAGAACGAGCTGGTTTGTGAGTGATACAGTTTTCTAAATTTACACAGAAGCCATCAGAACCAGTCCATCCTGGGGTTTGTCTGCAGCAGGAACCAAACCACTTGCTTGGATTTCCTTTAACTTGCGTGAGTAAAACACTTCAGACTCGCTTATGTGTTACAAAAGAGGGAAGGGAAGGGAAGAAAAAGCCTGAGCGCTGGCAGGCTTCCTCTCCACCCCCTTTTCCCTGTAACTGTGAAGATCTGAATTCAGATGCCCGTTTGCAGCAGTACAACAGAGAGAGAGAAGCCTCCCAGTTTTGTCTCATTTAAGGAGAATTGCAAACCACCGAAGCGCTGCCACAGAGTACCACATGCAAGCATTACCTCATCACCACACAGTGTTATTGGCTGGAGATAACTGGAGGTGGGGTGCTGCTGCCTACCCCGTGGCGAGCGCTGGATTTTCTCATTAGCTCTTTTTCTTTCTTTCAAAACAACTGACCCTTTTAATAGATGTCACCGACAGGGATAGCCCGCCTTTGTGGAAGGGTCTAATAGAATCTGGGAGGAGCAGCACAAACGTGATCATAAAGAGATTGAATGAGATCAATAGAAACAATTTTACAATAAATAAATAACTCTTTAAATGCAATAAGCAGTTATATGTTCAATATGGCATTTTTAACCATCCTTTTAAGATCGCTATTAAATCCCACAAAACAGCTATAGAAATTATGTAGTCATTATAATCCATAGGGCTTCTTGATTTTTTATTTTTTTTTTTTGTATTAAGTCTCTGTATGCTTCCTAAGGCTAAATCATGTTATTTTTATTTAGAACCACCCTCTGTCACTAGCTTTCAGAAAAGTCCTCATTGATTGCAGTGAGCGTGAAAAACTTGGTGATGACATTTACTCACCTCTTGTGAGGACCTGGCTTCTCAGTCATTGAGAACATATTGCCCAGTTGGGAGACACCAGGAAATTAGGATTGCAGTTCTAAGAGAAATCCCAGAATACTTTCTAGGGGAGAAAGTTATGTCTTCTTTTACAGACAAGGAAAGCAACAGCAGTTTAAATCACCTGCTAATGTGATAGCTGCACTAAAGTGGCAGAATTGAGACTGGAGGCATTGTGTGAATTCAGGCAATAGTCTTCCCACTGACCTTGGTTTTCACTTAGATCTCACTTCTGTGAAATTCCTTTTGGCAGAAAAGCAATTCAATGCAAATTAAGCAAGGATCTCAAGGTTTATCTCTTGATGAATAACGTGGCCAGGTGCAGACCCACTTCCAAGACCCTCTTCAGCATCTGTGCCATACAAAGCTGTATGCCATGTGCACTGCGAAAGGCCTTTAATCCTTTATTTCCTTTATGGTGGTTATTAATAGGGGACCGAATTCTTTCTCTCTTTGTCTCTCTGATGTTGTTTCCTTTGTTTCCTTTTAGGAGCAGCACAAGGGGATAGAGAGCAGACAAACTGCATTATCCTGGTAATTAACTATCTCAGCGATACAGTGGCACCACGGCAGTGGTAATGCTGTGTAACAATTTGCATACATTAGTTTTCAAGTCCCAGAAAAGCAATTTCTGTAGCATTTAAGAGGAAAATAAGGAGGTAAAAAGGGAGGGAAGAAGGGCTGATCTGGGGTAAGTATATTATTTTAATTCAGAATTTTATTTGAAGAAATAGAATGAGTGAAGCTCTGTAAGTGCTTGGAGCCTTGTTAATGTGGATGCAATTATTCCTGAAGCAGTTAGTTGACAGTGCTGATCCATTTTGGAGAGATACTCAGCACCTTTAGGACCCACTGATTTCAACCAGCACTGTGGATACAGACTGTCCCAGCTGTAAGTGACACCGTGGCCCTGCATGTGCTGTGCTTGTGGTGCTGCGCGGGCACTGCTCCCTCCCAGCATGCCTGGCTTGTGGATTTCAGCTCCTGTGAGAAAAAGAGCTCTGAGCAAAACAGAACCCCCCCAAAACCTGTCATCATATCAGACGATCGTGTACTAGCAGTGTTTCCATCAGAGAGACAGGAGCTATGACAGTGAAAATGTATCTGTTGCTGCCAAAATCCTTTGCATTCTGGGCTCCTTTACACATCAGGGCTGTTAGAAGAGATGGAAGTATCCTCCCAGACATTAAGAGGAGGTAGGGGCTCTCGGATCCTGGGTACAATGAAGTAGTCCATTGCAGGGGCTGGTTGGAGGTGGGAAAGAGACTCAACCTGCAGCCACCATGCGCTGTGGCTGCCAGGTCTCTGCTGCCCCTGAGGTCCAGGTAGGGTTTGAACTTTGGCAGAGAAAAAAATAAAGCTCCTACACAGGCAAAACCTAAAGCCTGTCTTCCTTTGATCTGAGCCACTACGTGGTGGTAGTGATGCCAGTAGTGATGCTGCACTGTGGTTATCCCAGCATACCTTTGAGCCAGTTTGGTTGAAGCAATTGGATGTGAAAGAGGGGCCCGTGGTCTGGCAGGCAGCAGAGGATGGGTGGCAATCTGCAAGCTCCATTGTGACCTGGCAGCACGTGGCCCTTAAATCTTCTTCCTGTTCTTTTTCATTATTTTCTCTGTGACTTTGGGAAAATTACTTAATATCTGTGTGCCTGAATTTACCCATCCATAATTTGGGTGTATTAATTAAACAGCTTCCTTAGAGGGAGGGACGTTGTGAGGTTTAATGAATTCATGCTTGCAAAATAATTTCAAATTTCAGATTAAAACCGCTAGAGAAGTGCAAAACATGTTATAATTAAAACAGAGAGGATACAAAATAATCATAATCAAAAGGCCCTGAAGCTGCTGATCACTCTAAAGAGGAATATTTGTACTTGAAGTTACTAATAAAAACAGCAATCATGGTGTTACAAAGAAAGGTGTTTTAGCTACATAGCATTTGTTAATACTATGTTATTTGTCATTCTGCCTAGTATTTCCCTTTCTTTGCACAGAAAGAAAAATCTATTAAACTGATTTAGTCTGGATTTGTATCAAAAGGAGATCAGCATTGTGCCCAAAAATATGTCAGAAAGGAGTAAAGCCCTGGCATGCTTGTTGGTATGGCTAGCTTTGCTTGCAGCAGAGGTCTATAGGCTGGCTCACCTGAGTGAGCACAGAAGCCTTGGTGAGGAGCAAGGGGATGAAAAATCCTCATCACCACAAATAAAGAAGTCCACGCAGAGTACCAAATCCTTGGAAAGGAAACAGAACTTCTGTAGCACATGCCAAAGCCTTTTCAGCTACAGTAGATTTCATTATGTAACACAGAAAACACAGGGATTAGTGTGACGTTATGCACCTTCGTAAAACAAAGGTCATCTTTGCGCATGGCCAGCCAAGAGCTGAGGAGAGGAAGGCAATGACTCTCCTCAGGGTGTTTCAGAGAAAGCTTTTGGAGAAACAGCAGAGCAAAACCACAGGAGACCAGACAAGAACAGAATTTGCATTCTGTTCAGCAAAACACAATCATTTGGTATCTTGATCCAAACTCCAAAAATTTTTGGATCCCAAAAGCAAGACCAAGACTGTTGAAGGTTTACAGCAATTGGTTCAACTGTAAACCCTGTAAATCACAATCCTTACTATGCAGCTTCCAAGGCCTGTGTCCACCCCTCCATAACAAGGGAGGAGGTGATGACTTGGCAAGGGAGGTACCTGCCAGGAGGTGAGTGCAAGCTGTCAGCTTTGGGAGGAGGCATAGGAGATGATTTACCTTACAGATGGGGACAAGTCGTCAGACAATTGCCATGGTCATTGGTTTCTGTGCTTCATCTACAGGTAATACCAAATGAAGGGCTGTGCAATCTTTTAAATAAAGATGGCTTTCATATTATGTGGCTACTTACGCATGCTCTGTCTTCAGAGGTCAATGCTGAATTAGAGAAGAGATAAGAGAGTATTTTAACTATTCAGAAGTGTAAGTGCTTCAGTTGGACTTTAAATTTCAGTTTCCTAGGCATATCTATGAAACTTGGCTCTCACAAGGGTAAAAAACCAAACATTTTTAATGTACTGATTTTGTTTTCATGGAGCTATACTTGATCCCTCCTGAAATGAAATGGGCATTTGCCTTGGCATGGGAGAATCTCAGAAGCTGCCTGTTCTAGGCATGACAAGCCTGAAGGGCCCCTGGGCAACCATCAGGATCCCGGTTGACACCAGCCTCTGAGTTTTGAGAGCGATCTGGCCTCAGCTTCCCATTTTGCAGCTGGGGAATTCAAGCAGTGCTTATCTTGGGACAACGAACATACAAAGCCTTGTTCCTGTAAGCCAATTCCTGATTCATCCTCAGACGATGAGCTCCCAGAAAAGCAGATCACCCAGAATGTTCAGTTTAGGGAGGACCGTAAATGCAGTATAGCTCTTAACTCCTTGGACATTGTATGTTGATGATGTATACATTTTAGGGAATTAAGAGAGAATGAGAAAGAAAGGGATAATTTGTATCTATTGAAAAGACAAAACGGGAAATGTGGGAAGTATTCCAGCCCTCTGCCACAAAAATACCTTAATGTATTAGTCATCTGTGTGATTGCAACATGTTCTGACAGTTCTGATGCCAAATCTGTGACTGAAATACTGAGGAAAGCCAAGTGTCAATAGTCTTTTTAGCAATGAGCGACACCCCCCAGATACATTCTTTGAAAAAGCCCCTTTTGTGTTAGATAGGTTGGGGTCCAAATGTTTACAAACCCAAACACTCAGTCTACTTGCCCTCTGGGAAGCATTTGTGGGTCTGACAGCGTCTGCCTTTCTAGAGTGGTACAGAAAGCCTCAGCCTTGGTGTTCTGCAAGTAAAGGTGTGGGTGCCTTCACTCAGAGCAACTTCACAAAATAAGAAGTTTCCTTACTCCTGTGGGCAGATGTGACCCAGCTGTGGAGGTGGGACCGCGTTACGTGAAGTAGTTCATGCCTTCAGACAACTGGTCTGGTCTAGGGGAAGGGAGGAGTATTTTTCCAATTAAATCTGTTCTTGCCTAGTGTATTTCAGATATTTAGCACTCAGATTTCTTCTCTTCTTGTGGTATGGACAGATACTGAAAAAAGAAAAGGTGTGTGGCAACTGGATATCACTCTTCACTTAAATTTTTCAAAGTATATTGCCCAGGTGAGAAAATGCTAATTTCCCCTGTTCTCACAAATGTAAGGGGTATAAAGCCAAGACAGAGGTACTGCAGGTGGCTGAAGAGAGTGATGGAAGAAGTGGGAATAGGGTCCCCATGTTCTCCGTCTCCAGGAGTGTCCCTAGCTCAGAAGAGAGGTGAGGGCTGACAAATGAGCTGGAGACAGCGGTGTAGTCATGGGCTCTCAGCTTGCTCCCCTGTTGGAGTCCTGTTTAGTGCCAAAGGAGGGAACTTTGGAAAGGGCATCTAAGTACATTACATTACGAGGAGAAGTAATCAGAAATATCTCTGTAGTGGAAGATATAGTTCTGATTTAGAGCAATCTGAATTATCAGAGGGTTTATTACTCACTACGTTGGATTTTTACCTCCTTTTAGCATTTCAGGTTGTCAATAAAGCACTTATGTATATACAAATATGCTGACTGTGGCGTGTTAAACCAAAAAGGACCATGAAAAATCCTGGGTTTCACTTTCTCCCTGTTAGAGGCCACTAAGCTTCATCCAGTTTCTTGCGTACTGATTTCAGTAACTTTTGCTTGGCTAATGCAAACGTGATCCCAGTTTGAGGATGTCAAAGATGCAGGAGTTGTCATTTCCTGTTGTAGTTTATTCCATGACTTTGTGTCTCTTACTGGAAGGGCTAGAGATGAGCTTGGTAAGAGGAAGAACTGAAAATAAGGTTTATTTATACCTCTGAAACTGCGTAGCTTTATGTTTGGCCATTCAGTCTAGAGGTTTGCTAGCTGCTTGTTTATTCCAGGGAAATATTTTCTATATACTTTGTCAAATCACTTCTTGATGTTTGTTCTTTATCTTGACTTCCTTGTTCTAAGGAAGCTGAGCTTCTTCATTCTTCCACTGTAACACATTTTCTCTGGCTGATGGAAAACTCTTCTGGGTCCTCTCTGACTCCCTTTCAATTTTCAAATATCTTTTTAAAAACTTAGATAACAGATTTATCTGTGGTATTCCAGCATTGGTCTTGCCAGTCTCATATACTCTGATAAAATTGTTTGTCTGCTCACTCCTCCTTTGTTCAGACAAACCTTTCTTCTTGTACAGGGTCAAGAGCTATGGAAATGAAAGCGAAAATACCTTTTTCTGGTTCCAAATATAGCTAATTGTTTGGAATTGTGTGGTGGTGTGGATTTCTCAAAGCAGAACATGAAAATATACTAGATGATAGGTAAAGGAAACAAGACAACAGCCTGAAAATAGCCAACTGTTCTAGAATAGCTCTGAGAATAGCTCGTTTCCCATATCTCTAAACCTATTCTTAGGCTAGTCGTTTACTGGATGAACTCTCAGTGTACTGCTCTCGACACTGTCTCGGTTAAGGAGGTCTAAGTGAAGTCTGGATAAAACACAGTCTGTCCCTGTTGCAGCTCTGTGCTTTCTGTGTCTGCCTCTCTGTTGGGATTTACATTCATGAGCATGTCACTGCTCAGCTGCTGATTGTTCCAGTTATCCCATCTTTCATCTTCTCACTGAGCTGTGAAGAACATGGGTGGAGCCTTTCTTTTCACTTGAAGGAGATGTTGAGCCATGAATGTTGTCTGTATTGCTAATTTTATGACGACGTCACATAAAACTGAACACTATTATTTTATCACACTGACAGTGATCCACCTATATTGCTCTTCTAAGTGTGAATAACAAAGAACTCCAGTTTAGGATTAGAAACAAGAGCTACAAGCAGGTGTTTGAAGACACATTTTCAAAAAGTTGGATTTCTTCAGTCTGAAAATGAAACTGGCCAAACTGATATCGATCAGTCAAATTTTCTGCAGAAATTTTGGAGAATCCTTGAGACTCTGGCAACTTCCTTGAGGTGCTTAAAGAGAAGCAGAGCTCTTCTGAGTATCTAGCCAATAAACCCCAGAGCCAGTGAAGCAGAGAATTTCATATCTTAATGAAAAGTGGGGTAAAACAAAGCTGATTTATGAAAAAACATCAGAACATGGCAAAATTCTGTAGTCTGAAATTGAGTGCATACCCAACTTTACTTTTATAACAGGCCAGTGGATTTTTTATAATAGGCCAGTATACTTCCTGCCACTGCAGTTAATGCAAAAGAATCCAAGGAAAAGCAGGGCTGGAATCTCTTTAACTGCTCATTTTTTATATCTATATGGGTTTTGCTTTTTTTTTTTAAATTTTTTTAATCATTTTCAAGTCTGGGCAAAACACAGTTGCAATACAAGTGAAATCGAAGAGTTCTAGCCATCTTATCTTGTCCTCCAGTTTTACTGATTCTTTGTGAACTCCCTAGCACTTGTTTCTCTAGAGCAAGAGAATGAGGGCTATGAGCCAAACAGGCTATTATTTGTTACAGTCTGTAGTGGGAGTGATGGCAGCTGTTGATAGTAGTTTTTCATTAACAGTTAAGTAAAGCCAATAAATGTTGTAATGCAGTGCGCAATGGCAGATGGTGAGCTACAGAAAGAGTTTCTACCTCAACCAATGCTCCATGTTCATCTTCACTTTGAAATAATCATCTAAATGGAAAAGAGTTTTAAAAAGGACCACCTGTTCGGCCACCTTATTCCCACATAACTTTTATATTTCTGGAAATGTAGTCCAAATACAAACTGCTAGGATAAAATGGACTGCTTGCCACTAAAAGGGGAAGAAGATATTCCTTTCCACTGACAATTTGGCTCCTACCTACAGCACACTTTCTAGCCCATGTTATGCTCTTTTTCTTTGCAGAATTCTTCTAGGCCTGGAATAAAGCACCAGCCCATGCTGAAGCTCAAACTTTTACAGCTTTCTTTTCCAGAATCAGTAGTGTAGGTTAGGGTAGAAATGCTCTTTCCACACTGTTCATATGTCTCACTTGGCATTTCTCTTGAAAACTTGCTCATGTTCCTCATGAGTTATCTTTATGCTCAGATTTTATCATAGGCAAAAGGTGGCCTCATGCAGAGAAGCCTGAGCCTGACTGTTTGAAGTGGAAAAATCTGAAGAAAAAAAAAGTAATATTTGTTTCTTGAATTTCAGTGATCTTAACCTCTAGGAAAACTTCTTTTTTTTTTCTACCAGCATCCCTTTCTACAAGGTCTATGATTACTGGCAGAAGTTCTTGCTGGAACCAGCAACTGCACTACTTTGGATGCTGTCATGATGACTACAGCGCAGGATCTAGAGAGATGTCGTAAGTGGTTTCCCAGGCATTTTGTAGTATCCTGCATATCTAATGATGGTAATGCACTTCTAGCATTGTCATTTTTATATTGAAGAGAAAATAATATAAATAATTGATCGGACCAGAGTTACAAAACCTTTAAGTAGTTCCCTAGTCTGCTAGTGGTCCCTGCTGTATTCTGAGTCAGGAGCTCGTGAAAACAACCATGAATGCATAGGCCCTCCCTGCCAGTAAACAGGTTATGTGATGTCTGAAGCATCAGTGCAGTTTCTGTAGATTATTGCTGTTTTATAGTGAGAATGATGCAGCACCATATTTCCAAGTGAATGCCCAAACTTCATGAGTCATAGCTGTGCTCTGAAGGGAGGGACAGAAACTCATTTTTGGTTTATCTGTACTGCAATGCCTAGAAAGTTGAAGCAAGACAATCAAAGATATAAAGACAAAGCTTGATAAATTTGCTGATGCCCATATGAAAAAGTAACCTAGTGCTGAAAAGTAAGTTGGATTACTGTAGTTTAATCTGTGTGCTCCAAGAGAGCCGCTACTCCAGCAATGGCTGGTAACAGCAGGTGTACTTCCCCTGTCCCGGCTGCCTCATTGCTATTGTTTGGTGAGGTTCTGAGGTTTATAAAAAAAAACAAAAAAAACCCCACTCTAAACAGCAATCCAACCAAAAGGCATTGCATAAACTCTCTGCAATACAGCAAATATCTCTCAGCAGGATCACTAGTGCAAAAGGTGCAGCTGGATGTAGGATGCTGTAACTGGCATTCTGCCTTGAGGACTAAACCGAAAATGTTCCGTTCTCCCTCAGTGTCTTGCTGCAGGAGAAGCAGCTGGGAGAGCAGCTGCTTGTAGTGAAGGCACTGTACAAGCTGGAAATATGTGGACCACTATATCGTATGCCACTTCTCCTTCATCCAGGGAAGGCATACCTCTTTGCAAACACTGATTTCCATCCTTAAACCATCAGACATGACTTATGGTACTTTGTATACCTATGAAATGGTGGATTGCCATGGCTGTTAGGAAAAAATCAGTAGCAAAATGTTCAATGATCACATTTTTAAGACCAAATAATGAAAACATCAGCATTTTTCTAATAAGGTGAACCCATGGAAGCTCTGTGGACACAGCTTGAACCTGCACAATCAAGAGAACACATTGATCCAGCTGTGACTCTCCTTTAGATACAGATCTTAAATGTGTGAGAAAAATATGCAGAGACAAAACCTTATTTTTGGACGACACTGCGGTCTGTTACAAAGTGAAGAGACATCAATGTCATGGAAACTTTATTATTGTTCCCAGTGGATGAAATCCTCTTTATCGCCAGCATTCTTGATGTACTTCTTTACACAAAAAGAACATAAACTGTGCTTGTTTATTGTTTTCTATGAGGAAAGTCAATGAAAAAAACAGAAGAGTTTTCCACAGGGGAGACTACAATGAATATTTTTCCTCCCAAGTGGTTGCAGCAACACTGAGAGCAGAACAGTGCCTGCCTTTGCATGTAATTACAAACAAAATGTCTGAAATCTCAAATCAAAAGGGACCTCACACAGATGCTTTCAACATCTCTTTGGGAGCTACCTAGGCTGCATGTGCAAGTAGTTATGAACATCTGCATTCAAACCTCAGATCTCTGGCTGCAGCTCGGGACGCTATATAGGTGGCTCTGATCCATAGCACTTGGACCTAGACCGGAGGTCAGCCCCAGCCAGCAGAAACATCCCCATCTTTGATTCAGGTCTAGACTTCTCACTCATTTTAAGTTTAAGAAACGCTGACAGTTCTACCAAATTCCAATAGAATTACACGTTCACCTCATATCTAAAAAACTCGTTATGACTGACATCGGTGGAATGGTTCTTAAGGAAGGATTATCCTCCCTTGAGGCAGCGTTGCTTCCTTCTCCTGTGAGGCTTGTGGTCTCCTCCCCACTGGCAACTTCTCTGTTCAATCTGGGAATTAGCACCAGACACCCTCAGTGGCTTTACAAGCTCTCCCCAGCCTCTGCCACGTGTCCAGCCCTGTGCCAGGGGAACAGTACCCATCTGACCAGGTGTGTGAAGCCAGTAGATGCTATGACCTCTGCCAGAGCAGCCATCGGCTCGCAGCCTGCCTCCATGTGGAAGGAAGTGTGCTGGTCTGAGCTCATGGCAGAGCTTTCGGCTTTATAAAGCTCCCCAGTGCAGTTCCTCTTTGGTGGCTTTTGTTTTGGCTTGGAGTGATGGCGGGAAGGGGTTATCTTGCTTTTTGTTTCCTCAGCTGGGTACTTCCAGTGTGTCATTTTCTTCTGCGCATCTCAGGTCTCCAATCAGGAGCATTTATGATAGCATATTATGTAAATATTAAAGACAACTGCGGAGCTTTAATTAAAGCCAACTTTGTTTCTTTTCCCCCTCCCTCCCTCACTCCTCTCAATTTAGTTGGGAACACAATAAACTTAATCAGCTGCCCCAAATTATGCATGCATTAGCCCGTGAGATTCAGCAAGGCCAGGCTTTTCAAGGACAAAGAAATATACTGAGCTCCAGCATCTCACTTTGTTTTCTCCAGCCATCTTTTGTGGTGTGTCATGGGAAAAATTCTAATGAGCCTCTCTGTGCTGCTGGAGAAATGCCTGTCAGGCGCAAGCCAGTTGCTCTCTCTGCTCTTTATTCTCCAGGTACAATTTTTCTGTTACCCTATCCTCTTGCAAAGAAGCAAAGCTGCATCAGGATAGACTGGATGGGCACTGGCTGATCATAATCGACAACAGTTTTGCTTTTCTGGAGTTGATTTTCCTTCCTTCTCACACAACTTTAAGCTTTTTGGCACTGCAGCATGCTGACGAACACATGCTAGTTCGCATCTATAAAATAGTTTTTCTGTGTCTACTTTCATTGTGCATGGATTTGATTGTGCTTGTCACATAGTATTTTTTTAAAATCTGCTATAAAGCTGAGGATGTTTTACGAAGTCTTCTGCTTCTAGGGAAATTTCTGGCACAGCAGAGATACAGAAGAATTTGCTAACTCTCCCTCCCTGTAAATCTTCCAGCTAGCAAAGCTGCTCAAACTAACAAAGCTTCAGGAGGGAGATACACACTGTCCTTCTGACTTATCTTTAGGAGAGAGGTTGCAGGCTGACTTGTCTTTTTTTTTCTGATTATTTTTTCTTTTTTGCCTTATCTCTCTGGTGTGGGTTTGAAGACAAAATGGTTTTCATCTCCAGGTCCGAGTTCTTTCTGCTGCAACCCACATGGCTCTGCTTCGTGCTCCCTGATGTGCTTCAGATTAGCCTGGTTTTGCGACTCTAGACAAATTAATTGTTTCCTGACACTGGGGTTGTGAATCAGCATGTGTATGCACCCAGGGAGAAGGAGGAGGAGGAGGAATAAGGAGGGGACGAGGAGAGGGGGCAGCTGGGGGATGCGGCCGTGCTGTCCCACTGGAGCAGTGGCTGGGCTGCTGGAGCTGCCTGGAAGCACGAGCTGGGTGCTCTGGCATCTGTGCGCACGTCCCTGAGCTCGGACATCATTTTGAGCGTGTGCTGCGTGGTAGTGGCAGGAAGCTGCTTTGACCAAGTGGTTCTGGGTTCTTGTTTGCTCATTGACTGAATAATAACTTGTGGCTCTTTGTATTAGGGAAAAAAATCCCTGACAGTGCAGCCTTCTGGAAATATTTTTGCTTGTTTATGTCAGTGCAGCAGTCTCGAGTTAAGAAGACAAAACAAAAATAGCAATGTCTTCTGGTCTTTGGCTGGCTTGCTTGCCAGCCTGCCACATCTAGTTTAACAATAGACAGGCTCAGTGTGTGCCGAGAAAGCACCAAGAGGAAATGAGGGCATAATCTGAAGCATGACATCATCCCAGCCATCGAACCAGCACCCATGCTTAATTTCTCCAGCTCAAAGACAGATATTTACACATCTAAATTGAAGCCATTTGCCATGACTGGAATGAAATCTATACCATTTAACACCTTTCCTGCGATATTCCCACCATTTTTGAGAAAATAAATACCTCAGGTTTGGTTTGACCTTTGTAGACTGCTGTGAGGAAGATGTTCCTCTAGCATGGCCCTCTGCCCGTGGATGAGGAAGGTGGGAATGCTCCTCCTCTGAGGCGCAGGGAACCGGCCAAAAGCAGGACCTTTCCAAGAGAGCATGTCAAGCACAGAGTTTGGCTCTAGAGCAGCTCAAGGCAGAATGGAAAAAAAAGTCTTTCTTTGATATCTATTCAAATCAGCTTGTGGCCACAGAGGTGAACTCAGAGGGGCTCCCCAAGCAAAGCTGAGAACTTATCCAAATTCTATTGTGTCCCATTCAAGTTTTGTTTTCACAGCCAGAAAGGTGTTAATTTTAGTGTAGATTAGCCCACTTTAATTTTCCAAGGCCAATTAGGTGTCAGATGTGTCCCACTACCTAAGAATAAAAATCTCTGGTGCCTAGGCCCTATAGGGATTTTAAGTGATGTAGATGTGGCTTCCTAGTTATTTCCTGCTAACACTACTGGCCTTTCTAGTGAAGACACAATCTTAGTTTTTTTTACTGCCTCAACCAAACCTGAATATACTATGAATATACTAATTGCTGACAGCCAATGGATTTATTCTTTTGGCTGCATTGTAGTGAATTTTAGCTGCACCTTAAGACCCAATTTTCTGAGCCCATAAAATCTCTGTTCATTTGGATACGTGTTCCCCTTCCTTTGCTATAATATACGAAGGTATATTACACTTCTCAGCAGAAAATGCTGGAAAATGAGAGTGAGCAGGGAAGGGAATTTTCAATCAGAAGAGAGTTAACTATTAAAAATATCAAGACTAAGGTGATGTTAAACATATGGTGAGTAGGAAATTTTGTGTTAATTTACCTGATAAGTGACTTTCTTCCTCTTAAGCCTAGAACAAATGAGAGTACAACAGCTAATAAGTCTTTCGACAATCTCACCTCCAGGTTTTAAGGATCTACCATTAGGCATTTACATTTAATCTTCTGTTTTGGAGGAAAGGTACCCTTTGGTCTGGCTGGCTGTCTTCCTTTTATGGAGTGATCTCCAGAATTCAGTTGTAAAGAAAAGAAAGTAAGTCTTGCTCAGTAATAAAGTTGCAAACGTTCTGCCTTTTAGATCTTGGCAATGCCTGCTTGCCTGTTGTGTAATGTATTAAACTGTTATTTGTTTGGGGTTTTAGTGCTCAGCTCTCACCAGCAGGACTAATGCAATGAAAACCCAAAGGATTTAACTTCGTTGTGATAAGCCAAAGTCTCCACTGAAGGAAATGAAATGCATTTCCTGAATCCCTGGACAAAAGTTACCGCAATAGCTTTAATGCAGTTTTGTTAAAAGAAGCTTATTGAAATAACGCAATGGAGAATTGTCCGAAGTAATGCTGCACAGTTAGAGGGTAAAAGTCCTCTGCATGCTACTAAACAACCAGTCTGCTGAGCAGGTCTTCAGTATCCCAGGTGAAGCTAATAGGAAGCAGCTGCCTCACAGGGAGAACACAACAGCACTGCAGGTTGTGAAGGGCAACCAGTGGTTTGAGTACACAGGGCTATAGAGAAGGAAAAAAAGTGTTCTCTTCTGTGTGTATGACAGGAAGGAGGAGAACGGGCTGTTGTGTAGCAGCTGAATCCCCCAAACCAGTTTAGAGGAAGGACAAAGACAGTTTAGAAAAACAGCAAGGTAAATGTCAGGTCTGCCACGTGCAGGGTTTTGCAGGGGATCACTGAATAGCAAACAATGGTGCACCGGGTACAATAAGGCATCTATACAGTTAATATTAACTTTGATATATATGGTTTATAAAATAAGATGACAATCATAAAACCTTGTAACTTGCAGAAAAGCCCTCCTGGATGGGAGGAATAGGGTAGCAGAAGGAATGTAAGAGACGTGTAACAACATGATCACTCTGATCACAAGGTTTAGGCTAGCTGGTGAGGGAAGGAAGAGAAGAAGGAGAAAGGAAAAGCGTTTGAGGCATTCAAGCAGTTCTTGTTACTTTCTAATATCAAGCTGATGTCATGTCAAGGACCGATGGTTTTCAGACTCAAAAGAGCATCCCTGGATAACTGCAGATGAAAGTCAAGATTTCTAGGGGGAAGTAACCAATTTGAGCACTCAAATATGTTTATATTTTGCAAATATAAATGATCTTTGTAAAAGGTAAAAGTCTGAAAGGGACTTGTAGAAAATAAAGAACTTAACATCAAGATTGTCTGTCTTGTCACTTTGATATCACTCCTATTGAGGAACTACAACTATAGGCCTCAAAAACTGCCTTTCCATATCCAGAGAGTTTCATTGTTGGCTAAGCTTTTTAGGTTTCTGTTTCACAGGTACGGTATATCTATGCTGAGTAACTTAGCTGAACAGTTGGGTCATCAATATTTAAATCAGAGACCTTTATAAATAACCCATCAGATTTCCACACACAGCTTTGCTAAGCTTACAGTTATGACATCCACCACAAGCCCCAAGAGCTCGCCTTTGGAAACAGTTGATGGAGGCAAGTTTCTGCTTGGAAGAGAAAAACCCTAACAATCTTTATTGGCGTTTACGTCTGTAAAACCTGCCTTCAGAATTACTCTGCTGTGTCACTGCTGTGCTGTATTGTTTTCAATTGTCATTTGTCTGTTTGGGATAAATGAAAATGAGCTAGTCAATGAAAAGGCTCCCTGGGTTTTAATGTTGTCAGTAAAAAAGAGAAAATTATCTTCTGTAATCACAGGATATCCCAAACCAATACATGAGTTGCTTATCATCATAGAGAATAAATAACGTATTCAATTTATTTCATGATTTTACATAAGTTGATAAGCAGCTTTTCTTCTCCAAATGATTTGTGATCTGTTAGTATCACTCGTTTTTTTTTTCTTGATGGGATTGTTAATCCAAAGCTGCAGTGCTTCTTTTGGAAGAAGGGATGCAAAGGGTAGCACCAGTGTAAATCCAGAGTGGATTATTTGAAGGCAGCGGCATTGTGCTACCCATAACTGAGCCTTGCTTCTTGGAGTTTTTTCAGTGATGCTAAGGTGAAACTTGCGTGTGTGGTGTGACATCTTTGCTGCCTTTCTCTCCCAGCATTGAAGCCCGTGTGCTAATTCCTGATGACTGCAGCAGCACCTCCTGCTGTGTGCAAAGCTGATCAACCTTGCCTGCCCTTCCTGTGGACTTCTAATGACAGCCTGCCCATGAACTCAGACACTTACCGTGGAAATGGGGTGGAGGATGGGAAAAGAAGGGAAGAGCTCCCTAAGGGTGACCGTAAGCTGGGGGGGACCTATCTTGCTAGACTTTCTCTCTGACGATGGAGAGAAGGGGGCCCTTTTTTTTTTTCCTGAATACTCCTCTGAAAACCTAATTTCAGGTACTGAGGAGTGTGGCCTGAGGGAGGCTGTTGGAAGGACAGCGTGCCTGCCGGAGTTGCAGCTACTTGACCAGTGCTTGTCTCTGTCCACTGAACCTTCACACTGACTGTGTTGTGGGCTGGTTTTGGTAGGCATCCCAGCAAGAGGGGGTTTTAAAGAGGGGTTAAAACTCCGTGGATGTTTGTAGGGAACTCCTCACAGGGAACAACCTGAAGAGGAAAGAGAAATGCTGCCTCAGGAGATCTGCTTCCTCCTGTTGCATCTCTGTGGCTCGCAGAATGGAGGGACGTCACGCATGTGTCGTGTGAAGCCATGGCAGCCTCGTGCTCTGCCGTGGGGAAGGAGCCTGCGGTTTGGGAGACAGAGGATTTGAGCCTCCTGACAGGCAGGATCCTCAGGAAGGTGAACTTCACCATAATCGTCTCAATGAGCTCTTTGATGAAGTGAGTGAGAAAAATGATAACTTTGACATTTTGAGGAACCCTTCTTGCCCCTGGCAGCATTCCCGCTGACAGCAGAGATACTCCTCAGAGCAGATATTGTAAACAACAAATACTCGGAGCTGTGTGCCTCCCTGAGGATTTATCCCTTCAGAGGAAAGGATCATACGCAGCTGGTGTGCGCTGCGGCAAGTAATACTTGGTATCACAAGCAAAAAATGAACTTTCAGCTGAAGTAGCTTTGATCACTGCTGATTGCTGTGATGTTAACTGTTGCTTGCCCTAGATCGGAAGCAGCCAACCTTCCAGAGCCTGACAGGTAAGAAACTAAAATCTGTAAAGTCAAAGAATCACAGGTTTTATAATCTACTCAATTTAGCAGTTGGCAGGTATTTTTAGCATAAAAACTAAAACAGATATGCTATGCAGAATCAAATATATATGACTTATTCTTTCATCACCTTAATAAGAGCCCAAAAGTGCATTTTAGTATGTTGTATTTGCTTGTCTTAGTAGCATATCCATGTCTTATTATTAAAAATAGTTACAACAGTAATGATGAAATTTTGCATAGAAGGCAGCCAGTTCTGACCTCAGTGGCTATAACTCTACCAGCAAAGAAACCAGGCCAGGGCTCCTTCTCCCACCCTGACAGCAAGTGGCACAGCTTACAATCATATAGGTAAGCTATCTTCTTCCCAAAACAAAGTAACCTCCTCAACGCTGCCTATTGTCAAAAATCCCCAGCACCTGCCCTGGCATTGCCTGGGACAGTTGGCACAGGCCAAAACTGCCAATGAGCACACCAAGAGTTAAACAGTGCAGGTGCTCAGGTGCCAATTTCTGGACCCGTGCCCTGGCTTGTTTCAGTTTGCTGCTGCAGTTGTAGCTGCCGTGACGTACAGTGCTGTTTATGTCCTGCGGTGATTTTCCAGAGAGGTGCCTTGTGTCTTGCTGTGCATGCATAAGGATTTGCAAAACGCAACTCCTTTTTGTGGTGGGCCCATGATAAATAAAAGAGCCCTCAGGAAAGTTATACTCCCTTGGCTAGTCCATTTGCATCCTTTGCACAGCAGCTCCCCGGTGCTTCGGTTGCTCCTTCCCCAGCTGCCGTGCAGTGGGTGCTGAGTGCCAGCAGTGCTGCTTGCCCCACACAGCCCAGTCAGCCCACCAGCTGGTCCCAGTATGGACTGGTGGGCTGGACAGGCAGACATGGAAAAGAACACCTGATACACCAAAGAACTGTGAGCTGCTTGGAAGGTACATTTTAGGCAGGCACTGGTTTAGCCTGGTTCACATCTACTCTTTGAAAACCATATCATGTGAAGTGGAGTGTGGAAAGCCAAAAAGCAGCATGCTCTCTGCCTGTGGAGGAATTTCTCTCACTGTGTTTACCTAACCTGACCATTGCCTCCAATCAAATTACTTTCTTCATGTTTTATAGAAACTGCCCAGTAAGGTCTAAGGAACAGCTCTGGGATTTTCTAAGGGATGGATTAGGCACAATCCACGTCAGGCTTAGCTGTTCGCTTCAGTCATGTCCATTGCAGAGGGTGAGACTCCTTGGCAGGTGCATCTGGGTACCATTGCAGCAGAAGCTCTCCGAGCGCTTCCCATTGCAACAGCATCCAAGGGGCTGATGGATGAGTTTCGCAGCTCCTGAAAAACAGTCAAATCTGTATCTCTAATCGGTTGGGGAGAAAAGGAACTTCTGCTTCTGATCAAGTTAATGAACCAACCCTCATACTGTGCTGGCTGGAGCAGACAAGGAGATATAGATATAGACTGGAGTCTGTATTTTCTGTGAGCTGTACAAATATTGCAGCATGTTGTATGAGAAACGTGCAACTCTGAGACCAATACGCAGGATTTGTTTTTTCATTTCTTTTCAAAGGACTATTAATAGTGACTTTAACAAAAATGGAGTGTGGGTGCCAGCTCTCACTTTATAGCACAGCACATGCACATCTTCAGTCAGTTTAATTACTGCAGTGGTAGTACTGAGGCTTGCAAGAAAGCCTCCACCAGCATTTTGCCAGTGGAAAATCCTGTAGAACCTTGATTTTTGCTGAGCTATTTGGAGTTTACCGAAAACTTAAATTCAGTGGAAAAAACAAAAACTTTTCTGTTCTCCACTGAGACTTGATTGTTTGATACCAAAAGCAAGCCCAGCAAAGAACCAGGGAAGTGAGAAATTCCAGTTAAAGTACTTAGGCCTGACTGTGGCTTTTTTTTTTTTTTTCCTTTTCCAAGAAACAGAAGACCGTGTCCTTGTCAGATGACTTCAATGACTCTTGCTCAGGGCTGATTAGAAGACAGTTCCGAGAAACTGGCTAAATTACAGAACAAAGTTTTGTATGTTATCCTGCTAGACTTATCCTAATTTGCTGACACCTCTTCCCTCTGTACTGCACCACTGCTCCACACAGCCATCAAAAACACCACTGACACATGTGGCACCTTCAAGCTGAGGGGATGAAAACACAGTGGGTGGAGAAATGGTAAAACAGGGGAGGAGGCAAAAGTTCTTTCAGTGAGATGTTAGATTTCAGGCTTTCAGCACTTTCATAGGCTGCTGATTGCCAAGAATGCTCGCAGTTTTGAGTCATTTTTCCTTTTTATATTGACCGAAGATGTAATGTTGCAAGATTTTAAGCTTCACTGAGAAATGACCTCTTATTCCTTGGACCTTCAAGTCGACTTCTAAAATTAGATGTTTTCTTTCAGGTTATAGAGTCCAGAAATGATGGTAGTCTGTTTTTAAGACATTTATTTTTGTTGTACTTGAATCTTAATCAGGGAGTTGTATTTAAGCTATTAAACCTTCAGTTTTTCCCTTCCTTTGAAAACAATAGTGATTATGGGGAAGAGAGCATCCTCTTGGGTGCTTTTTAAGAGCTTTATTTTTATGATAAAGTCTTGAAATGGCAGTGGCAGGAATCAAGGAAATGTGGTCTAATATCAAGACAATACTGCTGTCTCGGAAGGCTTGCAAATCTGCATTTCTCCATCCACAAACTGTATTTACTCCAGTAAGGAGGAAATCTGAGAGGGAAGAAAAATGTCTATGTGAGAGTGTGTCTGTGTGTAAAACTGCGCATAAGACAAGCTTAGAAAATCCTTCTAGATAAAATTTTCAAAAGAAATTTTCTTCCTTTTTCCAGTACAGGAAGGCATACAGCAACTTCTTGCAACTTTCACTTAGACGTTGACACTCTCACCTCTTTAGACTGGACTGGAGATGAGCTGTGTGAGCGAGTCCTCGTGTAGGTGACAGTAACGCCAATTGGTTTAGACGCTGCAAATACAGATGTGGGAATCACAAGTTAAAATGTGTGCCTCTGACTCCTGAAAGATCTGAAAGAGGATGTCTGCCTTGCCTGCGCTTTAGGCTAAGGAAAAGAATGTCTATTAGTGGGGCTGATCTTTCCTTTCTTGAGCAGCCACCAAAGGGGACAAAAATCACAAATTCCTGCCTATGTCCTACTCCACATGGCTGGGTGAGGCTGTACATACCCAGCACTCATTATATGTACACAAATCTGCATTACTGATCAAGACAAGGTATATGTGTTTAACACTGTAGCAAACAACTGGAAAACTCTTGTCTTTGGTGGTCCTAAATATGTCTTAGCTCCTGAGGAGGGCTAGAAGCTGTAGAAGGAAGACCAAGCGTGATACTACTAGACAGTGAGCTGTTGGTGGGATGGTGGAATGGTGAAAGCTAAAGAAGGGGTTGGTTCAGTAGTCGCACAGAAAAATAGAAGGGTAAATAATTTTGACTGGAATAAAATGTTGGTTGTAATTTTGGTATACTTTCACAATACTCTTCACAGTATTTTTATTTCTAAATTCACATCAGCACCACCAGAGATACTATTAGCTGTTGAGGCTCGTGGATGCATCAAAGGTAAAGGGAGACAATAACAGAAAACACTTCTCTGTAGCCACTTTTGATACAGAAAAGGAAAAGGACAGAAGACTACTGGTAAATATAGAAGAGGGCAGAAGAGGAAGAAAAACCATATGCAGCAGGAAGAGAATAGAATGGACTTTCCAAAAGATCTGATCTTAAAGAATAGCTCAGAGTGATGAAGAGAGTAGAGCAGGAGGCAGCATGAGGATGCATTATTGTTCTGGTCTGAGCCTTGTTTACAACAATATCACCTAAAATCCAGTGAATTTGTGTTAGAGACCTTTGCAAAGGCTGTGTGTTATATGTTTCCACTTAATACATGGGCTTTGAAGAGGTAATTAAAAAAAATTCTCATGGAGCTCAGCTGCTCATCCCCATTCTGCACATCCATTCCCTGTGAATGTACAGTGCAACTGTTTGCCTGGCTGCCCGGAGAGCAAAACCACCTAAAGACTAAACCATGGAGTACAGCTTTCAGCCAGATCCATTTCCTAGTCGATCAGTGTCTGAGCTGGCTTTTGACAGTTTAGAGCACACATCCTTGTGCACCTAATATCCTGGTCATACACAATGCACCCAGCAAGGCAGGGAAAGCTGGTGGTGAGGATGCGCCTGCTGCTGGGGTGGTAATGAAGCAGAAGTGGTGAGCAGGCAGCTGGAGGTGGCATTTTCCCAAACTTTTCTGCCAAGATTTGCCACAGGAGCCCTAATATATAGTGTACAGTATAAGATGCAGCAAAAGAAACATTAAAAATTGTGAAAAATAGTAGAGTTGTGAGTGGGAAAATGTTATCAAGGACTCATACTCACATGATTTTTTAAGTAACTCCTTTATCCCTTGAGATTTACTCTAAAAGCTGTGGTTTTCCTCTCTGCACTGGGAATAGCGTTGCTTTTGGTATTATAAATTTTTTTGTATTATAAATGATATATATTTACTCTCCAGAGCAAGTGGAGTACAGTCCTTTTCCCTAGAACAAGTGTGGTTCTCTCTTTGCTAGATGGATTGTTATTTTGATTCCATTCAGCTAACATTATATATACTTCACGGGGTTTTGTTCTTTAAACTTTGTGGGACTGAGATTAGTTTGTTATTTGCATATAATATAAACTGACAGGAGCCGTAATACAGGAGTACGATTACACAGAATAATACATAATTTTTTTTCTTCTAGGCAAACACATGTGTTTGGAAAGGATGTTTGTTTGCAAGGATGGCTGTCTTTGTTCAGTCCATAGCAAACCTGGACCATTAGGGAGTTTTAGGTTGTAGAGGGTTCAGAGAGCTGCTGGGGTCATTTTCAGATTCCAGATGGACAGCAGAGAAGTTCCTTTTCTTTCTGCTGAATATACTAAGAAAAATACTTTGTTAGAAGGGAGAGCCATATGCTAAAAATAGGAAAATGTTACTTACAGGGATGAACAAAGGAAGGCGATGCTGGCTTTAAACCCTGACTTTGTGGTCTCCTTTCTTACTCTGAAAAGATGTCTACTCTCAGAAGGGATTGGAGGCATCAAATATTTTATAAAGTTAATTCAAAATGAGTCAAGGCAAAAAACCCAACAAGCGCAAACCAAGAACCAGAAAAAGAAATTTAACTTCTTGGACAGAAAAACGGTCAGATTCAGTGTGACAAAGACTAGAGATTAAAAGATGTTAAGTGATGATGGTCATTTTAGGGGGAGTGAAGAAGAGAAAGACTTTCTAAATGAAGTCTAAATACTTATTTTCTCTGTTCTCCAAATGTTTCTACTTTCCATTTTGAAATGGTGCTTTCTCCTGAAGTCTACCTAATCTTAATTTTCTAAGAAGTAAAATGAATTACTTAATTTATTTTTTTTTTGTCTAACCAGTCATCCTTAAAAAACCTGTTATATTCACAGTTCTGTTTGAAATGATGAAATGCAAATGCATCCTTCCCTGTAAGGGCTGTGTGCTCAAGATCCTTCCACCCTTCTGCAGCACTGCTCTTACATCAGCAGAAAAATGGCCTGTTCAGGCACTGGGAAAACCCTTCCAGTGGTGAGAATTAATGTTATGTGTGCTGGGGCAATGCTTGGACTTGCTGGTTACATTCAATACAAAGGCATTGTCTACAGAAATTGAGTATGGATTTCCTGTATCAGTGTTGTGGGTGCATTTATTCACAATCTAACTTGCAACTTCTCTAGTGGCTTGATAATTATTTTTATCTACTCAGTGACCTCATCTCTTCATTGCTGCCAAATAAAACCCAAAAAGTGTCTGAACTTTTGCTTGTAAGAAACAGGGATGATGAGTTTTCCATCTAGGTTTTGTAGATGCTCATCCTCTCCTGAACTGTCACTTCAGAATCTCATAGTTATTGCTGAAAGTAAAATTTGTGGATCACTTTTTAAATGTTCTTGTCAGATATACTGCACTTTTCTTTCAAATTTTGTCTCCACATACCTCTTTTAGCTCAGCTTAGACTTATGTAAGGCACTTGAGGTTGGATTTGGCTGGACTCTAATGTAGGTCCTCTTGGGTTTTTCAGAGGTTACAGAAATCCAGATATTTTTTTTATTTTTCTCCAGAAAAGGTGCTGATGCCATGCCTCCTTTGTAGCACTTGAGACTGGGGAAGAAGATGCAGTCATTTAGTGTGTGCACGTCACCTTGCCAGCGAATCCTGTAAGGCACTGAGAACACTTGGAAATTTTCCTCAGGGGAGAAGAAAGATGGGAGGGAGGGAGGCAGGCAAAGAGTGAGTAGGAGGAATTTAGGGCTCCTTGGACAGATTTAAAGACACTCTGCTGCCAAACAGTCCTTACCCTTGCTGTGGATTGCCTTCGTCTCAAAGTGCAACATCCACACCTGGATTCTGGCTCTTCTTGGTTTCCCTCTTTGGAGGTGTTTGCATAGGAAGAAAAAGCCCCTTAAGAGAAGCTGTCTGAAGGGCACTAGGAAAGGAGAAAAAGGAACTTCCACCACTAAAAAGGAAGCCCCAGTCATGACATGAGAGGCTTCATATCAGGAAGGCCTACATGTCAGCTGTATCACGCTGCTTATCCCGGTCACTGGTGCTTG
The DNA here is from genome assembly GCA_009806455.1 of Tetrax tetrax. NCBI lineage: Eukaryota > Metazoa > Chordata > Aves > Otidiformes > Otididae > Tetrax > Tetrax tetrax. The sequence continues at coordinate 259,736 of WHYT01016543.1, forward strand.
TTCAGATAATTAACTTCTGCAGAGCCAAGACAACAACAGAAATAGAACTGCATATGGTGAAGTCTCAGCTAGATAAGGATTAAATGAAGGTTCAACGAACCACTTAGCAATGAACGCTATGGCACTTCACTGGGAGCAAAATATGGGTTGTGCAGGCAAGGGCTGGGCACATTATCATTTCTGGCACTAGGTTAATTGCATTGCTGATACTCCACAAACTGCTGATGGAGCAGAGTCAGCTTCTTGCTGTACTCTGCCCTTGTTGATGCCAGAAGGGAAAGTCTGGTTCCCACCTCTTTAAAAGCCTTGCTGAGTGAAGGAGATCCCTGGCAAATGATTGGGAAAACATGCAGGAGAGCCGTCTAAGTGTGAGGGGAGATTCTTCATCAAATGAATGGTAGAGGTAGTGCTGGGAGTTAAGCAGGATTATTCAAGAGTGTGGGTGAAAGGAAATCATTGCCATGCAGGGATGCATCCTTCAGAGGCACGTGCATTGCTGTACCACCTTCACCAAGCTGCAGTAGAATTATGGTGGTTCCTCTTTTGCCAAGTTTACCCTTGCATGCAGCCTGGGATGGCTACCTATGGTGGCTGCCAAGCATACGCTAAGGGAGGTGCATGCCAAAGCTAGGAGTATAGGTAGGGCATTTCTAAGGCTGCTAGTGAGAATGTGGTACCTTATTACTTCATCAAGACAACTCAGTTTGCTTTCTGAAAATCAGCCACCAAGTATTTGTAGGGTAGTCAAGCCTCTAAGGAGCAACACATGAGCTAAAGAGAGTTTTTTACTCCATCTTGTCAATCACCCGGAAAATCAGAAAGCTGCTTTGCTTTCTCTGCTGCTGAGCCACAGATTGGCATCGTTTTATTTCAGCTAACACTGCCTGATTTTGTTACCATGCCAAAAACTAAATATGAATACCTCTGGGCAGCAGAGAGAATAACAGAAGTTCCTATCCTGGAAAGTGTGATGTTAAATTATACAGTTATAGAACCTAGGATTTGAACCCTTTAGTTCCCAAGTCCCACTGGTCCCCAGAGTTGGATAAATCTCATTGTTTTCAGTAGTAGGCTGACTCAGACCCCCTTTGCAGTCATTCTGCTGATAGTAATAAGACTTCACTCCAACAAACTATGGTAGGAAATTTTTTTATGGGCAATCCATCTGCCAGGGCGGAAGAGCATCTGTGAAGACCATGGTGAAAAAGGCACGCATTACTTGCAAAATTCAGATGGAGCAAGAAGTACCACTCAGCTGTTTGGACCACATGGATGAAACACAAGGCAGAGCTAAGTGCTCCGAAGAGTGGTCAGTCCATGGGAATCTGAACCACTCACACCAAGGCAAAGGGGGAAGTGAGTGAGTCAGGCTCCTGGGAAATTTGAAGGGATTTGGGCTTGGACCAAAACCAAGTGCCAAGCTGCCTTGAACTTTGGACTGTTCAGATTCCAATCTGGATCTGAGCTAAGCAGCTCAAGCCTTTTTCTGACAAAGAGATCTATTTTGCATGCCATATAAAATTGCATTCACCTGATTTAGTATCTAAGAACATAGTTCTCCTTTAAAGTGTGTTTTTATGGAGTTCATTTTATGGGCTGATGTATATGGTAATCATATACATATAGAAACGCCCCACAGGGTATTATTATTTTTTTTTTTTACAGGCACTTTAATGATGTCAAGGATTAGATCTGTCTCCAGCTCTGCCAAACACAGAAGTGAAACCTCTTTACAGTCAGGAGAAAAGTATTTTGGCACAAGGGTCTTACAGAGATCACCTGAGAGCAAATGCAAAGTGGCAGGTGATAGCCCTGTGAGTGAAAATAGTATAACCTCCCTCTCTCGTTAAAAAGCAGAATTAATTACCTGCTTTAAAACACACACACACAGAAACAGTGCATCCTTTGCGAGCAAGAAAAGAATCGATTTGAGCTGTCAGATAACAAGGTGATCCTTTTGCATTCCTTTTCAGTTTAAAATCACAGGTTGTGTTTAAAGCTAACTCCCATGTTCTCCTCTATCTGAAAGTAACTCTTTGAAAGGTAGAAATTAAGAAGGCTGGCACTATTTATCTAGCTAACTGTGTACTAATTTGTTAGAGTACAACAGGCTTATAGTTTTGGAAGGAGAAGAGAAAGTCTAGAAAACTGGTGAGATCCACCCTGGATAATGTCCTGGTGAAATATACAGCCAGGCATTGAATAACAATTTTTTTTTTTTTAATTTATTTGAACACTTGAGGAAGTTGAGTCATGGAAGAACTGTAGATACCATGGCATCTTGCACGGAAGCAATTGAACCTGCAGGAGATCAAAACATCATCGTGTTTCTGTAGTAAGTCCTGAATATCCTTTATTCAGTTCCTTGAAGTGGCATTTATAACAGTACAAAATGTGTATGAAGTACTACTGAGGTGGTGATGTGGGTGTTTTTCACCAGCCTCAAAAGGAGTCCCTGTAGAAGATGGCAAGCACAGCAAAGGCCTGGGGATATTAAGCAGCTTGTCAGGCAGCAGTCACTGGGAACAGAATTTGCAATGATAAAACACCGTGGTTTAGCTACTAAAAGTGCTCCTTTAACATCTTCCCATGTTGAGGAAAGTGGGGAGAATTGAGAGAGAGGGCTGGTTTCCAGCACAGGGGCCTGCATGTGTGAGTGCCCGTGGCATCTGGTGGGGCTGCAGCAGATCTACCTTTCTAGCTACACTGAGATGCAGAGGCAATAAACGGATGTTTATTAATTTGGCAGTGGCCAGAAAGGTCGTGACAGACTCCAATGTCCATGTGGTCTCTGCAGGAATTTGAGATGGTTCAAAGGCATGGATCTTGCTCAGGCCCCGTCTAAAGGAGCACTTTAACTCAGAAAGCTGAATCCTGCTGTCTGAATTTTGATTAATTTGTGAGTTTAATCTGCTTTTATTGTTCACACCCTTCCTCTTACTGCCCGTGTATACATGTTGAAACACAGCACTTCTTTGATTGTGATGATTTTCATCTGCAACAACTGTTTATTCACTTACCTTGAATTACAGAATTGGAAAACAGCTGACTGCAAGGCTGCAGGAGTAAATACTGCATTGCACAATAAAGTGAAAAGTAACTGGAATTAAAAAAAAATCCCACCCTGAGCCTTTGCTGGATGGTGCTTGGGAACAAGAGTTTGTTTCTACACCGTGCAGCTGGTGTTTGACATGTCCTGGGGAAGGTCAGCACACACTTTCAGTTAATGTACAGGTGCTATATTTGCTTTTTCCTGACGCTGCCTGGGTTTCAAATCTGCCTTAATCCCTCCTTAGAGAGAGGTGTACAGCAGCAATAATCACTTAATTTGTGCCTACCCACAAGTGATCACAGGGGAAGTATACAAGAAAAAAAATTCTATTGCTTTCATTGGGGAGTACAAAAGGAGATTATGTTACACAAGATAAGAGAGGAAGAGAATGAGAGATATGCATATTTTTTTTTTTCCATATTGGGGCTGAAGTATCCTTCAGGCAATTATTTCAATAGCCAGGGGTATTTGGGTATGTATGGCTGATAGGGGAAAACAGAGACTTCACAAACTTCACTGTACAGAAGGAAAAAGGTTTGTCTAACATTTCTGAAGCTTGATATTTGGCATTTTGAAATACATCTTACATGCGGTTTGCACCAACTGCAGTCAGAAATAGCAAAGTTTCACCTGACAAATCTCATGTAGCAAAAGCCAGAACCCTAAACTTTCAGCCATTTTCTTTGCTTCTCTTTGCTCTGACCTGCAAAGCCTTCAAAGGGCATTTTCTGAAAACATATTTTTTCTTCTGAAACCGTTTGTCAGAATGAAATCTTCCAGGTAGCTCTAAAAGTGAAGACAGCATTTACCGGTTTACTGCATTGCTCATCTAATGGCTTTCTACATAAGTAGAAAGATATTCTAAAATACTGGGCATTTTCTATTTTACAGGTGAAGTGCATTACATACTACTTGCTGTTATTTCCTGACTGGTTTATTTTTCCTTTTTTTTTTTTTTTTTTTTGTTTTT
>WHYT01016543.1:263777-393810 GCA_009806455.1 Tetrax tetrax
TCATTTGCAATGACACTGGGACACATACAGAATTTTAAAATGTGCCTTTAGTGGAGATTACTACATCAAAAAAAAAAAAAAACCAACCCAAAACTGAGAAAAAAGAAACATTGAAGCAAAGAGCCACTTACCTTTTCAAGTTTCACACCAAATGTGTCCTTGACAAATGCGTGGAGGGTAGCTGCAAAAGAAAAAGTTACCTTAGCATAGGAAGAACTATGATGCTAGAAATAAGAGATGCAGCCACTGCACTGCAGGCACTTGCGAGGGAAATGGGGGAATGGTGTTTAGGACCAGCTGTTTCCATGGGCAAGTTGTCCTTGTGGTCCTCCGTGGAAAGAAGTGGAAGAGCACCTGGGAAAACGTGTTAGCCCAGTACCGGTGTCTGGGGCAAAAAGCTGATCACTTTCACCTGCCAGAGCCACTACAAGGTTTCATGTGTGAGTATGAGGTTTCATGAAGATATGCCTTGCCCATAGGTAATTTCCTAAAGAGACATCATGTTTGGGAAGATCTATTTCATGCAATGTCATGTTGAGTGATTGCCTCAGAGGCGGTGGTGGAGGACATGGAATGGGAAGGAGCAGAAAGGAACAAGAACAAACTCTTACGCTCCCCTCGCTTAGAGGAAAACTGGGAGGGGACATCTTGGGTAATTCTCCTCCATGGGTACAGGAGAGGGACTGTCCTTCACACTTTTTTACCAGGCAAACTAGCTAGATTATCCTTCTCCACCTCCATATATTTTGTTTTATTTTCAGACTTACCAGGGAGCAGACAAAGGTCACAGACCACAAGAAGAGTACTAGAGATTTCTCAGTCCAGTCCCTTTGCTTTCCTTCTCTCATGTATTGCGTATTCCTATTTTATTTTAGAATAAGGTTCATGGAGTTGGCTCAAGACAGCATTCAGCTAGCAGAGCACAGCATGAAAACTATCCCAAAGGGTCTCTTGAGGGCCAACGCTGCATCCAGGAAAGTGCCAAAAAGCCTTGGAACAATGGCCACGAGCAGCTGCAGTGGATTTCTGCCACCTTGACGTTTCTCTGTAGATGAAGAGAAGCTGAAAAGGGAGTAACTATTACTGTGACCTTGCTTGTGGCTTAAATGTCATAGAATCCTAAGTTTTATTTAAGAGGGGCCAATTTCACTGAGATTTTAATTGGAAGAGGCTGTGATGCAATGGAGCAGAAATTAACCAACAGAATGTATAGTTCATCTCATTTCCAAAGATTTTTATTGCTGGTCCCTTAGGCCCTAAGCACACCCCAGTCTGTGTTTGGGATAAGAAATACCTGATTTCTCTTGTCTCTCATCAAATTAGACTAGCACAGCCAGTACTTAGAGGATTGCCAATCCCCAGAAAAAAATCTGTGTGTGGTCCCTATTTCAGCTCAGAAAAAAAATCAAATATTGTCAGACAAAAATACGTAAGGTTATCTTAGTCCCAGGCTCATATCCCCCTATTTTCTTAAGGTGGAATTTTTCCACCCACTTTGTTATGCAGCTGGAAATAGGAAAAGCTGTATAAAAATGCATTTCCATTGCCCATCCATACATGCCCCATACCACCTAGGAGAGAACTATGTATTACTCCTGGGATGAAGTAGCAATTTCCATCTTTTGTCCCAAGCTCTGTCATATGAGTGCTTTCTCCAAGGATTCCTTTCCAAAAGTGCTTTTCCAAGGTTGCCACCTTTTCTGTGGACCCGTTATCAGCATGAAAAGGTGTGTGACTGTGCAGGGTGCAAGTCTTCCCTTGCCCCTGCCTCACTCTTACATGAGCAGAACAGCAGGCCTGTCCCAGAGGATATGAGTGAGCTGAGAGCTCTTCAGTTCTCATTGTGTTCATTCAACTCATCATCCTTGTTTACTTCCATTTTTAAAAAATAATATTTATAAAATAGCTTTATCCAAGCCTGATGATGTATCTGTCCATCCTTCTCTACTCTGTTTTCTTGATCCAGAGCAGAACTTACTGTGCTGATACCTCCATCCTTAGCATGGAGGCTGAGATGCTGGAGCAGGCTGTCCCTGCTCCCCTTGTGCCACAGCCCTTTCTGGTACGTCCTTGGTCCCTCTGTGTCTGCAATAATAATCCTTGCCTCTGTCCTTGCCTATCCAGTACGTTGTAGGCCACATGGACACAAATTTTGCTTATAACACTCCAGTTCTAGCAGCAATGTAGCTGAAACCCCTAAAAGTGCAGGACATGAAGGACAGCGGAGTGAATGTAAAATGCTTGGCTCTTAGGATTCGGTGCAGAGGCTTCTCCTGATATCCTGATGTCCTGACATCCTGGAGGTCCTAACAGTGGGAGGGAAATCTTTCTGGGAGAAATTTGCATAACATAAATATATTGACACTTCAGCGTTTTAGGTCATGGGTTGAATATCTCAGGCACAACCCTTCTGCCCATTGCAGCAGCATTACTGCTGCTGTGCGAGGCTAGAGTCTGCAGGCATGGAAAGCACATCTCAGCTTTTTGAAGGAAGATTTAATCCTGTGTACTTGGCTGCAGCCTGCTCTTATTTTCCCAAGCTTAGTTTGAAATATAGAATCAAACCTCTAAAGCTGAAAAAAGAATAAAGCTGAAAAAGAAGTCAAATCTGGTCATTCATCTTCCTATTTCAGCCACCTCTCTCTAGCAGCAGAGCTCTTGCACTCAATCAGCCCAGCCTAAGTCATCCCATAATTGTTTTCTTCCTGGACTCACTTTCTCACTGTTTCTTCTCAGCTCTACATTCGTCTGTGTTGATCAGTCAATTAGATGTTCAGCGAAGCTCTCCACCATTCATTTGACTTCACGCTCTTACACACCATGCTCGTGCTTGTAAAAACTGCTAACGAGTCCAAGCTGATGTTTAGGACAGCCAGTAAACATGTCCTCGCTAGTGACTGATGAGGGGTGCTTCTGCACAGGCTAATGAATGCACATATTGAGATGGAGGCTTTTTATCACATCAAGCTTTACACCACTTCCCCTGGGATAAATTTTAGAGACGCAGTAAGATTTTTACAACATCTGAAAAGACTTAGGTACTAAAAGGTAGATATAAACACCCTCTCGTTTTACAAATACCGTGTGCAATCAGTGGTCAATGGAGTTCAAAATAACCTCTTTAAAGGATCTTGCCCTTTAGCTGCAGAAATATAAGTTAAACCCTGAAGAGTGTAGAAATAAAATACATGACGTGGTAAGAATTTAAAATGGAAAAACTTAGGTATTTCATAGTTGGTTGTTCATTCCTATAAACTTAATTCAGCTCTTCTTTCAAAAGAGGTCTGTAGATATAATCAAAGCTTGTATGTTGTCATTTTAATTCATTTCATATCATTGTGTTATATGGTGTTATTTTTATAGTGATCAGAACTAGTTGACAATTAACTTAAATCTCTAGTGTAATTTCATCTTTTGCAGTTACTCCTAACTTTCTCAAATATATTTTTTCGTAAGTCTCTAAATAATGGAAATTTCTTGAGCCTGACCTATTTGCCACCTAGAAAGTGCAGACTCTGGAATAGATTACCACTTAAGCCACGGCCACCTAAATTACATGGAAATATAATTAATGAGCAGCTTTAATGTCCTTTGTACTGCCAGGGCAATGAAAAGTTAGCCTTTCTAGAAATGAATCAGCCAAATTCTGCTCTACTTTTCCTGTACAGCTGAAGTACAAGGGAGGTAAATTTCTGAAACCTATTACACAATTTAGTCCAAGACCTGAGCAATCATTGACTAATCTGGGAGAAACATAGTGGGCTATTGATGTTTGAAGGTCTCATTTACCTTTTGGGCTAATATAGTGTTTTGCCTTTAATGGATTAATTTCTGATTTATACTCCTGTAGCCAAGAGGAGAGTCTATTTCCAAGGCAGAAGGGAAGTTTGTTATGACAAATAACAAGTGAAGTTTTCAAAATTCTCTAAGCATTAATTAACCCACAACTTCAAACCAGAAGTATTTCCTGCACTCTGGTTTCTAGGACTTCCTCCAATGTTATTTTAAAGATCTCACATGGCTTTTGCCCATTCCATGAGCAACTCTTGTGCCATCTTAAAGATGACACTGCAAGATCCCGTGGCTGCTTCCTTTAGAATGTTCCTTCTCCCGGTCTCATCACGTTTGGAGGCACTGTGGAAAAGGGGTGATTCCCCAGCTGTTGTCCACAGCTCCCAGGTGGGACGTGGTGGGTGCGGGCTGTCCTGGAGCATTACATCCTCAGGCTGTCTGGCTGCTGCAGCGTGCCACCCAACCACATAGAGGGCCCTCTAGCTGGCCCTGCTGCCCTTGGGTGGCTTTGGAAGGGAAAATAGATTTGGGGAGGCCTAGCCAGAACAGCAGAAGTGGCTTGGAAAGACAATCAGACCTCTGACATTACTGTTACTCCTACAGCAGCTTAAAAAGTCTGCCTTTCACCTGCCTATTGCTATTTTATCAGTATTCAGTGCAGGGCAACCCTCACTTGCTATGTGAGTTAAGAGCCTTCTGAGGCAATCTCATGTCTGTGTCACCACCCTTAGTGAGGAGGTTTGCCCTTCATTAATTATTGCTCTTGGATCTCCCCAGGTAGCAGAGCCAAGGGAAAGAAGAAGGATACCTCTGGGAGGAGTTACCCACAGTTTACACTTACGTGCCACTAAAAGACATGTCCATCCTGTTGAGTTTTAATGGCTGTAGCTATTCTTTCTATAGATATCCGCACCCAGACAGAGCACTTCAAACAATGCAAAGGTCTTTGGTCATGTTCAGTCTGTTTCTACAAACATATACAGGATAAAAGATCCTCAACTAAAACTATCCAAGAGCTTCAGACAGTCCAGCCACTTCTACCACACAGATGTGCTTTTAATCCCACTCCTGAAAACCCTCTTTCGTCAGGGTTGAAATTCTCCCCCTTTAAGAGCCAATTAAGCACTTTGCCACTGACTTCAGTAGGGGACAGATATCTACCCAGATTTTCCTCCTTTGCTTTAACAACTTCCTACACTCCTGGGCTCCTTGTACCACTTTGTTCCACTCCCCATCACACACTTCATTCCTTTTTTTACTCCTCGATTGACAAACAACTATTTCTGGCAGGCAGCAGAAGTGGCAGAGGATGCTCGCTAATATCCTTGCCAGATGATGTTTCCATACAAGTGGGCCAGTGTCGTGACTAGCACCATCGTTCTGGGGGATACTGTGCCCTCATTCATGACAACAATCAGGCTCTCACAATCCCTCACATAAAATAGCTGGCAAGAGTATCCTGTTATCTTTCTTTTTTGACTGTCTTAGCTTATACATGCTACTCTGCCTCATGCACTCTGCGCACTGGATACAGCCATGTGAAGATTTCAATTTAGTTCTTCAATTGCTTTTTCTGCTCAGTCTGACATAATTGTTGTCAGAATGCATAGCTGGCACTTCAAGTGGTAACGGGAAGACCTAGAAAGTGCTTTTGAGCTTTAAAATCTCCTTAGGACAGATTCTTCCCCTTCCAAAAAATTTGCTAAGCTTCTAAAACTTGTAAAAATAATTGGTTGATGTGGGAGAGAAATTAGATTGTAATACTAATGTGCTAAAATTCAATCATTGCGCACATCATGGCACCACTTCAATAGATACAGTTTAGCAAGTATTAGATTTACAGCCATGTTTTTGCCAGCTTGGTCTGCAGAGTTAAATTCTTCAGCAGTCCTCAGGACTTTCCTGGATTATTCTCAGCCAAATAGATCTCATCTACCTCCCTTTCCAATCCTAATAGCCTCCCACAGCTGGTCCCCTTCTCTGGCTGGCTGTCTTGGCCTCCTTTGGCATTTGGATCTTAGTCCTTCTTTCTATTTTCCCTGAAAATTTTGGCTCAACCATTGCTTGAAAGAGGGGAAAAAAAAGAATTTTCAAGGAATTGTCCTAAAAATTGATTGGTGGACTTTCAGAAAACCTAGCCTAATAGGTCATTGAAGTCCAAGTGTTGCAGAGGTGGGTGTGGTTTTTGAGGACTGACAACTCCTGATTGACATCTTGCATGAGTCCCGGTTCTCAGAAGATATGGGCTAACAGGGCTGGCTATTACTTATCATGTTTGATTCTACGGTGTCTCCAAACTGGTGATCCAAACACTTCGTTTGCTGGCTCTGGTTCAGTCTCTGTTCCTTGTTTTGGCAGGATTGGCAGTATTTTATATAGCAAACTATGAAGTAGGTAGAATTTAGATCACTATTGTCATTCCCAGTTTGCTTCTCTTTTCCGGGTCGGTATGGCAAGCTAATCTATTTATTTTGGTACAAAGAGCAATTATGGAGGTATCCTGAGCTCCTAGTTAGACCACTTCAGTGTTTCCCTGGGACCAGCTATAACTGTTTCAGATAATTTGCGTGTGTAATGGGTGTAATTAAACACACAACTCTTAGCAGCTATTTTTTATACCTGGCAGATATTTCAACTGTGCCAATTTAGGAGGCACAATATGTGCTGTACCTCTGGCAGGAGTTAGCAATAAATCTCCAGGGAAACTCCCTGGACATATAGTGCATAAAAATCTCAGGCCAGTAATGGACTATTGACACGTTCAAAGGTATGATGCTGCTGTGACGACCTTGAGACCCGATGTGATGAAATCACGAATGTACAATTTAAAAGGAAGATAACAATTTCCAATACGTAAGCATGCAAGGATGCCTTAAAGTGTGATTAATGTGGCATACCATTAGCTTTAAGTACTATGGAACATCTGGCGTATTTCCCCCTTGACTGCAAATTTCTGAGCACGGGTGTTATGTCATCTTACGGTATTCATTTTCGCCCTGTCTCTACAAATCATCTCAGCAATTGTTGTTCATGTGAAAGTAATTATATAAATGCACTTGATTAAATTAGGTTTCATCTAGTACAGGTTTTTTTTTTTTTTTATTATATGGGCATTTCCCTTCCAAGAATAACTCAGAGGAACTGATGCATTAGGTTTGTGCTATATGACAACAATCAGAGTCCCTCAGCGCTGCAAAGCCAGTCCATTTCAGCACACCTAAAGCCCACGTGCTGTACTTGGCGTTGATCCACTGGGGTCCTCTCACATAGGTACCTGAGCAAAATTTAGTTCATGGAGACAGCCAGCTTACTGAAATTTTAACGAAATTCTGAGAACTGGCATTACTCGTACAAGATTTGCTGATTTGTATTACCCTTGGAGGTTTCATCTTCTGAAAAGCCAATCTGAGAATGGCAAAGACCAGACTACACGGCACAGTGACCTTGGGCTCTCTCTTCTGTTACCACATCTTGGGTGCTTTAACACCAAGCAGATCGGGTCCAAGTGTAAGAGGATAAAGTCAGAGTGATTAGGGTTTTGTCCCGTGACTTTAGCTAAACAAGGGGATCCTAAACAAAGATCCCCCTGAACGCCTTGAAAACCCTCATGAATTATGGACATAACTGTGCACACCAACACACACTTTTGAAATGTTAATTTTTTCGATGTCTCTTGGTTAATTAAACAAAACAAAATAACCCTCCACTTCGAGGAAGGTAGAAGCATGGGTTAGGCTCTTTATGACTTTCCCCAGCTCCTGCCCTTCAAATGTAGAGCAGAGCTGTACCTGGTGGCAGCCACGATGGGGGAAGGGGTGGCTCCCCAACCTCACAGTCCTTTTCTGACCATGCTCAGCCTCCAGCCCTGGATGTTGCACTGCAGTTATTCACCCTGGAACATTACAGAACAAACTTCTTGGAAATACTCACCACTTGAAAGTGTGTCCCTCTTTCTCTCCCCACCAGCATTTTGAAGACTGAAAGAAGGAAATGCGTTTTATACAGGGTTGATCACACAGCTCTTAACCACCCACTCTCCTTTCTTCGGCATGAGCTGTGTTGCTGTTGCAGGCTGACCTGACTTCACTCGAGTGCTAGACAAATCTCAGCGTGCGAGAGTTTATATTCGAGCAACATGCCCGAGGGAATATGAGGTGGAAGGAGGAGAGGAGATGAACGGATCAAACCTAGGATACGTTACCACCAGTCCCTCACGGCACATGCTAAAGCAAGAGTGAGAGAAGGCAGGAGCGTGGGGAAGGGAGAGGGGCTCCTTCTCTCCGCAGGCACCTGAAGTGACTAGTGCTCTGGTATATTCACAGAGTGGCAATGGTTGTGAGCAGAAAACAGCCCACACTAGGTATTGTGGGGTAGATTCTTTTTGGAATGTGAGAAGCTAGCTCTGACCATCTCATGCCAAGGGTGCTTCTAAATGTGAGCTGTTCATGGAGTGCCTGAGTTGTGGGTTGCTCCTTCACACAGGCACGTGGTAGGATTTCCCATTGAAAATCCAGCTGCTCTGCCCTCCTCGAGGTTTCAGGAACTCAGACCAGGCGAAATTATTCCAGAGAGGAGCTACCCATCCCACAGAGCCACTCGCTGGCCTTGGCAATGTGATGCAACAAAAATGGTTGAGGAATACATCACAGAATACAACACAGATCCTCTGGGGCCTCTGTTCCCTGTCCTGTCTGGGCTCATTCTGTGTCTCAGCTTCTTATCCAAAAAGTGAGGAAAATGGCACTGCGCTGTCTCCCAGATGTGCTGTAAGGATGTATGCGTTTCAAACCTGTCCCATGCTCTGGGTACCAATTAAGTACATACATTAATATGCACCCAGGCAGAACAACTCTTGGTTTCTTTCTTTTCTTTTTCCTATAACTGGAGTTAATGGAAATACCCCGATTTATGTTGTCTGTGTATCATACCACTTTAAATAAGAGATGCAATCTTTGGTATCCCTCAAATTCAAGTAGACCCTATAAAATTCCACCGGATAGATTCTTTGCTCCAGAGGAGGAACTGTCCTGCAGGCCTTGAGAGAGATTTTCTTATTCTGTAAGTCATTTTATACAAATCAAGATCTACTATCAAAGTGTAATTAAATCCTGGTGAGTTAGGGGAGATGACGGTTGAGATGAATTACATGTTTGGAATCCTCAATTAACCTTTTGATCATCGAGAGCAGGTCACACACACCCAACCAAAATACAGCACCGGCATCCCGAAAAGTCATCAGAAATCCTATGAATAGGATACAAGATGGATAGTAGGGAGCAAACGTTGTAAGAAGTTTGATTTGGATAAACATGCACAGGTTTGGCTGCTTATCTGAAATGCATCCAAATGACTGTAGCCTACAAATCTTTTAAGAATCGGCTTTGTAAGGTGAGTTGCACTAGCTTTTTGGCTTGATTGGTCAAAAAGGGAAAAATAAGAAATAATTCCATATTGGGAAAAGGCTTAATGAGGAAATGAAGTAGAATTTTGTATGATCACCTCAGATTTGCCCTACATTCATTTATTTTTTTCAAAATAACTTCTTTAGAAGACAGAATGTGCTACAACAGAGCCAGTTAAGGCAGGGATTTTCACTTACTCGGCACTGCATTTGGTACACACAAACCTCTTCTATCAAAATACATTTTCAAAACTGCAAAATGATGCACTTGTATTGGGAAATGCCCTAATTAAAATAATCCACATGGTTTCAGTTCATCCCATTCAGAGTAGATTTTTGCGGGAATCCACAACTCTCCAGTGCCACACATCCCATGTTGTGCTCACCGCGCCTCAGCCCCTGGACGCGATGGATGGTGCTCACTTAGGAAGAAGCTGTGCAAGACATCGCCACCTCGATGTTCGGTGTGCGGTCCCATGCCTTATTTACCACACACCGCTGCGGGAAGAATCATTCATTTCTTCATGAGCCTTCCCGCGGGCTTTACAGTCAGTGAGTTGCTTCGCAGGCATTTAGAAATACCCTCTCACAATAACTCTTAAAAGTTAAAAGCAATTTATCCACTTTCTACACATGAGAAATACGAAGCAAAAAGAGATGAAGGTGAAAGCACATTTCCCATGGATGACAATTGCAGCTGTAAGTGTTCAGCACTTCTGCCACTCATACTGAAGGGTTTTCAGACAGAAATCAGAAAATTGAGAGCAAACAATCCCTAACCCTGTCAGAGTAGAGGTTTGGGGGCATAAGGGAGGGTGCCAGCTCCATTTTTTTTTCTGTGAAAAATGCAGATTTGAAACAGCAACATTTTTTGCATAGTGTTTGCTGTGCTGTTGATTTTGAATGTGACAATCACTTGGTTGCTATGTTTATTATCTTAAAAGGCTATTTTTTTTATTTCAACCTGAAATCTTCCTTTAAGTATTTAAAAAAAATATTAAGTAGACATTAAACTTAAATGAAAAAAAATTTAATTAGTCACTATACCTGTTGACAGATGTACGTGAGAAGTCTGGTTGAACAGACTAGGTTAGCATCACACCAAGGTCCCAAACTTGAGGGGGGCTGTAATTTCTCTACAGCAGCCCTCAGCTGCCTTTAGTTTGTATTCCTCCCAGTCCCTGCCTCACAGGGAACAGTTTTTCCAGCTTTCTCAGCCAATTATGCCATTCAGCTGGGCAATGGGCATGCTGCTGGCTCACCCAGGATCCTGCTCCTCAGGGTGGATGAATCCCCTGAAACTCACTGCAGTCTCCTGTTGGCCCTCACCCTAGATGTTGGTCCCCTGAAAACCAAAGCATATGAGAAGTAGAGGCATGTGCAGAGCAGCATCTCACCAAGATCCTGCACTAGGTTGTGGCTGAGGCATGCCCCAGAAGCACACCCAGATCACCTCATTCTGGTGAGCATCTGCTGCCCCCAATATAAAAAGGGACAAATTACCTGATCCTCCAGGCCATAAATTGTGTGAGTTCGGTAGGGAGAGGTGCCTCGTCCCCACTCCTCTGCCAATATGCTGATTATGGCATTTGCCTAAGTGGAGACTCTGCTTGCATAAAATTGGCCTTTTAAACTTTGAAACCAGTTCAGGAGAGTTGGGCAGAGCTTTGTTCCTCTCTACAGCAGAGGGCATGTTTGTTTGCAAGATGCTGCCCCGGTGCCAGTATTTCATACAGCGAGTGATGGGACCAGGAAATAAATACGGGAGAGAAAATGAAAGTTGCCAAGATGAGGCATTTTCTTCAGAAGTTGAAGACTGGGTTCATACATTTCAGAGCACTCTGTCACTTTGTTCCCAGACAAGAAAAATTCCAGAAGAAGGATGGTTACTCTTCCTTTGGCAAACCTTCCTCCTCCCCAGAACGAACCCTCTGCAGAGGCCCCATCTCTGATAGAGTAGGTGAGGTATGTTGGCACTTACTGCGGGAGGTTAATATTTGAAAACAAAACCAGGCAGACTTTGTTCCCAGAAATCAGCGCTGTTGGCAACATGCATGCTCATTCAAGGCAGCTGCAAAACAAACCCCGTTCCTGGTAGCTGTTGTTACTATGAGAATGTGAAAGCTGCTTATCCACCACAGACAGGAGAGCTGTTACTGGAAGACTTGTGCTAAAAACCAACGTGTACTCACTGTGGCGGCATTAGCAATGCTGCCTGCACAGGCTGTTCCTAAATATAGTTTAGTCTTTTTCAGGATGAGCTCTGATTCATTACATGAATGTAAAGCTCCATGGATGCTAATCAAAACACATAAAATCAAAACATTATCCTTTTATTTGAAAGATGCTACATGTTTTACTGCTTCGCAGATTTTTCGAAG
This sequence comes from Tetrax tetrax, assembly GCA_009806455.1. Lineage (NCBI taxonomy): Eukaryota > Metazoa > Chordata > Aves > Otidiformes > Otididae > Tetrax > Tetrax tetrax. Next base: position 275,352 of record WHYT01016543.1, read on the forward strand.
TTGGGAAGCCCTGCAGCACCATGAAGGTGCGATGAGCTCCAGCTGCTCACTGAGCTGCATCACGGCGTAACTGCGAGGAAAACACGGCACATCCACCCCCGGGGTCACTTTGTTGTCTGATTGGCAGTGCTCCTGGGATAAATTTGCCCTAGTGAGTTTAAACAGACTCCTGATTGTGAGTCAGGATAGGAATGGATGCAGAGGGGCCCCCAGACTGAGCGTGTTGCTATCGTGGAAAACGCCATAGCGCAACACGATATTGTCCTTCGGTGCAATTTCTGAGTGTTGCACCCCAAAGAGAAGATTCAGCAGCATAAAGCGGATTTGTTTCCATATGCAAGTAACTGAATATTGCCCCCCCTTGATGGATATAGAGGATATAATGCATGGCAATACAGCATGGTATTATGTGAGATGATTCACACCTAGGAAATGCTCTAACTATCTTCTCTCTTTCCTGTATGATTATGCATCAAGTCAGGTCACTGCAAGCAGCTCAACAGATCTGCAAGCTGAGCAGGCAGGGGAAGCAGAAAAGCAAACATACATTAATAAGGCTGGTAATGCCCCCATTAATGTCTGTCACTGCCAATCTCTAGCTCTGTGCACTCATCAAACATCTGATGGGATGAGCGATAGCCCAGTGCTGTGCAGCCAGAAGTCTTCCTCTGAAAAGCAGTGAGGCAAACCTGGTACATCTGAAGGGAATTAATGGCAAATTGATGGCAGCCAGGCAATATTGAAGCAGCAGCCAGAACAGCTGTTGCTGATGTTCTCCTGTTTGAATCCATTCTGTCATCCTGCCTAAACCACGCACAATGCATCCTGCACATGCAGAGACCTGACTGCTTTGCCTTGACTGGCTTGTTGGTGGTGGGTTCTTTGTCTTGAGCCATTGCCTTGTTTTTTTGAGGCTTGCTTTGATTAAGCTGGTAGTTGGCTTTAATATCAGCCTACTATCCTCTTTTTTGTCTCCTCATTTTAGGGTATAGTAAAAGCTAGACATAATCCTTTGGCACAACAGGGTTTAATTTTGTTCCCCCTCTGTTTCACACCTCTAAAGCAATAAGTGAAACGGAAAGGAGAGAGCAAGGCTTAGTCAAGCCACGCAAAAACTTCCTGCCCCTCAGCTCACAGCAAGACACTTCTTGGGGGCGGATACAGCTGTCTAATCCTGTCAACAGAGCTACACTTAATGATCCACAGAAAAATGAAAAAAAAAAAAAATTAAGAGCAGATTAAAAGGTTTAATGAGTTACAGGGGGACAATGTTTTATCAGGAGAGGAGAGGCAAGGGGCAGCTCCAGCCATCCACCCACACGTTCCTTCGTTCTTCCTCTATTCAGGGAATTGTCTCGTTATGCAGAAATTGCTTTCATGAGGTCAATGTGTTCACTGGGCTGAAAAGAATTGCCTTCCTCACCACTTTCCTCAAAAGAGCAGGACCAGTGCTTTTCTCTCACGCTTAGGCTGTGTAAATCCAAAATTACTCCACAGAAGGTAGTTGAGCTTTATGGATATAGGGAAATAAGCTAAGGTAATTCAGCAGTGATGATCACATCATCCTGAAAATTGATACAGGAGCAAGGCTGACTACAGAAATCTAACTGCTAAAGTGCAATAAATGTGATGATGTATAACAGATATGAAAATATTGGTGGTTAAACGTACAATAGCCATTTTGGTAGCAGAACACAGATTGTTTTGCATCCCACTGAAACCTCAGCTGACATATAGAGGCTTCATGACAAGGCCTAGGGGGAATTTTATAGAGAGGTGAAAGTGGATTTTAGTTCCTTGTAAAACAGTGCCCTGATTTTGGAGGTTAGCCTAATTGTCTAGGGCTCCATGTGTTTACGCAGCAACATAATATCATACTGTATCTCTTGGAGTGATGCCAATAACACAAAAACTTTTCTGTTGGATTTGTGATTCTTGTTTGCATTATGATGCTCCTAGAGAGCCCATGGCTGGGTTAGGGTCCCGCTGTTTTAGGCAATATGGAAAATTGTAGTAAATGACCATCCTTGCTCTCAGAATCTTTATATCCAAAATTATACTGTATTTTCAAGTTATATTTTATGACACTGTATTGATGTATTACTTTTCATCTCAAAGACTCTGTAAGCACTTCTCATTACACGGTGTAGTCACAGTGCACAGTAGAAGAGTGCAAGTGCTAAATATTTACTATGCAATACAACAGTGAAGAAATTTTAGCTCAAGACAGATGAGTAAATGTTTTACTTAGGGCGAGTACTAAGGGAGAATGAATGTGTCCATGCAACCCAAACAAGAGCAGAGTGTTTAATGTCTTGCTTGAAAGATTCATGGCTAATAAACTACACAGTTTCTGGCTTCTTCCTACAAACATGGAAATGATCCTTCTTGGGTATGAACTTTAGCTGCTGCAGTCATGCATCCTCTTGGCCAGCGTAGCTGAGGAGCATCCCATTCATCCATTCTCCCCCCCCTCTGCCCAACTACATCACCTCGCCGCTAACACTGCTGAAGTTAAATAACCAGCCCAACTCCTTGCTCCGTGGTTTACATAACTGTGCTTGCAAAAAAAAAAAAAAATTGGCTTAAAATGCTTTGTAAGCTGAGCCTTTCAAGGGCTATTACGTAGCTCACTGGTAACGTTCTGTATTAGAGCGAAACAGCTCTTCTTGCAATAAAACTGACAGGTTTTGTTATTTTTGTTCCCTGTGTCTTGAAAATGGGATGAAAAAGCCCCAAACAGTCATTGTAGGTGCCACACACGACTGGTATGAAAGTGCAGAACTGCTGACACTAATGGCATCATTTTCTCAGTTGAGAAGAAAACATGGGCGCTGAGCTGAAAGGCATTTGAGCTGAGTGGATTGTTTTGTTAGTAGTGATGCTGCCCGTGGAATCTGCAGTATTGGTTACAAGGGTCTTCAGCAGTAGACAGAGTTTGCCTTTCACGTTCTGTTTCTCCCAGAGTGGAGCAAGAAAAAGAATCTGGATTCAGTATTTCCTTGGAATATTTATGGATGACAAATAGGTAGAGGTTAGGCTCACATCTCTTATGGAGCTGGAGTGAGGTGTTCTACTCCAGGCCTTAAGCGCCTGGTGTTTATGATAAATGTGACATGGCCATATGCATGAAGATTTCCACAACCCCTGCTCCCTTCTGTCTCCTGCCCACGTTCTCTGCTGATCACATCATGTTCTCTAGCAGAAATGCTGATAATGTTAATCTCAACTAGGTATATATAAAATGATTATAAAAGATCCATGAATTTGCGAGTGCAAGGAACATGTATGGGGAGCAGCCATCACAGGCCTGACATTTGCTATGTCTACATATGGATTAAATGTCAGTGAAATAAGGAGTATGAATTACAATACTTGTACAGCCTATGAGGAACAGTGCAATCTCAAGTATTCATAGAATCTCACTCTCTATTCATTTGCCTTATCTTCTCCAAATATACAATATCAGGGTCCACCATTAGGGAAAGAAAATAACATGTCAGATTTCTCATGCCACTTTTTAATGTAATGATTAATGTATTGCCCCTTAAGTGTTTAATTTCCTTATTAATCATCAACACCGTGTAGTGCTCTATATGACATGGCAAAGGACAGCTGGTTTTCAAAGAGTTTACAGAGTTAATGGTGGGGGTAGAACGAACAAGGTGAAAAAACTTGAAAGACTAATAGTTGTATTTAGTTTATATGTAACTTTCTTGCTTTTGTGCCTTCCCTTTATACATCAGGCATATCCCGTTGTGACTGAAGTGTGGTTTTGAGTGACCATGAATAGCTCTGATGGCTTTCTGACAGAGTAAAGTGTCAGTGGAAGTTATGATCTCTGTGTGCAGAGCTACCAGAGCTACCAAACCAGCAAGCTCATATTTCCAGTCATCCTGCACAGGGGTCAAGATCATTGAGACGGAGGTGCAACGGCATGGCTGGGAGAAGGAACAGGAAGAGAACGATGTGCTAAAGTTTGATCTGACAGTGCAAGGCAAGTCATAACGTCAGTTCTTTAATCTCCAGTCTTTCATTTTCTCTCTGTCATGTCTCGTACTGACGGTCTTTGCATTCCTTTCCTTGATCTTGTTGCTGCAACAACATTTAGATGCAATTAATTTTTTCTGTCTGTTTGTTTGCCATGTGGACCAGTTCAGGGACTATGCAAGTGTGTGACCTCAGGACTGCATTTACAACACTGAAATTCTGAAAACATGATGGTGATCACACATCATTTGGTCTCCAGCTGACATCAGCTCTGCCTTCCAACATGAGACCAGGTCATACCATTCTCTCAGTACATCTGGGTGAGAAATGGTTTACCTCTCCCACAATAAATGTTAAAAATCTTAATTTTTCCTGCTGTATGTCAGACCAAAATTTATCATTTTTGATTCAAGACACACTCCTTTATTGGAATCCACAAGTCTGATATATTCATCTGGGATGGTGGGACTCCAGGTTCATAGCTCCTATGCATTTTATATTGGTTGTGATGATTACAACTAAAACTTGCTTTTGGGTCTATCCTAAACCAGGTGCTATGCTACTGACTACCCTGGCTGAGAATGCCCTGACTTAGTTTTCCGATGAAATGTCAGAAACAGTGAATTTTGGCAGCAGTGAGCACTGGGGTCAACGAGCTGGCCAAGTATAAAAAACATTTAATAAAAAAAAATCCTGAAAAAAAAAGCATCACATTATTTAAAGTAGTTACATATTAAAAGATTCTAAATGTTGATATTGCAGATACTATTTTCCCTCAGAAAGTTCCATTTGAGCAGATGAGCTTGGCTCTGCTCTAACAATGATGTAATTCAAATAAAATGTCCCATTGTACCAGCAACCACTGGAGTTAAAAGATCCCGTTTTCTTCATCAGATCTGGACCAGATGGGCTGAAACAGTATCCATTCTACATCCAGCAAATGCTTTCCATGCAAAAGGTAGGCCCACATACTCTTCTGACCCAGCCTGCCCTCCTTATACTACCAGTTCAGTCCTGATCTCATCCCACATGCCTGCATTTCCAGCTCTTTACAAAAACCTTGAGCTAAGCCTTTCCTTCTTTGAAGGAGTAATTAGCTCCCAATAGGGAGGAAGTCCATCCTGCAATACATTGTTGGGTTTTTTTCTTATTTTTTTAGCAGGTACAGCTGTTTTTCAGTCTGATTGAAATGTTGTAAATGGCCCTTCACTCAGAGAACTTTCTCAGCAGGAGGTAAGGCAGCCAAGCCTTGACTGTTTGCTTTATAAAAAACCTTTAAATCCTTTTGCCTGACTCTGCTTAATTGTTTTGGAGTCGTTGGCAATTGTCTTTGTTGCTATGTAATTTACGGTTAATGTTGACCCAGCAGCTTCCGAGTTAGGAAACCCAGTAGACTGGTGAGAGGAGCTCCAGAGGCGCTCCTCCTGCAAGAACAATCCCATTATGGCTTTCAGTTAAAGAGTCAGTTTGGACTCTGTTTTGCTATTTTTCTTTTATAGACAACTGGTTTGAATTCAATCTGCAGAGAGCATGAGTAAAAATGACTAGCATTTGAGGGTTTCTCAGTGGTCTGTGAGGTTGAAGGATCTGGCCCTGCTGACAATAAATAGACATCCTTGGTTTTAAAACTGCTGCTGTGATTTCCACCCTTTGTTGATAAATTCAGTAGAAAGGTCAATGCTGAACAGATGTGAAGATCAAACTGACTCCAGTGAATGATGGCGGATGGATGCTGGTACAGTGTCACTTTTGATGTTGGAGCTGTATCCTCAGTAAATGGAAGACTGCTGAAGTAATCTCCCATGACACTTGAATTCATGTCAGTTATTTCATTGAGATGTTTAATGTGCAGTACAGAGATGGAGGCACAGTTTTTCTTTAGCCTTTCTCCATCTAGGACAAAAATGCAAGGAGAGATGGTTCATGGTGACACCTGCAGATCTCTCCCTGTGTGGGGAAGGGCCCTCCCCAAAGAGACCAGTTGAGAGGGAAATAACTGGAAGAGAAAGTAGCATGCCCTCCTGCCTGCCGCACAGACACAGCCGTTAGATGGACCTGTTCATGCTTCCTTTTCAATTGACTTTTTAGTTAAAATTTAATGTCTATTTAATAGACATTGTTAGGATGTAAGAAAAAAAATCCAGACACTTTGGGTGTTTGTCAAGGACCATGGAGGTCTTTCTAGCCCTGTTCCAGTTACAAAAAGATAAAATCACGTCTTACACTGCATAAGCAATGCGTGTGCCTCCCAGGATGGGTATTTAAAAGGGTTTTCACTTGGTGCTCAGGCTCACGATAGAGTTGTGGCAGTTCCAGAAATTTCTATACACTGGCCTGTTCGTACTTTCTTTGCCTGCTCCAAATGGGAGTCTGAGCAATTTAACTTGAATGTCTCTGCAATTACCGTTGCTCAGTTGATGCTGCCAGTTGATAAGTTGCTGCACTTTATCTTTATGTCTCAGCCTTCATGGGTGGTAAAACTGCATCAGATACCTAGATTACCTGCTTTGAGGAGTTTATAGCTCCATTATATTCTGCCTAGCAAAAATATCTAGGTATTACAGGGGGCTTCAAGGTATAGTTTTATGCAGAGAGGTGAATGAGGCATCAGGGCAAAATTCTCCTTCAATGTATCATTAGTAGTGGCAGAAGCCAAGAATATGCATTCAGGGATAAACAGGCTCTATGCCGGATGGAGCTGGCTTTTTGTGTGCTCCTGATTAGGTAATTAGGACACCTGCAAATGATTTTAAATCCAATGAATTACAGGAGAAGATAAAAACCCCAGTTATCATTGGTCTGTTGCCACAAGGGATGACTTGAGAAGGATAGGCAAAAGGATGGTTTTTCACTCTGTAAAGCAAAGTGTGTCTATAAAGTATGATGTCCTGCTATGATCTAGTTGATGCTCTTGCCTCTAAAAGTTGGTAATGCACCCGATGAAATTACAGACTTCGACATTGTTTAGCACTTAGCTTATGTTGGGACATCCAACTTACTGATTAGACCACTCCACACTATACTTTGTTAATTATAGAATCATAGAATCATAGAATGGTTAGGGTTGGAAGGGACCTTCAAAGGTCATCTAGTCCAACCCCCCTGCAAGAAGCAGGGACATCCCTGACTAGATCAGGTTGCTCAGAGCCTCATCCAGCCTGGCCTTGAACGTTTCCAGGGATGGGGCATCCACCACCTCTCTGGGCAACCTGTTCCAGTGCTCTACAACTCTCATTGTAAAAAATTTTTTTCTAATATCTAATCTAAACCTCCCTCCTTCTAATTTAAACCCATTACCACTTGTCCTATCACAACAGGCCCTACTGAACAGCCTCTCCCCATCTTTCTTGTAGGCCCCCTTGAGGTACTAGAAGACCGCTATCAGGTCTCCCCGGAGCCTCCTTTTCTCCAGGCTGAACAGCCCCAACTCTCTTAGCCTGTCCTCATAAGATAGGTGCTCCAGCCCTCTGATCATCTTCGTGGCCCTCCTCTGGACCCTCTCCAACTGGTCCATGTCCTTCTTATGTTGGGGACTCCAGAACTGGACGCAGTACTCCAGGTGGGGTCTCACCAGGGCAGAGTAGAGGGGAAGAATCACCTCCCTCGACCTGCTGGCCACGCTCCTCTTGATGCAGCCCAGCATGCGGTTGGCCTTCTGAGCTGCAAGGGCGCATTGCCGGCTCATGTTGAGCCTCTCGTCCACCAGCACTCCCAAGTCTTTCTCCTCAGGGCTGCTCTCAATCCATTCTCCGCCCAGCCTGTACTTGTGCCTGGGATTGCCATGACCCAGGTGCAGGACCTTGCACTTGGCCTGGTTGAACTTCACGAGGTTGGCACGGGCCCACCTCTCCAGCCTGTCCAGGTCCCTCTGGATGGCATCCCTCCCTTCCAGCGTGTCGACGGCACCACATAGCTTGGTGTCATCGGCAAACTTGCTGAGGGTGCACTCTATTATCTTTCATTTCTCTCCCTCTACATTGCAAGCAAACAGATGAGGAATTATGGGAGCAAGGACGGTGTACAATTTTATTAACTATTATGACTAATTGTGTTGTGCTTCCTGAAATTATTGTTCCTTCCACTATACATGAAAACCATTCACCAAATAGAATTGCAAACTGAAGCACTAAAGGGCTATAGCTGAAACATTTAGGCCCCAACTTTTATTTTTGAAGGCTTTTACAAATCCTGAAGTAGCCACTAATAACTTTATGGGCAATCTCAGTGCCACAACAGTAAAAGCACCAGTAATTGGACTTTGTGACTTCCTCACATCAGCAGGATAATTCTCTAAAACCCCCCCGCTCTGTGTACCATATTTCCATGCATGAAGCCTGCATGCATCTAATGATGGCACCTCGTCTGTGGAGCTCCAAAATGCAGAGTGCAGTGGGGTTTGAGTAAACATAAGGCCTATACTGTCATTTATGAAAGAAAACCAGGAGGAAGAGGAGGGAAAGAGGCTGCTCCATAAGCAAACACACCACAAGCACGCACAGTGCCTCCGGATTCACAGCCAGTGGAGGCCATGCTTTTTTCTACCATACCTCTGTCCCGGGAGGACCTGATGCTCCTGGATATGCTCCTGCATAATGAGCAAGGGGCTAGAAACTAGGGTCTCTGATTTTATTCCTCTGTGACAGTCCCCGCTGGGCAAGCACTTTATGTTTGGTGGGGGTATCTATAAGAAACCCTTGGGAAAGAAGATGAGAGCGCAGTGTTTCTTTTATCCCCAGAACCAGCACAACAGAGGCAGCAGTGATGCACAACTTCCCTTGCGGGGGCTTTGTGATTCAGCCACCTGAAGGCATCAGGGGGCAGATCTGACTCCACGCCGTTCGGTGAAAATCCCACTAGAGTTTAGCAGAAAAAGGCAATGTTCTACACGATTTTTTCAGATCTTCCAAAGAAGCGATTTCTTCTGCAGGGCTGTTCAAAGTTGCCCAGAGTGACACATTTAAAGCCCTTGATATCCGCCCTCTGCCCAAAAATAGTGCTAAATGGTGGTGGCAAGGTTTCTGTGCCAGGCTCTGTTCATAAGAATCTTGGCCACTGGCTTAGTTTTGCTCACATCTCTGTCACACGCAGTGGGTATCAAAAAATGCCAGCACTGAACCTATTGAAAGAGGCAAACAACCCCGGGCCAGTCCTGCTCATGGTGAAGTAGATGATACAGCCACTGTGAACAGAACTGGAAGAAGGAACTCATCTGAACACTGGTATCTGCCATCATTTTGCCACAGAAAGCAACCTTCCTATAAAAAAAATAATCGAGCCATATGAGTGTAATGGGAAATCTAAGTTAAAAAGGGGAAGGACTTCTGCTGTAGACATTGAAAACTGTAAAGTACATCTCTTTTTGCAGGTTGGAGATGTCAGAGAAATGCCCTGATCTGAGGACTAAATAAAATGTCACTGGGCTTCCAAATCCAGCAAAGCTAGCCAGTAAAAACAGTGTTTTCAGAAAATGTCTCTTCATCTAATTGAATGCATTTCCTCCAAACCCTTTTCATGGCAAATCAGTATTGGCATATAAACCAGCTAGCACATTAATAAATCATAAAAAGCTTACCAGATTGTGTCTGAATATATAATTTACTTTGTCTGGTAAGATTAGATAAGTGAGGAGTGAATCTTCTAAAAAACAAAGTACTGAAAGAGATTATTTTTTTAAATTACTCCTTTTATACCCTGATTTTAAAAATTACTCCTTCTATGCTCTTCTTGCATTAGAAAATGTGAGGGGTCAAGTCTGAATTGCTCTGTTCATTTTATTGGCATTAGCTCCCATGACTTACAGCATGGATCCAAGTTTATATATTTATAATACAAGATTGAAACGTTACAATTACAATTTCAAATTATATCTATAATCATATTCAAAACTTTAGAATGCTTTCCAATGAAACATGAATGTGTTACATAAGTTGAATTCCTGAAGCTACAATATCAGGCACCGTAAATACTAGCGAAAAAAAAAAAAAATCTCCCAAATGTGTTTAAAAAAATGTACTGTATTTTGGAAACCAAATTTTAATTATGGACAGATGCCAATCCTGGGGCTGTCAGCCTGCCTGTGAGCACTGAATTTGCAGTGAGGTGTTTAGATGATGACATTGTTTTAACTGATACATACTGAAATACTGTCTTGATGTTATTAATGTCAGGGAAATTACTTGAACTTGGACCAAAGTCAGTCTTGTCTTTGAATCTACTTAATTCAGGCCAGTCTTTGGGTACTTTTCACAATCTAACACAACTGAGAAATGAAGTCTTGGGTAGATAAGTAGAGCAGTAGTTGTAGAATGCGGGCACTGGGCACCAGCAGCGGTGATGGAGAGACAGTGACTTCTGGTCTCACTGTCTCACTGTCTCACTGTCTGGCCAAAGGCAATCCCTATGTCCCTCTCTTCTGGCAGGAAATACATATGCATATGCATATAGAAAGCTGTTTTCAAAAAAAGGAAGGACTTCGTTTGTCCTGTTTTCAAAACCTGTTTGAATGTGGTCCGGCAGTTAGACTTGATAAGTCATGAGACCCTTGTACCTTGAAGAGACTGCCAGAAAGACAAACTCCTGCAAAGGAATCAAGTGAGAAAAATATCATGTAGTGGAAAAAAATAATTTTGAAGTAGCTGTGAAAGTGAAGCAAAGAAGGAAAGGAAGAACAAATGGAAGTGTGTGTACAGCCTCTGTACTGCCAAGAGCATCTGCTTGCCTAAATTGAGAGATAATGTTTGACCCCGACGCATAGCATCGTGCTCTCCTTAACTTGAAGCATATTTTGATTTACCCCACCCCAAAGGAGAATGTGTGGGTTTAAATTACAAGATGGGAATAGGTTCATGAACTCAGGCAGGTTTTATAAAGAGGCCATGAGGTTAACAAAACTCCATGGGGCTCAACCATCCCTTGTACAAACATCAGCTAATTGACAGTGACACGTTTCTCTCACTTCTCATCCCGCTCCCAGAAGGAGACTCTCAGGGCTTGGAGAAAGATGCCTTCCCCCGTCAGCTCAGCTGCTCGGGGCGTTAATCACCACATCCACCGAGTAATGCCCGGAGGTGGCTGCCCATGAAAAGGTGATATTATAGTGTAAGGTGCTGAGCAGAAACAGAGAGATGATGAAAAGCTTATTCCTCTGGGACTGTTAGGGCTGTGCTTTTGGTGAGCAAAAAGCCTCTCAGCCCACTATTAGCTAGAGAGGGGAACTTTTGTAAAGGAGTAGGGCAAGGGTACTGTTCTGGTCACCTGAACCTGAAGTGGCCCCCAAAACTGCTTTTGTCCCATGGACTCTGCTTATCAGGCCTGCCAAGTTTTGTCTCACAGATCCCCACTGCCCTGCTCTCCGCACCCGCTCTTCTTTGTCTTGACCTGCTTACTGTCAAGGAAAGGCAGCAGGCACTAAAGCAGCCCACATGCTCATTTAGAAACGCTCGGGCATTTGGTCTCAAAGATAACATCAGATCTCACTAAACCCACACTCCAAGCAAATGTTTTCCTTCAGCCCACTTGTCAGTTTTAGGATGACAGAAGCACATCTTTCAAGTTTCTTGGTAATCCCAGTGAGATAACATGTGCTGGAGCAGGGGTGGCAGGGGATTTGCAACCCAACACCAGCATGCTTGCTGCTCTTTGAAGAGTGAGCTGTTTTGCTGCAGTGTTTAGAGAAGGAGAAACACATCCCTGCAACTAGCGACAACCCTTGACACCGTCAGGCTCCCAAGTCAGCCGGCTTTCTCTTTTCCAGATGCTGCAAGGATAGCTCGGTCACACAGACACACATCCGTGACTTCTGGATCCCTGCTTTTCCCCAGACCGGCTCTAATGGAGCTGGAAAGCAGTGTGTTGTGCAGTTGGTTAATTTGGTTAAACATTTAACAAACCCTTTCTGCGTGATTGCAGCTGTTCCTTGCTGGTCAAATCCCGCAGGCCCTTCGCAGGCAATGCATTATTTCACGCAGCACTCAGTCTGCATTGGAAATACAGGATTCAACCCCTTATTTACAGGCAAGATTCTAAGTGTCTCATGACAAAGACACATGCTATTTGCCCTTTACTGACTTACTGATATGAGCAAAAAGTATCATTCAGAAAAGCAAGAGAATCATCTTCTCTTGGGATTTTCCTTTTCTTTCCCCCCAAAAAAACATTTTTAAAGACCCTGGAAGTGAAATGCAGAAGCATGTCATCTTTGCAGAAGACCCCATGGGGCTATAATGTGGCTTTTGCAAAATGGTTAAGCTGCCCAGGGTGCTAACTGGAAGTACTTCAAAGAAAGCCCGACCTACAGAACTTCCCCCCAAACTGCCCTTTGAAAGATTAGACCTCCTGAAAGTACTCTGCCTGGGTCACACACACAGCGAGTCCAAAGCCTCTGCTTGCTCTTGGCTTACAAAAATTGAAAGTCAACAAATTCTTGATCCTCAGCCTATATTTTCCCTTTTTCCTTTACCTCCTGTACTCCTAATTGAGGCCTCAAGCATTACAATAAATACTTCTAAATCAGGATTCATTGCCTGTAAAAGATCTGTAGACTGCTATACGCTTCATTTAGGGAATATGTAGCCGAGCTAGAAGTACTTTTTCTTATTATTCTTCTATTTATGCTTCATTTAGGAAACACATAGCTGAACTATACATATTTATTCTTATTATTTTATTCCCATGAGGGCTCTGGTTTAGTAAGATAACAGAGCACCTGCCTAACATTAGACAGGCCAGTATTTCATTCAAAACCAATTGGACTCCTGAGCTTAAGCACCCTGCTAATCAATGCATCAACAGTCACTTCCAGTCCCAAATCTTCCTATCTTGGTCTTGCCAGAATTTTTTCCAGTCAGTATTGTGCTTTTCTATTCTTCAGGAACCAAAGGCAGGGAGTGCCAGGGGCAGTCACACAGCAAAGGCAGACTCTCTTGCTAGGAACCTGAGGCTTTCACTAACACAACTGAAATCAAAATGGTCTTTTCTGCAGACCTTCATCTTGTAAGCTTGTAAATAACAGAACATAATTCAGAGTTTCCTACAGGTTGCTTTAGCATTATTCCTGCTCATATTTCTCCCAGGCATTGAGAGTGCTTTATTTTTCCCCAGATAAATTGATACGATAAAACAGCAGTTGTGACTTGAATGCAAGAATGCATTGTCCAGAACAGATAGAAGGAAAAATGTGTATGGTAAGCTAGCAAGTAATGAGTGTCAATGGTGTCATAAGCTGGAGAAACATGAAAGATAAAGGCATGGATAAAATGAACTTGCTTTGGTAAAGTCATTTGGAGAAAGAATAGCAGAAGAGGCTTTGCAGGTTAGTCTTCCACATCCCCGTCAGATTTCTAAGCCCTGACTTGGAATACGAATCTCTGCACTATTAAAGTGAGAACTATTAAGCATGCACAGCATCATTATAGAAATGTTATCTTTCCAGCTACAGACTGCAAAGCTAATCATTTGAAGTCCGATTACTGCTAGAATGACAACCAAAAACTTTCATCATCAAAAATGTAATCAGGAGAAAATGATGACATTTTATATGCAGTTTTGATAACTGGTGAAGATATTACAGACAAGCTTCTCTTAGAAAACAAGTGTGGAGCAACTAGTCACAACATACTCATTAAACACAGGAGAAATGAATACATACTGAGGGTTTGTTTTTTTTTCCAGCGCAAACTCTGAGAAATGTGTGGAAGTGAGTTAGCAAAGCCAGGCAGCCTGGACAGCTCAGGGACTTAAACGTAAAAGTTTGTTGTTTCCTTAAACCAGGAGTTCAAAACCTTTGATAATTTTCAGCCTCAGCAAAGGGAAAACAAACACTTGGAAAGATGTCTGAACTTAACTGGCCTAATGACTACTTAAAAGAGAGTGTTAGGAATTAGACATGATTGTGCAAAGAGTAGAAAAACAAATGTAAGCAGTTTCTTTCCCAGTTTAAAGTTCTTCTACGGAAGAGAACTGGTATGATTTAATGTTTCCATGGATGATATTGGTTCAGAATGAATTGGTACAAAACAGAGCAAGTACTGATGAAATTTGCAGGTGACCCAAAACTAGGGACACTGCAAATATAATGGAGGATCCAGATGTAGCACAGAAAGATGTAGATGCCCTTCAGAATAATGATAGCAAAATGGGCTGAAATTCACTTGTACAAAGTACTGGAGATTAATAACAAGAATTTTTATTCTGACACAGAGGTTCATCGCTTGGGAATGATAACAGGAGAAGCCTGCATAATGAAGACATTAAAAAGTTAAATTTCATCTTATGTGTCTCTAAGTAAGGTATTTCCAATAGATTTAGGAAAATATGAATGCCAGACTGCAAGACGCTGATAGTACCTTATCTGGAATATCTGCAGTATTCTGGAAGCCAGACTTGAGGGACTACAGGTTCAAGCAGAAGGATGTACAGAAAAGGGTAGCTAGAATGAGCAGAGAAATGAAGGTCTCATCTTACAGAAAGAGAACTAGAAGATCTTTGCTTGTTTGCTTTGCTAAATTAAGCCTGAGAGTGATAAGATTGCTTTCCATAAGCAAGTAAACAGCAGGGAAACGAGCTGGGAGCTGAACAATACTGGCACAAGAACAAATGTGTATAAATTATCCATGAATAAATTGAAGAGGAAAATCAGAAGATTTCTATTCATCAGAAGAGTGAGGTTCTGCATCTGTCTTCTGGTAGGAATAAAATTAGAACAAAGAATCTCAGCAGCTTTCAAACACAGTGAATGGGAATACAGTGCTGGTCGTCCTATCAGCAGAATAAAGTCAGAAGCCCAAAAGCCCCTTTCTTGTTTGATATTCTGACTTCTGGTCACATAGCAGAGAGCAGAGGTGCTCTCGGGATATTTTCAAAACCTTATTATAGATAAAGAACCAAATATGAAGGAGTGTTAAGGTGAAAATTAAACCCAAGCCCATTTACCTGTGTTGGGTATTACTCCCCTGCAAAGAAAATTACTGACTTACTTGGAAGCATTTTTTTCTCGTTCCATTTTGTTCACTGTGAGCAGTCATTGCCATAGACTCAAGGGGACAGTGGGCAGACTGTCTTGCTCCATTGCAACAGCATTTCAGTATTAGATGGGCAGTATAAACCAGGTTGCTTGCTTTGCGATTGCAGCCTGTGAGGATCAGAGCTGTCATGGTTTCAGATCTCCCACCAAGAGAGCCCCTTAAGAAAAGTCGTTTAAGCTTTCTTACCATTGTTTTTTTTTGTGTTGCTGCCCAGCCATTTGTGCCTAGGCACCCAGCAGGCGTTTTCACTCCACCAGACGTTTTCAGCCTGGTCCTTTCTGCAGACTTTCCAGGAGTCTGGCTCTCCCCCAGTGTTGTGGGTGCTGCCTAACAGCCTTGGCACCTGCATGAAGAAGCCAGTCTGAGTGAGGAGAAAGACAGAGGAGTCTCCAGGAGGGAGGGAGAATCACCTCTCTGTGAGGAAGAGTGCCTTGCTTAGGAAATGAACATTTCTCTCAGGTAGAAACGTGTGGATGACTGATAATTCTTCTCTTCACCAACAATTCTTTTGTGGTTTTTTTTCTTGCTTAGTGAAACAAAATCAAGTTATTTGCTTTTTAATAGTCACTGAATTGAAGAGAAAAAACAGTTTGATTCAAATTATAGGTTTCATGTAGGAAATCCTTGGAGATTTTTGACAATGAAGGAAACTCGAAAATAAAATACTGCCTTTCCAGGGGACATCACTCGAGTGAGTGAGTGGAGCAGTAAGATAGAACTAGGCACAGAGGATTTGAACTGAATTCCCAGTCTATAGTCTTGAACACAAATCTTGGGTATCCCATCCGAGTTCTCTGGGCACAGGCACAGGAGTGTGTTTCTCATTTATAAACAATTACACTCTGCAAAACTGTTAAATACAAATTAGAAGAAAGGAGAGCCTGAGTGATTTGGTAGCCTGATGGCTCAAGCAGTAGAAACAGCTGGACACTAGTCTTTGCTCCAATTAGTGCTTACCCACATAAGCAAATAAAATATTTGTACCAGGAGACGCTGAAAAGATTTTTTTGTTAGACCTCTGTATAGCTTAGCTGCTAGGGCACTTCCCTGAAAAATAGGGGTTAGGAAGCCTGAGTTCAGCTTCTGTCTACCTCCTGGCAGAAAATGGGTTTGAATGACAATGATCTCTTCTACCATTGCTGGGTCTGCTGACACCCAAGTAGCCAGAGGAAAGCCACCCGTGCCTTGTCAGTTTTGCAAATCCACCCTTCAGCCTAGCTTCAAAATCAAAGCAGCTCCTTCCAGAAGTGCCAAAGCAAGCCGGTGTGCATCTCAGCATCTTTGTATTTTGATCCAAATTATTGAAGGCAAACTGAATTCACAGATATTTTCAACCAGTCTCCTTTTTTGAATCAAAAGTCCCTTCCTGGTCAGGCCTGCCCTCCTTCCAAGCTCAGATCCCCTCTGCTCCGCTGCTGTGTCTTGTGGGCTGCCTTTGCTTGCACCAAGCCTTTTGTTTGTTGTCTGCCTGTGGATCCAGAGCTGATGTTCTTTTTCTTTCCATCTCAAAAGCGTGTTGTGCAAAGGCAGCACTGTGCTGACAAATTAACAGGGGAAAATAGCATTATTTAAGCACAAACATCTCAGACTTTTGTCATGGTGCTCTATAAATACAACACAACAGCGTACAGTGTCTGCTTGGATCAAATGTTTGCAATGAAAGGATGTCTGCGAATCTATTTAAAGGGGATTAAGATTTTAGCTGGCTAGATTCTGGGTCATTGGTTTAACGTCTATATTATTCAGTACTGTAGTATCTGTCTGCTAGACAGATTGCTTTAACATCTATCCTACGGCATACTGTGCTAATTATGCTTCCCATCCTCTGCAAGGCATTTTCAGACCCAGGCACGAGAAGTGCTGTACGAGTGGCTGCTCTGCCGATGACACTTTGTTAGCTGCCTGGCTCTCCACCCCCTAGCCCCCCGACCGACACGCACGCATCCGCGTACTCAGCTCCTTTGTGAAGTCCTTGTAGGCACATCCCTCTAACAAGCCATGTTTTTGCTCGCCACGCTAAACTGTCAGAGGATACAGCGGCAGCCAGCAGCAGCAGTACTACAGGCTGTTATTAAAACAGCGTGAACAAAAATATATCTAGAACTAGCCTAATAATTTTTTTTTTGTTTTAAGGGCCAATGAGAAAATCAAGGGGGAGAGGATGGTGTAGGAAAGGGAATTGTTTTGTGCCGGAATATTTCAATCAACCAAGTATTTTTTGACCTGAAACTGAGTGTTTTGTGTGTTCGGATTATTTATTTCCTTGCTTTCTCTTTTCAGCTGTGGGTTGATTTAAAAGAGAGAAAAAAAAAAAAGCCAGACAGTTTAGTGCAGGGAACACCAGAACAGATTAGGTCTGCTGGTAGAGGCTGCCCTCCTCACTGGAGGTGTGGGGGCAAACCTGCATTCGACACCTTCCCCCACTCTGTACATACACACTTGTGAAGGCTTCATTTTCCAGCAAATATACTACCCACTGAAAACACCCCAGCTCTACCTTTGCCAGCCTCTTTGCGTTTCCCAGCCCTGTTGTGTGAAGATGAGAGGCAGCTGTGCCTGCAACCAGCATCCAGGAGCTTTGTCTGCTGCTACAGAAGCCCCCTCCCCGCTCTGCTCCTGCCCCCCTGAGATTTGCCCAGCAGAAAGGCATGCTCCACTGTCCTTACAGCGCAGGAACAGCAGACCTGTGATGACAGAAGTGTGATAAATAGAGAATAATGTGTCCTGCTAGACAGAATAATGAGATTACATATGAGCTGCCATATCACATCAATTAAACCATTGGCCCTTTTAGTCTGGCAAATCCATCCTGCCACAGTGATCAGAGCTTTGGGGAGAGAGCGGGAGGGCAGGACTGATGTAACTTGCTTAAAATAACCCACAGGCTCCCGCTGCTGCATCCCCAGGCAGGACGGGTCCAGGTCTGGCACAGGGTGGGAGGGTGCCCACCAAGGCAGCCCAGCAGCAGGCAAGGCTTACAGCTGCACCAGGGCTCTCAGCACTGCCAACTTTGGGGTCTCTGCCCCAGAAGGAGAGCAGTAGGGGGGCAGATGGCCCCAACCAGCTGTTTTTGTGGGTTGCAGAGATCCTGGAGCCGTATGTAGCAGCAGCCCAGGCGGCATGGTCTTGCCCTTCAGCCTGTGTCTCCTGGCTCCAGCTGATGGGAGCATTCATCCCTCCTAGGTGACAGCTGACAATGTCCTGAGTGCTCACGAGGCCCGATCTCGCTGTGACAACTTAAGTGCACGCAACATGCACTCGCCTGGCCCGTTTTCCACCATGACACAGCTCTTTCCCATGGAAGACACAGTGCCTGCCTTGGGCAAACCTGTCACGGGAAGAACCGAGAGGCAGAGTGAAGCACTCAGCAGAAAATGTCCCGATCCCTCATGCTGCTGCCCCACCAGAGCTCTCCTGATGCCTTCTCAGGCAGCAGCCCCAGCTGCTAATGCACGGAGAGGAGGACCTCGCTGTGCAGGGTGACCATGTCCTCAGAGATGTGTTCTTCTCACAGAGAGACTGTGGGTTTCATTAGACGGGTTTTGGCTATTCACTCAAGTAGCTAAGTAATGTACTGCCTTTCAGACACTGCTGTTGTCATGAGCTAGCCATGTACATGGTCTGAGAAAGGATTGGAATATAGGCTGCTGAAGTTAGTTTTGTTTATCAAGCAATATAATTCTCCATGAAATCAGGACCAATTGTTGTCCATCTGACTTATGTTGGATGAGCTGACTGTCCCCCAGGTACCTACCCTGGCAATAGCACAGGATGTCAAACCTTCCTGCCCTTTCTCCAGCTCTTTCCCTATCCTTTTCAGTCTCATAGCTGGATTAACTGATACCTAAGAAGACACAAGCTCCACATGATGCTTTTCCTGAGGTTCAAGTGCTTTTAGTGTCTCTTACCCATGCGAGTCCACTGGTGATTCTGGGGTAAGCTGCTGCACCAAATCTCTCCACAAAACTTGCCTTCTTATCCCACCAGCTGTGAACTGCCACCAGCTGAAGGGCCTAGGAAGAAGTGAGCAAAGGAAAAAAAAAATAGTAGTGTCAGCAGAACCAGTCAAAACCTCCAGCAGATTTGGTGGGGTGTCTCCAGAGACACCACATGAGATCCACCCCTACATCATACCTGGACTGCCTACACCACGATGTGCACTTCTCTGTGCTTTGGCCATACAGCAGGTGCCCGTTGACGGGCTTCTCTGCTGTGATTGTAGGTACACTGGCCATCAAGGTCCCCTTCCCAAGTGAGACGTGGGGCCTGGCTCCTGTGCCCACACTTTCAGGCAGAAGTGGGTGTCCAGCAGTCAGGGGCAGAGGAGCAGAAAGCAGAGGGGAGCGAGGAGTATGCAGAAGATTAAGCAGCAGAAAAAGAGTTGGAGTATAAACTGAGTGGAAGCGACCTGCAGCAAAGGTCAAGAGAAGAAAGATAAAGAGAATCAAAGATAATTCCTAAAGGAAAGGGAAGATGAAAAGATCTGGTCTCTCAAAGAGGGAAAAGCATTCTGGTCACGTACAGTACTATTTCTCGGGTGGGTTGGCTGGTGCCAGGGACAAAGCTCTCACTCCCTGATGCAAGGTGTAACTGAGCAAAGGTTACAGCTACAAGGCAAAGAGGCAGAAATGACATTGGTTTCTAAGCCAAGGTTTTTCGCTACCTGAAATGGCAGCACTACTTTAAAAATTCAGTATTTTCTGTGTTGTTTTTTAAACACACTTCATTTTAAAGGCAACCACTGTTTACAACAAAACCAGAATTACAATGGCTTCTCTTTTACCTGGTGAGGGATGGTGCAATGGAGGGAATGAAAAAATGCAGTGACTGCTGCCTGGAGGGTGGCAATGCCTGCTGGGTTGGGGCATCCCAGTTTGCAGAAAGATATCCCATTAATATCAGAAGGTAAGAAAAGCTATTTGGGTTAGATCAAAGTTTTGCCTGCTTACCCTGTCTCTAACAGCAGCCCACAGCAATGCTGTGG
The DNA here is from genome assembly GCA_009806455.1 of Tetrax tetrax. Classification (NCBI taxonomy): domain Eukaryota; kingdom Metazoa; phylum Chordata; class Aves; order Otidiformes; family Otididae; genus Tetrax; species Tetrax tetrax. The sequence continues at coordinate 295,347 of WHYT01016543.1, forward strand.
AACAGTGTCAAGAGTGGGCCAGCAAGCAGCCATCATTCCCCAGCATATGTCTTCAGCAAATAAAGTAAAAATACTTCTGCAGGGCAGCTCGTAATGTCATCATTTTCATACTGTCATGTAACTCAAGACAAGTGAAGCCAGGGGCTATGGAGTGATGAGGACCTATGAGTGTGCTTCAAGGAAGCCTGGGAGTGGGAATTTGGGAAGTCCTCCCAGCTGGGCTGGGGGTTCAGCCTCTCCAAAGAGCACTTCGGAGCATCACCTCTGCTGGTAATTTATGTCTGAGAAGTGGTATGAGTGTGGGAAAACATGTATTTTCCAGCACATCTCATATAGTGGGAAAAAAGGTGTTTTAGGCTAGAGGTTTGCTGGTGTAGACAAAGGTCATGTCTTAAAAGTGGTCTGTGTCTCGAGGAATGGCAGAACTGGTGAGTGGTGGTGGTGGCCATGGGATGTGAGCTCCTGGGCTGGTGCGGCATCAAGGACAGGAGTCCTCCTCAGGACTCAAACCAGCTAGCAAAAGTTGTTCTTCCCCTTTGGCAACCAGAGGGGCTCTGCAATATTTAAGTGCTCAGCAGGAGCAGAAATGAAGGCCTGAGTCACACGCTGGGCCCCGTGCACAGGGAACAGAGGCTTCAGGGAAGATGCCTTCAGTGCACCTTGCAACAGCCTCCCTCTGATGAACCTTCAAAAGGATTCAGCTCCCCTCAAGCTGGTAATGCCTGCACAGTTTCAAAACAGGCCACCTATAAGGTAATGAAGGAAGCCAGTGGAAAAAAGTTGGCAAGAAATAACAGAAAAGCATCTGAAAAGCCATGCCTCCCCCCAAAAAAAAATTGTTTAGAAGTGGGGAAGAAAAGGTCTTCAGTTGATTCAGTGTTGTGCATCAAGTCGAAAATGCCTATGACATTTTGGAAATGTCGACAGCTTGGGGAAATGAAGCAACTTGCCATGATCTCTGACTCTTGCTTGTCCCAGCAGGGATCGAAGCAAAGGCCCTGTAACATTGCTGGAATTGTTAATACCTCTGCTCTGCGAAGGAACGAGCATGCTGGGCGGCAGTGTGTGCCAAGGCATTGACTGTTTGGGAGGACTGGGCTTGGAGGCACATGAAGGAGATCTCTCATATGGTGAAAGCTCTTATCCCAGCGGCATCGCATCTCGGAGGAAGGGGAGCTGGAAGGACTGCTATTGAACCACTGCCAGCCCTGGGGGCTCATACCCGGCTGCTCTGCACAGGGAAAAGAAAGAGCTGATATTGAGGCTGAGAAACGTGTTTATTTTTGCTCCAGGTCTAAGACTTACTGCCTAGGGGACGACATGTGAACTGTTCTTTGATGAAATGGTTCTGTGGATGAATGTGTCTGCATCAGGACTCTGCCTTGCTTCACTCTGAGTCATGCTGCAGGGGGCCTGACGAAAGATGGGCCCAGGCCATGTTGTTCAGATGCAAATCTGAGTGGATTTATAGCTGTTCGAAACACTTGAAGAGCGCATAGATTTTTTAGCTCAAGGCTTTGTTCTGAGGGAAAGACTCATGGCTTTTCTTGGTGAACTGGCATGCCTCTGGGTTGACAGGTTTTTCGTGGAAAGACTTGTAGGAGCAGAGGCAGGGGCAGCTCTGGGCTCAGCCTGGCAGCAGAGAAGGAAGGTCCCAGGCCTGGGAGGGAGCCAGCCCAGTCCTCCTTGCATGGGCCAGGTAGCTCCCATAGGCAGTGAGTTGTGGAGTTTGAGGGGCCCTGATGCAGCATGAGGGCCACTCTGTGAGTCCTGGCTGGCCCAGTCCCTTGCCTGGGGTGAGGGGGCTCAGCTGGGCTGGGAGAGCTGCAGCTTCAAGCTCCTCACCTGCCTGGCGCAGGTCTGTTGCGTTGCAGCGAATCAATCTTTCCATTATCTGAGCAGGTCTACAGTGAAGATTGGCTTTGAAAGTGGGGTTTCTAAATAAAAAAAGTCTTTCAGAAGACACCCGCAACCGGGCATTCAGCAGGCTTGCCCAGGAGAGGACAGGGCACTCTCACCACCCCAAGCTGGATCCACAGCTCTTGTGCTAATAACCAAGCCACGCAACCCAGCCTTTCCTTCACTTCATCTTTTTGACAGATCTGTGTGCTCTGCGTGCCGGGCAGGGCTGGCAGACACCCGGGGTATTCCCACTCCAACCGACCCAAGAGCCAGCCACGGCAACCCCGGGCTGCGCACAGCCAGCATCTGAAGCTGAAGCCCTCGGGGAAAGGGAAAACTGCAGTTGACACAACTGGTTTATTTTGGGGGAGGATTTCTCCATGCGGAGCCCGAGATAGGCAGTATTTTAAATGATGCATAATAACGGTGTTGAAGCCATCGGGGCAAATTCCTTCCTTGCTGTAAGGAAGGAATTGTGAAATCCTGCTTCTAAATTTAGGGGAAATTTTTTACGTTAGCTAGAGTTTCTCGGTGAGCACGTTATAAATGATTGCCCAAGCTGTGAGCAGAATAAGCAGTGACATTAAAAAAGTCAAATGGCTGCTGTGTGCTATCTGTCCCTACCTGACCTCCTTAAAATCTTTCTGAGAGATACAAAAAGTTGGGGAATGCATCCAGGCCTTCAACGAAACACTGCAGAAATGAAACTGAACAGAGACACCACCTCATTCCCAGGCCCCTGTGACACCCTACCATCTCCTCTCTTTTGGGATACCTCCCAGTTAGAGAGGCAGCTGTGGCTCTGTTAGCTGTACAGGCTTGATGCCACCCGACAGGACACACATCCAGAGAAGTGCCCTTAGCTCCTGCTGTGGCTGCTGGGTGCTGAAGAGGATGCTCAGGATGTCCACAGCAGCACTGAGGCTGGGCCAGAGGGACCCTCTACGTTGCTTCACTGGGGGAGAGAGCGGGGAGAAAGCTGCTTGTACTTGCATGACCCCAACGGAGCTGCCTGGAGCTGGGAGACATCCTTCGGCAAGGCACCGTGTTCAGTGACAGCCGCTGCAAAGGGCCTGGGAATTAGTCTGGTGTACAAAGTTGTTTAAATATCTGTTATTTTTATTTGCTCGTGTGATCTGATGCAGCAGTCAAGACAGGCTGGGTCACACCCATAAGCCACTGGCAGTTTACAGCAGGATGGGATAATAGCACATTAAGACTTTTTTTTTTTCCATTTGATAGTTCTGAAGTTCTTTTTTTTTTCAATAATAATTTTTATAACACTAGAGTTAGAACCACCTTAGCCTAAAACTGTTGACTTCTAAGATCATGCTTTACCTAGCAGTCTTTTTTAATAGTATGTGGATTTATATTAGCCTGCTATGTTTCCCTTTTGGAGCAGTTAGGATTTTAATATCATTAGCCTAATATTTAGTCAGAACGTATATTTTATGATCCTAATAAAAACTAATTACAGTGAGGCACTGACCTCATAAGTCACTATGTGTCAGTCCTTCGAGACATTACACATACCACTACTGGGCTTGAGGAAAACTAGGCATGAGAAGATGCAGCACCACGCCAAACCACAGAATAGGTAAAAAATTGAACCTTACACACAAATGAGAGAGATTTCAATGACTGACCATTTGGTGTTAAAGCTTTTGCATATATTGGAAAGAGTATGCTATACAGTCCACACTTATATATTCCTTTGTGCTTCGAAACCAATTTAAACTCATTTTAGGGAGAAATAAGATTTAACATTGTTTTACCTCTGTTCTCTACCTCTCCTCCTCTCACATCATGTCTCTGGTACCCTGCTCCCATCCCCTTCCCAACCCTAAACACTGGCTGCCCTCTCTGCCCTGGGAGGGAGGTTTCTCAGCTGGATGGGTTCCATACAAGGGTCCAGCTTTGCCTGCGCGCTGCTGCTGCAGAGAAGGAAAGAAGTCAACAAGCACGCTTATGCGGGGCTTTTCTCTAGATTTTATTGTGACTGCATTATAAGACAACAGAATCGGTAATTGCCTTTCATCCCAGAAGTAGATGGCCTCAGAAATTACCCCAAAAGGCCTTGAATCAGTAAACAGCAATTACATGAGCTCTCTCCAAGGGAGAGGGTGATGTCATGGTAATTTTGAATAAATAAAAGCACTTGAAAATTACAAGAGCTCAAGCAATTTTACACTGTCATCCTTTCAGATTTGACTATTCATATGTTGCGTTTCAGCTCATTACAGCTGCTTCACAGGCAGCTGACTGCAAAGATTTGTGTCTTCTGCCTCGTCCCTGCCCCCCCGGGCTGTTAGGTCCAATCCTCCATGTGTGCCCCTGCCTTTCTCCCAGGCATCTTGCCTGGCTTTCACCCTCTGCCTGCCTGAACCCTCCCATGACATCCCCAATTCCCAGTCTTCGCTTTTTCTGGAAGGCTTGCGCCTCTTCAAGCAGGCAGCAGGCAGTTGCCCCAGCACAGCCAGTCTCTGCTGTGTGGGCTGTGGATGCCGGTTCTGGTTGCCACTTGGACCTCCTCTGCGTGCCTCCATCTCCCCCACTGCCCATGCCTCTCACTCTGCCCATGGTGCTCCTGCACCCCTGGGTTTCCCCTATCTTGACACATCCTGGCCCACATAGACGACTAACCCAACTAACGACGACTAACCTAGGCAATCGCTCCCCACTTTCCTAAAATCCTTCTGATCCCCAACAAAACTGCCCATCTGTCTCCTCCTCATATCAGTCTTCTGCTAAAGGGGACACGTCAATGTGAGCCTCTTTGGTAATTCATTTCTCCATGACCCTACCACTATCCTTTGACCACAACAGCTAAATTTCTTGATTGCTCATAGATTATGTAGTTGGATGTGATTGCTGTGACCATCTGGTCTGATCTGCACTACGGTTTAAGCCACAGGTCTTTTCTGAATTATTTCCTGCTGTCTTTTCTATATATAAACTTTCAAAAATGCCAACTTTTAGCTTGTTCTTTCTGATGATGGAACAGCCACCACAAGTGTTAGCTGTTTGCTGCTCTGTTTGCTGCTTACTATTAAAAACACATGCTTTATTTCTAGACCGAATTTGTCAGCTTCAACTTCCAGCTGTTAGATCCAGTTACATCTTTATCTGAAGAGTCCTCTTTCCCATTTCTGTTCCTCAAATAGAGGCTATGATTAATTCATCTCTTAAACTTCGCTTTGCTAAAATTAACCCTCTGAGCTCCTGAGTGTTTCTGCTGTGTTTTCCAGTCTCTGGCTTGCTCTGAAGTACCTTTAACTGAATCATATTATTCTTGCACTGAATGAACCACAGAAGGGTACAGTAATATAACTGTCTAGTCATCATTTTTATTCTGTATATTGAAAGACAATATTTACTCTTCTACACCGCAGCAACAGCTTGGGAAAGTTGTTCCCCCTCCTCAGAGGATATATGCTACTATAAGTAAGAGTGATCCAGCAACCACAGAGAGAAAAGCTTTTGTCTTTGCCCTTGCAAGATACAAATCACCTTGAGGACTTGAGATATGTATCAGTGATGTATCCTGCTTCCCTTATTGTTCCCACACTGTTACCTAAACTGCAGATGAAAGAGTTTTCAATGCTGTTTTCTGTGATCATTCAATACATCATCATTCCCAACTAATTTTTAAATAAACAATTACTTTGTAAATACGACCTGTGCTCTTTTCCCCTAGGTGTAGGAATTTATAGCTGGTAATACTTCAGCAGGTATTTTTTCCCTTGCATCCAGCTTACAAGTGATCCAAATCAGTCTCCAGTTATCACATTTCCAGAGTTTTTACTGTCTCATAAACTTTGTGAGGGATTATTCTACATTTCCTTCCAGATCGGTGGCAATTGTTTGGAATGGCATATGTACAAAAGCTAAGCTTCATAGAACATCTGCAAAACCAGGCCTCTTTGTAAATGATTTCCCATTTACAACTATATTTTCAGATCTCCGAGTTAACTAGATTCTCATCTCTGTCATCTGCTATGAGGATTTTGTGCCTTTCCAGTTTCTAACTCAACATGTCAAGAGATACCAACCCAAACATCTTTCAGAACACTGTTATTTCAACCCTATTCTGTCTCAGTCAAGCTTGGAATTTAACCGATTTCTAAAAAATAAATCATTCATTTAATGTAATTTTATTGTGTCAAAACCTGTGCCAGTTTCTACTAATTGTATCTCTCTTCTTCTTTTCTTTAGGAAATGAAATGCTCTACCACTTATGTGATTATTCTCCAAAGCATCATTTCAGTTTCACGGGGCTGGTACCATGGGATCATCTCATTTACCTTTTTAAACATTGCCATCTCATTGGCTTCCTGCCAGTGCCCTGGAACTTCCCCAGTGTTTCAAGATGCCTTGAAAATTAACATTACTGATGCAGAGAGCCATTCATCAGCTCTTCTGAAGCTGTTGATTACAAGTTTTCCAGGTTTTTAGAAGCCTAGCGAGAGTAGCTGCTGTTTAGCATTATCCTTGGTTACATTTGAAATAGAAGACCTTAGAAAGTCAGTGTGGTGTCTGTCTTTTTCCCAAATACATAGCAGATACCTCTATCGAACGTCATTTTTGCATTCCTTCTAGTGCTGGGAAAGGGCAATGGTTAAGATTCCTTAAAATCTCTGCCTTTTTGTCATTGGTACCCTCTTTCTAAGGGGGCCAACCTGCAGAAATGGCAGAATTTATTTGGCTAGAAATCTGGCAGGTACATGCTCGCTTGTGAGGGACAATGGTATATATATCTCATTCTAATTATGTCACTGATCAGCTTCACTCTAAAGTTCAGATCATTCCAATTCGTATCAAGAAACCACTGATTTTGATTCACCCATTAATTTTTTGAAAGGAATTTCTAGTGGCAAATAAAAAAAAATGAAGCAAGAATACAATTTCTTTTTCCAAAGGGATTTTTCTGAAATGTTCCTTTTTGTTGAAAACCATGTTGTTGGCCTGACACTGAACCTTCATTCATCTATCTTGTATGTTCTGCGTGTGCATACAGTACAATAGTGGCAAGTATCAAATATTAATATCTTTTCTGCAAAGGAAAGCTATCTGAAAATCTTTGTTTAAATCTTTGCTCCACTTAAAGCTTGCATTGGCTCAAAATGAAAAGTGAAGACTAATCTAGCATGTAGCACCACTGTCACTCTCAGATACAACAGATGTTAAACTCATAGAAGGCAAAAAAAAAAAAAGTGCGACGCTTTCTTTTAAGTGGTTTCTGAATCATTCTGAAGTATTGCAGCATATGTTCCCATTAGGAGCAGCCTAAGTCACAGAACAGTCTTTGCTTATGGAAGGTTCACATCTGAATCGCTAGGCCATTTGGATTAAATTGCATTTAGCTGTTTAGCAGAGCCAATGAAGCTGCTAAGGGAGTTGCTAAAAATCTTTACTGCAGTAGGAGTTTGCTCTGCTGTGTGTTTAAATCACTAGCATCAAAATTCTCACAGCACTCATAGGAACAGGCGTGGTTAAAAGCAGCGATGGATAATGGATTTAATGAACAACTACTCCAGCTGAGAATAGCTATTTGGTTGCCTAATAGCCGTCACACATTTGTTAAACTAGACTTGTGAGCCATAAGGAGTTTCAGCTCTGTGATGAATAGTAGGATTCAGCAATCTAGAGATATTGCTGGAAGAAAACAACCTCTGATTTTTTTCAATACTGGTGAAGAATTTTTACTCAGCTTTTCAAAAAGAACATTCATGGTAAGATGCGCAACAGAACTGGAAATTTCACAAGTTGAGAGGCAATGGTAAAAGAGCAGATTGCAATGGAAAACCTTGCAGCCTGACGTGTAGCTCTAATGACAGCTCAAACACTCGCGATTGCGGCAGAAGTGCGTGCCTGCACACCTATACTCTATTAGCATTTTAGTTTTATTCTCTCTTCATCTTGGACTTCCACATAGAAACCCCAGCTACAACCACTCTGTATGCTACATGCACACAGACACAATTGGAGATAAACTCTGCCATGATGCCAGCTGGACTGAAAAGGCGAGAGGAGAGGAGAGGAGATGCCTCATGATGAAGGAGAGGAGAGAATCCACCCTGTCTGGCTCACCTCCCCAGGCAGGAGCAGGAGCTGTGCTGCTCAGTGCTGAGTGGCGGTGAATGAAACAGATGAATACCAGGCTGCCATTGTTTCTTGGGAAAAGAGCTCTTGCAGGATACAAAGAGAAAAATCTGACTGAGCAGAACATTTTTTTTTTTTCCTTTTTATTTCAGAAGTATCCAGCAGAGCGAGTCTCCCCTCTGTGGTTTTTATGCTGTGTGACAATGTAAATGTTTACTACCTTTCCTGATCATCACTCTGGCCAATGCAGTTTGCAGCAACTGGAAGCGCACACCTGCCACTCCGTTAAATGGTCTGAGTTTTACAATATCTGATGTTTATGGGTACATGAAACTATGTGCCTCGGTGGCTTTATGAGAGCTCTGAACTGAAGGAAGTTGCTCATCCTGCACTGACAGGCAGTGGCCTGAGATAAAAAAATAAGTTCAACACAAAAGTGTCTGTCAGAGAGCAAAGGCTTAGCCTGGGAGTCTCAGGCTCCCTTTGAACCTTGTGCTGTGGAACTCTACTTGACAAGAGGAGACCCAGACACACATGGCAATGGAGAAAATGGAGGCATCAAACTTTCAGACTTGGAGCACAGCATTTGATGGGGCAGAGCTCATCTCTGCCCTAACAGTGACATTAGTGCAGAACTCCCAGAGCCGGAACAGGCAGGAGTACTCCTGGGGACATGCTCTTTGGGAGTGACAGCTAGACATATAAGGTCACTGAGGTACCAAATGCCATAGAAGTGCAAGATGAGAGACTTAAAGATGTGTGGTGAGAGAGGATGCATCAAAATGAGCAGCAACTTAGAGGCATGACAATTCCTGTGAATTAAATTTTCACTCACTTGTAGTAATGGTGAGGAAATTTCACATGAACCTCAAAGCCAAGTGGCAATTTCCCAGTACAGGAGAGTTAGAGGTCTTCATTCAGCCTTGTGCTCCAACCATCAGGATCATCCTTCTCAGGCTACACTTGTTTATGCAATTGTCGTAGTTTAGCCCCGATCAGGAACAGACCACACAGTCTCTCTCCCACTCCCCCCACCCTCCGAGAGAACAGGGGGAGAATTGGTAAACAAACAAACAAAAAGCACGTGGATTGAGATTGAACAAAAAGTAAATTTAACAGCAATGACAAAAGAAAACAAAACAGTGATGGAATACAAATACAGTACAATGCCTTACAACAAGTCTCCACACCTAGTTTCTTCCAAGTAACCAGAGACTCCTTTCAGCACCCTCCTCACTTATATACTGAGCATGATGTTAGATGGGATGGAATAGCCCTTTGGCTAATTTGGGTAAATTAACCCCAGCTGTTAGCTAATTAATTAATTATCCCAGCCATGGGGGCTTCCAGCTTCAGTTCTCCACCCAGCTCAGGTGAATATTAACTCTATCCTAGCCAGAACCAGGACAGCAATGAGTGCTGCTCTCCAGGCATCTAGGTCCTGTTCCTGCAGTCTGGCAGTGCCAGTTTGACTTTCCAAGGAGTGTTTCTTAAGGCAGCATTTTCTCATGTGGATAACCAATCTTAAGCACTTGATGACCAACTTTGAACTGATCCAGTGTGTAGATACTCACACTGGAAAATGCTGGCCTTTGGGCCTCCTGTTGTCTCTAAGAATGAAATGTTATTTAATCTGTCGCACAACTGTGGGGCTGAATATCTGCACACATTCTCAATATTTGAAAATCTGCATTTTGCAATATTGCAAAACTTGCAACATCTGCAAATACCCTAGATGTTGAAGAGCTGAGATGGTTATATTACTATTTAAAATGCTGAAGCACATAGGGCTGCACAGGCTCCTACAGCCTAATTCAAAAGCCTCAATGCTCTGTATCCCAGACTTGCTGCAAATTAAATGTGAAGGGCTACAAACGTGAGTGGGTTAAGGCATCATGTAGTGCTGCTGTGGAGATAGCTGCTATTTATCATTGCCTCCCATTGTGAGGTTGGAATACGCAGCCTGAATGTCACATATACTGTATTTATAATGCTGTTTTAAGGTCATCTCCATGTGCAGATGCTCTAGACAGAGGAATTGATAAGTATAGATGTGTCTGTTGCAAGGCACTAAATAGATTTGAGATTATTATATTATAAAAGCCATATTTCAGCCAGAAACACTGCTGCAGTCACTCCATCCCTGGCAACCTTCCAGTCACCAACAGCTGGCAATTAACACTTACACAAAGATGCCCAAACTTTGTCCAGCCAAAGGCTTTGGTGGCCATTTGCCAGGAGCTTTACGGCTGCACCTATTTTACATAAAATGGAGCAGATTGTGCCTGATTTAATCTTTCCTACAGAGCTATGGCCCACAAAGGCTTTTGCTTCTGGCGTGCTTTGCTGTACCCTGATCAAACCATTGCCCCATTGTGGAATTCAATGGGCCACATTTAGCCTCAAGGTTGTATTCTGGTTTTCCGTGAATTATGTTAACTGCTGACATAGCCCACAAAGCCTTTCAGTCCACCGTGTGGAAGAGCAGCAGTTAATCACCTCTCTTTGTACGTGAAAAGGGGAAGAGACTCTGCCAAGATATAATACAAGTTCTGATGATACAACTTTAACAGTAACTACAAATAGACTGCTAGTCATTTGTGCTGAGCATTATGCAAGAGAGAAAGTTTCTGACCTGCAAATGTGCAGACTCATTATTAGGCAAGGAAAGAGAAATTAGACCCATACAACTCCTTCAGAAGAAGCAGCCTGAGTAAGAGAAGATGACAGTCAATGTGAAAGACAGATGACAACTTCAGTCCCCACCTGGAAGGGGAAGGGCTGATCACTTATTGGACTGCCCTCAAGCTTGGTGATCACGAGGCTGGGTTAACCCTCTCAGGCTGGAGAAAGATTGAACCTACGGTTCCTGCAGACTGCATGGGTGGTGTATTGCTCTTCCCCTGTGTGGAGCGAGGTGTGAGTGCTCAGCCCCAACTATATTTTTGCAGAAAAGACTGGCACTCCTCCTCCCTCCCCCAGCTGTCCTGTTGGAAGGGATGCCTAACTATCTAACACAAATGAGAATTACAGGCTGTGAATCCCGGTCTGACAGATTGACTTCCCTGCAGTCTGGAAATAGATGACTGAGCTCCTAAGAGGGTATGATTTAAGAGGAAACCTTTTCCTCAGCGTGTCCCATTGACTAGCCCAGACACCTCTTGGTTGCTGTGCAGGCTGCTGGGGGATGTCTCTGTCCCTGCTGGCTCTGCATGGGACCTAATTCCCAAGGGCTAGGGACCCCATGCAGGGTAGGAGCCCAAGGTTGGCAACCCCAGCCTCTCTTTGTGGGGTTACAAAATCTGGCACTGTGCACAGGGGTATGCCCAGAATGGCAGCTATGACGTTTAGGAGAGGCTGAATGTTCAGGGATGCTCACCAGACTCCTGCTTGGTTTGGCTGATAATGCCGTCATCCAGCTGTGTTTCTGCACACAGGCACTTCACTTGTGTTGTCTTTTCCTTCTTCCTCTGCTATGCTGAAATATATACAGACACCGTATTCAGTGCCGATAAATGTAAATTAGTGCACAAGGGAGAGCACACAAACTCAATTCTGTGTGCTTGCAATTGACTGCAAACTATTTTTACCTTTCAGGAGTGAGATCTTGAGAACAGAAGAGAGAGCGGTCCTGAAACAGCAGCTTAATATTTGGAGAGGTCAAGGAAGCAAATAGAGCATAAGGAACCAGAAGGAAAGGGAAGAGATAAGAAATCATAATCCATTATTATTATCCTGAATAAATCCAGGGTGCACCTGCATTTTTTAAACTGTGTGCACATCTGATGGCCCTATCAGCCATGGCAGAGCAGGGAGGATTGCAGTAAGGGAAACTGAGAAGATCCAGTGCATGGAAGGGATGGCTGAAGAGACATTAAATACAAGAGGACTCCTAGCCTAGAAAAGGGGTGGTGGAGGGGGAACATTACAAAAGTCTGTAAAATCATCAGGTCACTCAAATGGGTCCTCTGTGGAACTCATGACTTCGTGATGTCCTTGATAATAAAAAATTCCTGTCAGATTAAAAAAAAAAAAATAGTCTAATTAATGGAAGGTGATTCTACTGTGGGTTACAAAACACAAGGACATCACTTGTGATTCCTGAAGTCTTCAAGATGCAGGTCATTGGAGACGAGGACAATGAATCATGGCTCCAGCTCGTCCACATCTGTCCTGTTCTTGTGTTTTTCCTCTGAGTCTTCCTTGCTAGGAGTTGTGATACTAACAGCAACAGACACAGAGCTGAGCCCAGTTTATAACAAGTCTCCAATTCTCTTTTGCTTTTACTGAAAAGGCTTCAAAGGGGGGAAAAAAAAAAAAAAGTGTCAGCCCAGACAGCTGCTTGCATCTCTTCCTGCATAATGGAAGAGATTATTCTTCAGACGTATTCACCTTGGCTCGGATGTGTTGGCCTTGTGCATTGTTTTCTAAGGTGGATACTTTGTAAAACACTTCTCTATACAAGAATTTCACATTATTTTCTTTCTTCCCTCTTTGTATGCCTTGCAACAGTGAAATATTTACATGCAGCTTGCAAAGGTTCCCACACGAGCTTACCAAGACCAGAGCCCCCATGCCCTGAGAGGCAGGGATTTAGGATAGGGAGATAAAGAGTGCGACAGCCATTTATTTTATTCCCACACGCAAGCACACGTTAGCACGTGTTAAGACTATCAGTGCTGAGACGGGTCCTTGCTGCAGTGCAGGTGATGTTTATTTGTGTGACGGCTCCCTCCGTGCGTTGGTGGGCCTGAACCTGTACGCCAGTGTGAGGAGCACTCCTCCATGCCAGCATGCCCAGGGCACCCTTCCCAGCACTGGGTGGAAAGCTCATACTTGAGCGCTAGCAGCTCCAGGCATTAAAGCCTCATATCCCTGCTCGCAGCAGGACACCCAAAATACCTCTGGGTATTATATGGGCCAGGTATGGGCCTTTTGTGACCAGTGCTAACTTAATTTTCCAAGGCGAAGAAAAACTCACAGAGTCGGGTAGAAGGAGATTTTTATCTCTTGTGAATCAGTGTGTTGGTGGAAGGAAAAGGAATATTTTAATGAATTATTCACTACCCCTCTCCCCTCTGGAATGGGCTAAGGAGTGGAGATAGGCTTCCTGCTGAACAGGTTGAAAAGAACGCTGTTTTTCAGAAGGACTGAGCCACCTTTCTGCTGAGCATGAGTAATTCAATGCTGGGACGTGCATGAAAAGGGTAGTGGTAAAAGGTGGGGAAGAAAAGTTAGTTGCTAGCAGTGCACGTCTTAAAGGAAAATAGCAACCAGATGATGATGCAGAGGGGAAAAAATGTTGGATAGAAATCCCCACAGCTTCACATGCAGTAATTATTTCACTGATAGCTGGATGAAAATGCATCACCTTATCCTGATGGAGGGCAAAAAACCTTCCAAGGGCTCCATTCTTCTAGGAAAACTGATTTTCCCAGTGTGTAACAGAGTCCTATGTGCACCATGACTGCTTGGGGACAAGCTGAGGGCAGCAGTGGCTGTGCTGCAGGGTGGGGAGGGTGTCACGGGGGGGCTTGGGAAGCTGAATTCCTGGAGCAGAGACAGACTGCACAGGCTCAACCTTTTGTACCGAACTGTCACAGTGATCTAATTACTGGAAGTGAAGTGTGTGACATCTGGAGAAATGCCCGAGCTTCAAAGTGACTTCGGCAGCCAGTGAACCATAGCCTGCACCAGCTCACGACTGCCACGCACACCTACCCACCCGCCAGCCGCCACCATGCCAGGGAAGAGGAGCTGCTTTATCCTCTGAGCATCTTAACAGCTGCAAACATGAGTTGGGTCACCAGCCAGCAGGCCGGGCATTGCTTTCAGCTGAAGACGTAGTGTGTCAACGTTTGTAATGAAAATCAACATCTCCTGCAGGATTTTCCCACGCGCTCTGGCGAGGAGGTATTAACTAACGAAGGGCATGCGTTCTGGTGTGACGTAGCTGCTGACACCTTCTGCAGAGCCAGGAGTGAGATGTTATGAGGGTTTCTCAGAGTTACAGGCGATAATTTCCACCGCTTTCTGAAAAGGTATTGCACTCGCTCTGAGGTAACCCTCTTCTGGATCTCATTAGGGTGGGTGAAGATGAATTAATCGCTTGTCTGGAAGCGCTGGTTGCCTAGGGATCAGTGATCATGACCTGGTTGCGTTCACTGTGGGCAGACAAAAGATGGTCGCAGTCTGGTTCTTCCAAAGGGCACATTTCCCGAAGTTAAAGAAAATGACCAGTGAAATTAACTGGGAGGAAAGGTGTAAAGAGAGACACAGAATCCTTTATGAGAACTAATTAGCTGGCCAGAGAGACACAGTTTCACACTCCAGAGATAGGAGAGCTCTGACTAACAGACCTTCTTGGCTCGTCTACAAAGAGAACGCAATTAGAAATAACAAAGCAATATACCACACATAGAAAATAGATAGCAAGGGATACAAACAAGTAGCTATTTAAAGCACAAGGCAAAGGGACAATAGGAAGAATCAGAAATACATTAGAAACAATCAGAAGCGTAGATTAGATTTCGATCACTTGCTAGATAGGGACAGTAAAATTGTTAGCAATAATGTGGAAAAGTAAAAAGGGAAATAAACAGTCTGCAGGGAAAAAGCAGAGAATGGATATATATTACATGAAGCTGAGTCATATAACAGAGTTGTCAGGTGTTGTGTCAACATTTTTTAGCAGTTCTAGTATTAAAACTTTGGAGAGTGTGAAAAAAGGAGCCACAGAAATTATTGGAAGGCTTACCTACCAGGGCTATTTGATTGCAAAATATTTTATCCTTTTGCAGGCATTAAAATGATCTTTATTCTGGCAGTGAACAGTAAAACATGAACCAAGGGCTGGAAGCTGAGTCCAAAGTGTGTATTTTTAACAGTGAGGGTAATTAACCATTGAGAGAACTAGAGAAAATCGGTGCCCCTCTGGAAGTCATGTTTTGGACAGAGCCATGTTTGCCAATTCAGTGCCTGGGCAACACTCACTTGTGATTTAATGAAAATAAAGGTTGTTTGGAGGCTGGTGGGTGAAGGGAGATTGCCAGGTCCCAGCAAAGCATCACGGAGGAAATAACTTTTTCCAGGAGCAGAGGGAGGGTGGGTCATGGGGCGCGGGTGTGCAGGGTGACCTAAGGGTCTCCCTGTGCCCAGAGCAGAGCTCCCAAAACTACGAGGTCTGTGAGATCAGAGAAAAAACAGCTTTCCCTGAGAAACACAGGAGGTCAAATCTGGAGGTAAATTGGAAGGGCATCAACACTTGTTTTACAAAGTGCATGTTTCTTTCAGTAGCACCTAGTGTCTAGACACTGAGAAAGGAAATATTCATTTAAGGAGGAAAAAAAAAATGTTCTGGCTGTGATTTAGCTAATTGCAAAATGCAGCGGGGAGCTGGCTGGGGACAGGTCGGTGCCAGAGCTCTCCTTGCACGCTCTGAAACCTCAACCTTCTTGTCAAAGGCTTGATGATACCAATACCTTCCTGGGTGTTTCTAGCTGGTTGTAGCCAGGTTGTAAAGATTTGGGCTTGGTTAATACCCAGTCTGGTTGGGTACAAAAAGCACATTTACTCCCACTGCTAAACCAACAAGGGACTAAAAACATTTTCTTCTTCTTCATGAGGAAACAGGGCACAAATGAATTCGAGCCTTTAAATATTTATTATTATCTCCAACAAATGCATCTGTTAAACAGGGGCATCGTATGCTCACCACGATCCATTATGAAATGTAGTTTTTGTACCCCAGGCACGCAAGCAGGCTATGAGAACCCATCATAGTCCTTCTCCTGAGTAGGGTAGGGGACAGGAGCAGCTCCACTCTGGGCAGTACTGCCAGTAAACTGCACACTCCATAGGCCATGATCTCAACAACAACCACATCAAAATTAAGAAACAAACACACCACCTATTTGCATTTTAGGAGAAGAAAAGGAGAAAGAGTCTGATCTAAATGACATTGATGTTCCTGAGAGCTTTTCTAGTCAATTAAGTTGGAAGCGGGTAAGGCACAAGAACAAACAGAGAATGCAAAATAAGAAGTCTTCAGCTGAATAATAGGGGAAACCTGATAAGGAAAAGCAGAGGGTGAAGCATATTAAGAACTCCGCAGTGTGGAAAAATAGACTGCTAGTTAGCCAATGGGAGCATGCAAATTTTTCATTTTGTAATGGTTTTGTAATAGTATTTTGTCATTTTATATTAAAGTGTATTTTCACATGAAAGAAGCACTATATAGTTATATAGAAATATAGAAAAAATAAAGTGCCTACCACTTCTAAAACAGAAACCCAGCATAGCAAATCTATCTCACAAATGACCCAGGAGCAGGACAAACAATTGCGGGTGTTTGGAGTGGATCCAGTCTCACTGTGGTCTTGGGCACAGAAATGTGAAAGCATGCCGTTAAAAAATGTGAAGAATGGAATTATAACCTTTCCTCTCCCACTCTCTGCAATGCTTAGGGAAGGAAGATGAAAACCTGTCATCGGTTTTGCATGCTTACAAAGACAGGCTTCTACTCAGGGTATTATTTGCTCCAGCCTCTAGCTCTGATTTCTAAAGCAGAAAAGGTTTAGTGCCCTGCCACTGAAAGTGTTGAACAGGTTACAGTACAGCAGTGGATCAGAGCACTGCATAGCTTCGAAACGCAAAATGTCAACACAGTTCATAATATTTTCCTATACTGACTGCAACCAAAGAGTGCTTTGCAAACCTATATGCTCCAATTATTATTAGCAAATTATCAAAGCACTTGCTTTACGGATGGGTTACTGACTCCTAGGAAAAGGAAGGCCACAAGTACAGAAACTAATAATCTAATGGTGACTTGCAGTCCTCTGTTCTAATTGCTGAATCATGGTTCCTACTGACGGGCGCAGTACGTGGCTCGATGCAATCAATGGTCCTGTAATTAGGAAGATGTGCAATATCTTGGAAAATGGCCACACCTTCTCTGAAGAGATTCTTCTCAGGGGTGTCACTGGATTTAATTTACGTCTTTTGAAATCACCCTGAGCCCAGCCTGAACTTGAGCCCACAGATACCTTCATCTGCAGAGCTTCAGCAGTTACTCTCATCAGTCATTGCAGTAGAAGTTACGTCCATGCAAGGATGTCAGCACTTGGCTTGCGATAAGATGCAGCAAGGAAGTAAAATGAGGTGCAGTTATTGGCTGATAATAGGGCTCTTGACAATATATAATTGTGATGCAACTAAATGAAATATGTTCTGCGAGAATGGGCTACTGTCCAGCAGTTAACGTAAATGTTTTTGAAGTGCTGGTAGACCTGGTCTATAAAATACCCAAAGCCTGTGCAAGGAATGTTAATCCATACTGGCCTCCAGGAGAAAAAAAAAAAAAGAAATGTAAAGACTAGGAACATTTTATGACTGTGGGAGGAAAAACTGGGTTTTGCCAATATTGTTTCCTAGATTGAAAGCAGTCTGTGCTGCCTCCACAGTTTTCCTCAAACTCTCAGACTCGGCTGCTCCTTCTCAACACTGAATCTGTCGTCTCAGGTCAATCCAACATCCACCTTATCATGGTGAGCCCCATTTAAAAGGGCTCATCAGGTGTCCTGATGAATTATTTTCTTGCGCAGGGCTGTAATGCCTGCAGTAATCTCCCTCTGTTTTGTCGGTGTGATTACTGCAACGTGTGCGTCCTGACATACATTAATAACGGTTCATGTGTGAACACCGGATCCCTAAAAAGAATGTATAGCTGCATATTCTTCATCAAGTTAAGCCCATATGGAACCAGTGATCACGGAGGCCATGATCTGCATGAAAACAGACATGCTTGCTCTGGCAGGAGAGGGCCTTTCCCTGAGGATCAATGATCACTTCCAAGAGTGAGAAGACTTTGTTTCTTCCAGCCTCTTCCAAATTAAATTAGTAAATTTGAAGTCAGGCTAGACAACATTGCTAATATACTCAGACATCTGCTTTCCCTGGAGTAGGATCACCATCAGTGAAAAAAAGTCAAGTGAAGTTCCAGGTTTAGAATGCAAGATTTTGTTTCATAAAAAAGGAATTGAAAAATGCAAAAATGTTCCAACTATTGCAATTATGCCACAAAACTTGTGTTTCTAAAAATGCATAGAATCTGCAATACTGTCAGCTGCTTTCTCCAACTAGGGTAAACTGAAAGACTTGGAGTGCTAGTCTTCTCTGTATCTGGCATAGCTGGCATAGCTTCATTGACTGCAGCAATTATCCCTGATTGACATCTAAGTGAATTAGAAACGTGCACTGCACATCTTAACTGCACATGAATTATTGCATTGTGCTAAGCAACAAACTTGGAAAGGCCTTTTTTTTCACCCCATGAACCTTTTCGGTGTTTCTTGAACGGCTTTAGTCCATGAACTGAATTTATAAAATCCCATACACGATGTCATATCAGCTGTTGTAGCATGCAATTAGCTCTATTTCATCTGAGAAGTCTCATCTTATTTTGCAAGAAAGTGTCATCTAAGTGGATTTTGGTCCTTTTTTTTTAGTTTTTTTTTTAGTTTTCTTTTACTTTCTGGATGTGTGCAACCTCTGCAAATATCTGAAAATGGGCACTGTGGGCAGACAGTCACAACCCCACGGTCGTGATCACCACATGTTGTGGATCTCATGAGTTAAGAGGCCTACAGCTTTTTTCCTCTGGAACTGAGCACCAAGTCATACATGTCAGGGCCAACTGCATGCTCATAAGCTGTGTGTCCCTGTGTCTATACAGAGATGCTGATGCTCTGGACAAAATATGGCAACCCTATATGTGGCAGGCATGGTGTTGCGGTAGTCTCCAGCACCAGCAAGTCCCAGCTACAGAGCAGAGAGATCTGGGGTCTGAGAGAAGGAAGCAGCTCTCCTACATGGCAGAGCAAACTCAACATTAGCTGGAATGGTGGCTCTCTCCAGAGTCCATCCCCACATATAGCATCTTCCCCTTGGACTGGGAGGGGCCTGCAAGCTTAAGTCAATTGGTCAGTAGAGCCCCACCGCTGGCAATAGTCCCAGCATCCAGCCGTGGGACACTAATCTCTTCCTCCAGCCTGGCTGGTAACACTTCCCGTCATCCCACACTGTCACATGGCTAAACACAAGGCTAACTCTCCAGGACAGACCTGGGAAACTCCTGCACCCAGGAACCCTTGGCAGGGTGTGAGGGCCTCATTGCCAAGATGTGACAAGAGAGCTGGAGCTTGTGGTGGCATCTGCCCTACCACAGGTGCAGCACCAGGTGGTGCCAGGCTCCTCTGCCATCCCCACCACGGGCCCGTCTGCCTGTGCTGCTCCTTGCAAGGAAGGCAAAGGTGAGGAAAACCCTCTGCAGATGCAGGTGTTGCAGTTCTCCTCCCAGCATTTTTGGGTGGCCTTGCCAGCTTCTGCTATGCTGGATCGCCCAGGCGCAACCTGCCATCATCTCAGGTGCTGAGGTCCTGCTCAGCAGCTAGACTCCTTGCTTAGGGCCTGAGCTTTGCCCCTGTATAGGATATCTTCTGTATTTCTCTTCTTGGTGAAATAAAAGGTATTTGTTATTTTGCTATTTTCCATCTGATCCATAATTTATGATAGACCATAGACAGTTCAGCTGGGCCCTTACGATGTCTGGAACCTTTATGGTAAAGAAAATAAGTCAAACCTATCAATCAGACTGCCCTGTCAGGACACTTAAAATAAGCCATACTGATTTGAAGAAATGTATTTAAACAACAAAAGAAAATTTAACCTATGGGATTCTTTTTTTTATACATCAAAAATATTTTTTTAAAGTACTGTGAATTTGGGGGGGAAAAAAATCAGTTTATTTTTAAATAGAGAATAAGAAAAAAAAAATTCATGCATTTCCTTCTGGTATTTTTAAATTAAAGATTCTGATGTTCATTCTGAAATACAGTTTTAAATTAAAAACTCATCTCATTTTAAAAGGATTAAGTCAAACGAGGATTAAATAGGCCAAGACGAAGGTTTTGCCTCATAACAAAAGTAAAGAATACATTTCCAGTACAAACAAAGTAATTTTTTAAAATTTCACTTGATAAAAATCCCTGAACCTTTTCCATATGCTATCAGCTGAATTAATTTTTTTCCTCTTCCTCTTTGTTTTTTCAATGATGAAACTGAAAAAAAAAAAAAAAAACAAACCCAGATATTTGCTGAGCTGTACTCAACGGGGCAGTGCATACGTTGCTTTTTTTTTTCTTTTTACCCATGTACCTAGCAGAAAGGCATGGATTAAACACAGGTCCTTTCTCTGATTTTACATAATCCTCAATCACGCACAATCTCCATTATTTCTATAGGATATTACTCTGGATTAGAAAAGTAAGAGTCAACACAGCAGGACCAATGGTTGAAAGAAGCTTTTGAAACTGAAAATGTTGACAGTGTTCTGGACCATTTTCAGACCTTCTTTCACAATGTGTCTGTGGAGCCATCATCTCACAAAGAGGTTTTTGTGTTTTATACCTAGAGGTGCCACCCGAATCAGTGACGCTACCCGGGGAGAAGCTGAGACGTTTTTAAAGTGACGTGGACATGTATTTTAATATGACCTACATAGAAAAGAGGAACTAAACAACAGAAGTGGCATGCTGAAAAGTCTTGTTCAAATGGAGTTTTCTCTCTTTGGGGAGAAACATTTTAAGGTATTTACTTCTTTAAGATATTATGATAAAGAGTTCAGTTTGGGGAAATGTGCCAGCGAACTTCGGTTTCTAAATCAAATTTCAGTCCTTGTGACTTCAGCTGCACACATCTATGCCTGAATAACAGGCCCCAACACACTGCGCAACCCAAATGGAAATATATTCAAAGCTGACAATTCTTGCTAGTTTACAGCCACAGGCTTGTCAGATTGGCCTTGAAATCTGACCCGAGCACACTCGAAATTCATCCCAAGTTCTCCTAACGCTGCCTCCTAACGTCATCATAACGATGAATTTTGCCTGGCAGCAGGTTTTATTACAAGGGGATTTCTTGAAGTATGAGAAGTAGCTCCAAGCCATCTCAATAACAGTAATTATTTCAATGTTTCCTGGATGCTAGATAGAAGCCAGGCCCTTGGAACTGTGCAAAAAATCAGTAATTTTGTGTCAAGTCAGCATGAAAATGCTTTGCATTTCTCACAGAAAGCAGCCTTGTGTAAAATATGTTTAAGACTCAATGAAACACTTTGTTCAGTCCAAAACAAAATGTTTTGTTTTATGCACGGGGGTTTTTATTCTTGCAAAACAAATGTAGGTCAGTCCTGTTTAGCAAATCTTGTTTCAAAAGATGACAGAATAACTTCCCTTACTTTCCCAGACCTTATCATAGGAGGGGGTGGTGGGAGGTGTGTGTGAAACGTCAACAAATTTTACTTCATTTGTAAACAGTTTCATTTCATCTGAAACTGTTTATCTTTTCTACCAAACTGTTTCAGGTAGCTCTGTTTGGAGACAATATGAGGTGTAAGGACTCATCGTTCTTCCAATTGCAACGAAGCCACATCACTGGTGGCCCTGTGGGATTGACCGGGGCTATGGATGATGTGCATGTGGCAGACATGCAGCTGGACTGCTAATTGCTTGAATAAAGCTGGTTTGCTGTGGTTTGTGTTGAAATGAATGAGCAGCTTTGAAAGGCTTGTGGTGCAAGGAAAGAAGAGCAAGTTCTCTCAGGGCTTCCTCATACGGGTCTCATGGACTCCATGGACTCATTCCTACAGAGGCTGATAGGGGAATGAGTATCTAAAGAATGAAGGACAACCTCAGGCTTTGCTATTTTTGTTTTGCTCACAATGGACTAGACCTTATTTCAGGCTAAAAATCTGGCCATGAAGAGCTCACTGTGTCAAGGTTGGATGTAAACAACCACATGCGATTTCTCTGTCAGTTTTATAAAGTATCAGTAGCATTTCTTGGGTGTTATTTAAACAGCTAGCTACCTTCTTAGCAGATGAATTTAGCAAGGCACTTCCTACGTGGCAGAACTGCAGCAGAAAATACAAATCTGCTCTCCTTTCAGGTTGAAGGGGCTTTTGAAACAAATTTAGCTCAAGCAGCTGCCCTCTGGTAGGGAAGGAGGACAGAGTGTCGTGGACCACACCTCTCCTTGGGGCAGGATGGCTGAAGGCAGCTGATCAGGAGTCAGCTCGTGGCTGGTGAGCAAGTCCCCACCAAAGCCACACAATGCAAAAAGAAGTCCCTGCTCTCAGACTGAGGAGCTTCAGTTTCGCCTCATTGCATTGAGATGAGCCAAGGCAGGCAGCTGGTGCAAAGCAACACGTGTTCGGCTTTATTTCCTGAGTTTGCTGACCCACATCTTTACAAATTAATTTACATATAAATATAATACTGCTGCTCAGAAGAATCAGCTCAAACTCTCTCAAAGGTTCATAGTAAACAACATCTCTACCTTTTTTTCCAATGATTTATTAAGCACGGTTTCTGCAGCTTTTTAAGCATCCTGGAAGGCTCTGAGGTTGACAAGAGAAAGGGCTGAAAACCAATTCTACTAGAATCTATTCTTGTCTTTCTCTAATGGCTTATAGATCTTGCTATTTCCATAAATGCTCTTTGAAGGGAAACTATGCGGGATTTTAATGGCTTTTTGAGTTCATGTGGGTGTCACTTGCTTTGATGTATGCCAGGTACAAAACAACAGCCTGACTGAAGGCAACAATCAATGGGGTTTAAGGTGAATGGCAAGCACTTCGTTTAGGAATACAACTATCTTGGGGTTATTGCACCCCAAACACAGCAGTAGCATTGACCCACCACTCTTTTGTGTCTAAGGAAAAGTCTCTCTATTGCATTTTAGTGGGCATGCTAAAGGTGCATTACGTTTTTGTAAGAAAGATATTTTTGCCCATTGGTGACACATTACTTATTACCTCAAGTTTAAAAGGAGTGCTTGGGGACAGTGATTGTACTCATATCTAACTTGCAGCCAGATTTTCACAAGCCTTTTGACAGGAAAAGGTTTTCTGGAGTTATCTGGCTAAAGGACAGGAAAGATCCGGCAGTGTTTTACTGTTGCAATATTCAAGATAAACCTGAGTTGTAACACATGTGGGAGAAGCTCTAAGGCAAAATCATATTGCGAATGATTCTTGAAGAATATTCTGTGAGAAGATAACTAGGTTAAGGTTTCTCTTTCAGCCTGCTTTCTGGCAGTGTTTCAGTCAGCTGTTATTTGCAGCCTGTCCCTCTGCAGTACCCCACCAGCGACTGCAGCCTACCCCCAGCCCAGCCGTGCCCGCCATCCCACCGGGCAATGCTGCACCGTATACCCACTTCTTCCAGCCTGGGTATGTCCACGTGTGTTAACGCCCCTGCACAAAAAGCATCTGTTACTTAAACTAAGGCTTATTATTTCATCTTTCATATCACATCTGTGGGCCAGGGCTTTCAGGACTGTGCAAAGCAGCAGTGCAAAACCAGCCAGTGCCTACTGTCTACAGAGAGCTGGATGTTTCAGCTCCCTGACACAGAAGGTGAAACTTTGGGAGAAATACTGTCTTGCTAAAGTTACTATTTTTGTTGAAACATATCCTCCCCTATTAGGTTTCCACGTATCAGGAACATCCAGACTCTGGTTGACAGCCTCAGTAGTTTCAAAGTATCCTGCAGCGCTTTTGTCTTTATCAAGGGGTTAGAAGTAACTAGATCGGGAGGGTGTATGTCCCTAACAGGACAAACAGAACAAACGGGAGCGAGAGGGACAGTACCCTTTACGGCTGAATGCGCATAGCCAGGCTAGGCTTTAAGGGTGGGAACAAGTAGCCACCAAGAAAAAAAATTGTTGCAGTCTCAAAGAGCAAATTTTTGAGCCCATTGTTTTGATTACCTACTAAATATAATTCCTTTACAAATGTAACAAATTGAGAAACCTACAAAGCCTGATACGCAGAAGTGTAAAATGCCAGCTCAGATCAAAGTGCTAAGCCAAAACGAGGAATTTCTACCTGTGGTGGAAAGGAAATGTGCCTTATTGCTCTTCGATAAGAATCAAGAAAAGGTTTTTTTTTTTTTACACAGGGTTCTGACTGTAAGGGGTATACCAGGAAGAGAAATAATATATATAATTGGTTTGGGGCTACCTGCAGAGACAATCTTGACGTTCATTTTGCATTTTGACTAGCAAATTATGTGAATATTTAATCTTCACAAACTGTTGCTAAAAAAAAAAAAAGAAAACTGATTTTTTTTTTTTTTTTATAGAGGAGAAAAAGTATTTTGACCCATTTAGAGCAGGTGGCCCAGCTGTTACTGTGTCCATTGGAGGACAGAAAAATGCTGTTAACCAGAAGAATTAACTAACTAAATTTGGGCTGTGATTTACGACTTCTGACAACAGTCCTAAACAAAGATAACATGGCATACAACCAAGCTGAACTGATTGATCCATTAGTAACCCAGACCTCTTGACCCAGGGAGAAGAGTTGATTAAATGGAGAAGATACCGAAGAAGATGCTAAAAGGTAGCCTAGTGATTACATCAGCACTGACATCCTTTCCAGCGCATCCTGAGAAGATGTGAACTTTGTCATTTTTACTTGATAGCTTTTTCATGCAGGTAGCACCCAATACATCCTGCTCCTGTTTACCTGTTATAATAGATGCCACTGGATTCCTGCTGTATCATTTATTCTCATGAGGCTCCATACTGCCTGCTTGAATTTCAGTTGCTGAGATGATTACTGGTCCTTGCTCTCTGCTGGAGCTGAGAATTGAATACTGCCAGGAAAAATCAGCTCCATATTTCATTTCCAATTCCCTATTTATTTTAATATCGCTTGCATGCCACCCCATTCACAGTTTAATCATGCCATGGTTCTGCTGGCTTGAGGGGAAGAGAGGAGCGAAGAGTAGCCTAGTTGTGAACAGGTGATGGGCAGCAAACCCTTAGAGGAAAGAAATGTGTTGCTTTTTGTCTGTTTTGTGACAGCTGTGTGGATTCTGAGCTCGGAGCACGTAGGTTGTTTTTACCACGCGCACCACAGCTTATGTCTGAAGGCTCTGCACGTGCAGGACTTTGGGTGAGCTGCCCCAGTGGCTTGGCTTGCCAGAGCACCAGAGGAGAGCTGCAGGGTGAGGCCAGGCACGACAAGGCCTGTTCTCATGTGGTATGATACAAATTCATTCCACAGGCCCAAACTTGTGTGGCTTTGACACTCAGCTTCAGCTGGGAGACAGCGGAAGTCCTGTGAAGAGGCATGTGTGGTGGGTTGGCCTTGGCTGGACACCAGATGCCCACCAAGCCACTCTATCACTCCCGTCCTCAGCAGGACAGGGAGGGGAGAAAATAAGATTAAAAGAAATTTGTGGGTCAAGATAAGGCAGTTTAATAAAGCAAAAGCAACAGTCATGCATGGAAGGAAAGCAAAACAAAATATTTATCCTCTACTTCCCATCAGCAGGTGATGTCCAGACACTTCCTGGGAAGTAGGGCTTCACTACGCATAGCGGTTGCTCCGGAAGACAAACATCATAATAATGAATGCAGCCACCCCATCCTCCTTTCTCTTAGCTTTTATTGCTGAGCAGATGTCATACGGTATGGAATATCCCTTTGGTCAGTCTGGGTCAGCTGTCCTGCCTGTCCCCTCCCAAGACCTTGCCCACCCCCAGCCTACCAGTGAGGGGGGAATGTTGGAAAGAGAGCCTTGATGCTGTGCGAGCACTGCTCAGTGGTAGCCAAAATGCTGGTGTGTTGTAAACACTTTCCTAGCTACCAGTACAAAGCACAGCACTACGAAGGCTGCTATGGGGAAAATTAGCTCCATCTCAGCCAGACGCAATGCAGCATGAGAAAAAAAATGAGTAAGCATTGGCTGCTGCGTTAAGGAGAAGAGCATTGAGGTGCCATTAGGTGTGTCCCCTCCTTACAAAAGGAAAATTTCCAAGAGATAAAGCTGAGACTGTGACGGGATGGGACTGAGTTTGGAAATGGCGAAGCCAGTCACTGCATTGTGGGGAGGTGCCTGCAGGCAGCACTTGTCTCTGAAGGGTGGCGTTTACACAGGAAGCCCTGGACAGTAGAGTTGCTAACCTAGAGCTGGTCAGTCAGCGTTGTACCAAACAGCTCCAGGTGACTCTTGTGCCTGGATCCTTACAGCTGCAGGGAAGAAGGGAATTGAAGCCTCTGTCCTCCTTCTTCAGCATCTGCAATACCCACTTGAGGATGACACCCAAGCTGGGACAGGGCTGAGCAAAGCTGAACAGCTCCTGGGGAGAGGACATTACTTTTGCCATTGGTATGCATACTTTAGAGAAGTACATTGGCTTGGACAACTTCATTATTGAGGAAGAGTCTTTTTTGGTCCTTATTTATCCCTTATACATAAGCAGCAATTTGGCCTCCTGTTTGGAAAGTTTTTGACCTTTTAATTTTCACGAAGTTCCCACCTGTACTTGGGAACTTGCAAGGAAACTCTGGGGATGAAAGGTGCAGATGGCCAGAAGGACCCATACCCGAGATGGAAAGCGTTGGTCGAGCCCTGCTGCCAGTATTTGTCCCTGCCTCCAGCTGCCTCCAGCAGGACCTGGCTGCAACAGCAAGTCCTGCACATATGCTTTTCACCACAAACGTGTCCATTTTGCACCAGCAACAAAAAGTCCATCAGAGCATAATAGCCTGTTGTCACTGTTGGTCACTGTGGCAAAGTTTAACCGATGGGCCAAGAGGGGAAAAGCTCTATTTTCTGTGCTCAAAGGAGGGCTTAGCGCAGGCCGTGGAGGGGTCTGTGTTGCTGCGATGACACGTCCCATTGCAATAGCTCTGAAGAAACTCTGACAAAGATCCTGCAGATGAACTGCTCCTCCGCAGGTGTTTACTGCCGCCAACCTGTGTGCAGCATCAATCCCAGGTGCCAGCCACTAGACAAAAGTGCAGATTTGCGAGACAGCTCCATGGTGGATGGAGTCAGTATTGAATTACTGACAGGGTCCACAAACTGATGGTTTGACTGATGTGGAGATGAGTGGCATTTATTAGAAGCTCTAGAATAGAGACCAAAGTGATTCCCTAATACAGAAGTTTCCCAGCCCTTAGTTTAGGCAGGCCTTGGCGATTCTGCTTTCATCTGCTCTTGTTCCCTGCTCCACTTCCCCCTCCTGGCAGCAACATGCAGCCCCCAAAGCCTTGGGTGGGGATGAAGTGGAGGGAGGAGATAGGCCATCACCTACATGGCAATGCTGCACCTTTTGGTCCCTTACTCTTATCCCCTCTTGCCTCTGAGGCAGTGCTGCTGATGAGCAGCGGGTTGGCTGGCGAGACCTGAGGCTGGGACTGTTCGGAGGGATGGAGAATAGGGCTTTGCTGTGGGAGGTGGGCTTGCTTCTGCCCTGGGGTGGAAACCCAGCAGAGGTTCATCCTTTCCTTCCTCTCCTGTTGCCAAAGGCAGACACCAAGCTCCTCTTGGGAGCTGCAAATGAGTATAATTTGATCCAGGGCCCCAAGCGAGCAGCGGAGTGCTTGGCTTAAAGCTGTCCCCGTTACGGCCAGAGGCAGGCATCTGGGATCGGTGGATGGATGATCCAATCTTGTGTGGAAATATCATTGTGCGTAGCCACAGTGCTCTGCTTGGCTGTAATAAAAAGTAATTTGATCAAATATTTTTGGACATTATTCTTCTGTTAGTTCTCTGTGTGTCAGCCACAGGAGTCCTTGCACCTCTCTGCTTCTGCAGTGGCTGGGACTGGCTTCTCACAGTCGTCTTCCTCTGGATACTAGAGAGGCTCCTGCATCAGCAACTGCTGCGTTTATGCAGCATGTAACAGAGGAGAGAAAGATCCCCTTCTTTTTCAAGGTGCACAGGAGTTAATTTATGTCCAAATCTTAAAACAGAACATATGCAAATAAAGAAAACCTGAAAATGGTTCTTCCACCTGTTTTTGTTCACCTAGGAGTACGGAATTCCCTCTGCTCACTTCATATTTAACCTCTGGGATAAATTAAATATAAGCAAACTATGAAGTGACATTCAGCTACCTCACCATACTCTTCCTTAGTGGTTTCATGAGGAGAAGACAAAACTATGCCTCACTTAAAATCGCCATAAACACTTGTAATATTGCAGATGAACCTATTTTTTTTTAAATTAATAATACACTATAACACATCCATTTTGTGAAGGTGCAGAGTTTGGGCTCGCTGCCGTAGAACACTTCTTAAATTAAGGTTTAGATTTTTTCCTGCAGCTTTTCTTCTACCCAGCCAAAGTGAGTGCACTTCCAAAAAAAAGGTGGCCTATGGTGCGGAGTGATCATTTCTAATTGTATGTTGATAGGCAAGGAGCACAATATGTACCGCGTCCCTGCTCTTGCACCTGGTCTCTGCAAAACAAAAAGCTTGAGTTGCTTATTATTTCTCAGAGAAGTTTGCTTTTTTTTTTTTCCCAGAGAGAAAATAATTTATGGTCTAACTGGTCCGTGCACTAAATCCAAGTAACGAGGATCCAGCCAGAGATTCCTATTAAAGGGTTAGTATCCATCATAATTGGCTGATGGGATGTTTTGAAACTCCATTAATCACAGCACTGGCAGCAAGCAAATTAGAAACTCTGTGTTCTGCCGCTGACTTCCCATTTCACCGAGTGAGTTAAACACAAAGCATGTGTTACTGGCATCAGCGATTTCAAAAGTGGGTGTTTCTCTGGATGTAAACGGTACTTAATAATGTTCCACCTTTGACTGAAACTAAGGCACGCCCTGCCATGAGGTTCTCATCATCTAATTACACTTACTCAATCTGAACTCAGTGGTATCGTGCAACTCGGGCTGGGTCTACTTGCTAGATTAACTCTTCGGCTTGTCTCGGCAGAAAAGCCATACCCCAGGAAAGCGGAGCCGCCTGGCAGGGCGCTGGGATGGCACAGGCTGAGCTGGCCACCCCACCTTCCCCACGGGCTGAGCTGCCCTCTCAGCTGTGCCCCTCTATTTTCCCACCCCTCACAGCTGTTGTGGAGAAAGGAGAGGTCCATCACTTGCAGCAGCCCTGTTTTTCATGCAGACCTGATAGGAGCAGCACCACGGGGCCAATGCACGCTTGATGCTGGTTGCTCCAGTGACAGCCCTTGAGCATCGTGTCTTGAGTTTATCCACAAAAGCAAAAGCAAAATGAGTCAAAAGCCTCTTGCCAGCTCTCGCAGGACTTATTTTATAGGTAAGAGACCAGCCTGTGCTCCAGGCCTGCTCCAGCCACAGTCTCTGTTCTCAGGCCCTCAGCAGCTCTCTGTAGAAATAAATAACACTTCCCAGGAACCATTTCTGGACTCTGAAACCAACTGAAGTGCCACAGTTTGTTGCTTGCACCACTAAATTTTCTGGCCCCAAAACAGGGTGGATCATTTCTCGCTTATGCTCTCCCTGGCTGTTGCCTGCCTGGGAGCTGGCTGGTACAGGCCAAAATTGTGTCAGTCAGCATGCAGCAGTATGGACAGTCAGGGGCTGGAGCCAGCACTTGTGCCCTGATCCTGCTTTGTCACCTGGTGTGGATGCAGCCAGCAGTGCCAGATGTGGCTGGGTTCTTTACCAGCCTCGGTACTCGCAGCTGCAGTGATGCTTCCCCAGGGACGGGTATGCAAAAGAGGCGGGGGCAGAGGTAGTGCCCTCTCCTGTGGTGCAGGATGAGACTCTGGTACTTAGCTTCACTTTGTTTTACTTTTGTAACTGTAACCTAAAAACTCTCCAGGGTGAAGGTATGGAAGGGTACGGGCATGGCTCTTCTCAGCTTTACCCCCAAATATTCAAGAGATGCGTTGGGCACACTGCTTGGAGCTGCATTCCTGCCAGCAAAGGAAAAAGTGCTCCTAATCCAGTTACTCCCACACAGCTTGCCGATAGTCCTTCAAGAAAGTCCTACTCTTGCTCTCAAGGCTTTTTTTTTTCCAGTAGTTTGAGATGCTGGAGAGGAGAGAAAAGCCAAAAAGAGAACAGCGCATGTCTCATGACCATGGATGACATTTTAGCTGATAAGGGTCTCCACTCTGCTGTTCATCTCGTATTTCAGCTGTTATTTATGAAGCTAATGAAAACCATGGTGCATGCAGTGACCAGGCAGGTTCTCCGGGGATTTCCTTCCCTCTTAATGGTTCTCTATGAGTAAATGCCTTGTCACTGAAAGCCCCCATGTTCTGGCACACAGGAGAGTGTCTCGCCTGCCACGCACAGCGGTGCTGCTGGCCGCGTATTAAATAAGGCAGCACACAGCAAGCATAGCCCTCCGCCTCTGTTTCCATCCCCTAAGGAGGGAAACATCTTGACAGAAAGGTGCGAGACTGGAGAGCTGTCCCTTTCGGATCATTTCAGTTTTAGCCACATAATCACCATAATAATGCATAATACATCTTTCATCTCTATATTTCAGCAGAAGTTATGAAGGTTTAATCAAACAAATCTCATAAATACCTTTTAGGGCAGGTTGACATTCAGATGATGTCCTTTTTCATGAGGCATTTGCAGGGATGTATAATCACAGGGAAAATCAGCCCTGCAGAGCAGCAGAGCAGTGGCCCCAGCTAAGCCAAGGCAGTCTGGTCTGTGCACAGCCTCATCTGCCCCGCAGACCCCAAACCGGTATAACTGTGTGTCCAACTGTGTGCCCCAGTGGCGGGTAGCCTGCATCTCTCAAAGTGTCATCCCTCAAAGCAGGGGCCAAACTCTGCTTCCCTCACGATACACCGCAGCTGCTGCCCTGGCGTGGATGGGGTGCTGTCTGAGGCTGGTGGGATTTTCAAAGGTGTAGGGAACGGAGCGTCAGGGACTGACTGCAAGGCCAGGCAAGTGACATGCAAAGCCCACTGTGCCTCTGAGGCTCATTGGAGCACGCTGGCCAAGTGTAACACCGAAGCTGCCTCTTCTGCAGGATTAAGACCCTCACCTTAAATGGCAAACCATCCATCAGCCTTTTTTTTTTCCTGTCACGCTCTTGTCTGCAGCAATTTTCAAGCCCTTGTGACAAAGGACTGTCACTGCTGTCACTTTTGTGTCTTTTGTTTTTAACCTCTCAGTTGAAAAACAGTTGTTGCTGTCCTCATTTCCACTGCCTGGGAAGGTACCATAACCTCTCCCAAGAAAACTTCTTTGCTTGGCGTACATGGTGTCCACGCTGGAGCAGAGCAGGGCATCAGACAGCAGGTCTGTATTGGGATGGCTAAGCACAAGAGACAGGCCTAATTTGTATCCTCCAGAGAGAGAAAGATCCAGTGCTGGTTTTTTGATTTATTTTTCCTGCAAGTTCATATGCATTACAAGAAAGGAGAGCTCATGTCAAATATTTGTTGTCATTTTTAATATGAAAGAACTAATGAGCCCACTTTGCCATCTGCGCCGAAGTGCGCAGCGAGTGTGGAGAGAATCAGCTTGCTCATTACGCGGATCACCGGGGTGTAAAGGGCTCAGAGGAGGTGGCAGGGCTGCCTTGCCTTCCTTATGGAGAACCTTATTGGTGCGCACTGCAAAAGCGCCCAGGGCTTTATTTAAATCAGGAGTGTACCGCATCCACTTCAGCAAGGGCTCAGCTGCAGCAGGTAGGCACTCGACCAAAGACGGTGCTTTTATTAGCGTATGATGAAAATTAAGCTCTGACGCCTCTCGACCCCTCGCCATGGGCTGGCAACCATGACACTCAGAGAAACCTGCTGCAAAGAAACTGGGAACTTGCAGCAGCAGAAAAGAATTTTACTTTTACGGGTAAACGTGTAATGCAATGAGGACAGAGCAATGAAACAGAGCTAATGGTATGCAGAAATCATGGGAACGGTGACACAGGAGTCATTAATTGTGTGATTATGTGGATAATGAGCAAGAGAGACAAAACATTCATTTCCGAACCTGAAGATTTATGATAAGAGATGCTCATAGGTGGGCAGTATATTAAGAAAGAAATCCTACTTGACAAAACCCCTGAGATTAAGTTTCCAGGGAGATCTCAGGGCATCTGCAGGTGGAAGTTTCAGCACCAATGGATGCCCATTCCTACAACCCCAATATGAGCCACAGCCATCCCTATAATTTTCCTTCTTCCTATCTCATCAACAATACAAAATTATTTTAATCTATCTGGGAAGTTCCACTCATTTTAATTCCAAATAATCCACAGATATAAGGTAATCAATATTACTATTCATATTAAACCATTTTGAACTGTACAAAGTTATATTATTGTGTATGAGACAACAAATTTATCTACTGGCCATCTGTGATAAGGCAATCATGCTAAACACTGCTCACAGGAAACTCAGGGCCTATTTCTTAATCTTCTGACCTCCAATGTGTTTTGGTCACCTTATTTCCTGTATAGTAACTAAACCTAAGGTGGGAAAATATTGTTTATATATTTATTCCTGTTTTGCTAAACTACCATTTACATCAACCTTTCCTTGTATTTAGTAAACAAGTATCTTAACCAGTTGAATCTCTCTTATGTGTTTAATATATTATAGCTTACTGCAACTGTTAAGATTAAATCATGTTTGCACGCAGCAACATAGGACATTTCCTTGCTAGAGTCAAAACCGCTGGTAGGACAAAAATCAGAGCTGGACTCCTGGCAGCAACGCCATTTTACGGACTGAGTCAGAGGTGCTGGCTGTGCCCTGTGCTCTAGAAGAGCCATCTCAAGCAGCCTGCTTCACTGCCAGCTGCCTCTTCAGCAGCTGATTGCCTGGGGGACATGCCTGAAGGTGCCTTGCCCTGCTAGGCAGGTGCTTCTGTCCAGAGTCTCCTGGGCTCCCAAGGGCCTCCTGCAATGCCCCAAGCCAATGTTTTTACCACCATACTAACAGTTTTGAGATCGGCTACCACACCCAGCGCTTTACTCTTTCCAAACCTACCTCTGAATGCAAATTTTTCACACAAACACACAGGAACAACCAAGCCCAGGAAATACAACAGAAACATTTGTGCTGACATCCTGCTTCTTGTCTTACCAGTCCTTGAAAACAGCATTTCTGAGATTCGTCCTTATAATCTGAAGCAAGATTATGCTGAGCAATGGCTGGGCTCTCCAGTCATGACAGCGATGCTTGTTTCCTTCTCTTCCAATATGAAAATGCACATTTTAAGAAGGAAACTAAACCCCATACAACATGCTTTGTACTTAGTGTCTTTTCAGACACTCCTACACCAGTCTATGTCATGCCTCTGTTAGACAGTATTGCAGGGAAATGAGTAGATCTGCTGGTCCGAACTGTCGATGCTGAGCATCAAGTGATCACATCAGACATCCCGATACCTTTACATAAGATGAGGCAGGGACCCACAGACATTGGTAGTGGGAGTGCATCTTACTGTTTAGTTTCATCTGAAAGAAGTCTCATGTGCCCTGAGACCTCTCTGCAACATAAATCAGGGAGCAGGCAGCGGCCATGATCAGGAAATTTGCTTCAAATCATGTGACTGACCTCAATTAAAATATTCAGGAGGACACATCTGTAGATTTAGGCTAAAGCTGGATCTAAACTTGGACTTGGGTCCGTCTCTGATTTGAACGTTCAGAGGCCTAGAGCAAGAAGAAAGCCCCAGAAACTGTCTGACTAGTGTTTTTATAGTACTCATGAGATTTACTGAAATTTAATGAGCTTTCAAAAAATCTTAGCAAAAAAATACCAGCTCTATTCTTTTTTTTGTGGACCTACTAGACAGGCTTGCTACCTGCTTCCTTCAGTATGAATACCTGGGCTCTGCGTTTGGTTCAGCTACCTCATGGAGCTGGCCCAGACCTGTGTTTAGTGGGCAGAGAGGTTTGGTCAGAGCTCCCTGTATGACTGCCATGTGCACTCTTACAGCTTCTTTGCTTTCCACCAGAGCACAGCATAACTTAACAGATTTTACAGATCCCCAGTATTTCTGTTATTGCCTTTTTAATGGATTCCAGCTATTAATTTGAAATTGAATCTGCCTCATCTTAATTCTACTCCTATACATTTAAAGGGTACTTCAAAGTTTATTAATGAGCTTCAGTAGCCTTAATAAGCCCAGGCTGTGCCATAATTACAAATGTCTAAATCACTCACTCTGAGTAGTTCAGATCTTCACTCAAGTGCAGATACTCAGAGGCATACTGCTGCTTATGGATGCAACCACACACATTCATGCTCATTTCTAGGGCTGCTCTCACAGTACTTATGGACAGAATGAACTCTGAGCCATGGAGTTGTTTTAGTGGAAACACAGATGAAATCATCTTTCACCTCCAGGTCACCAGCATGATTCCATCAGAAAACAGCACTGCTGACTGAAAGTTTTCAGTCGGACACTGAGAGCTTAAGAAACCCCATGATCTCAGCACAGCTGTTAATAGAAAGCAAACCTAGCACTAACTCATGTCGCTTTTGGCAGCCGCAGCAGAAAGGCCAAACTCTCAAATCAGCATGGGGGCTGCACGGCTCTTTTAGCCTGGAGGTGGCTCGACAGTGGGCAGTGCATTATCCTGGCAGGGTGGAGATCAGAAAAACTTGTATGGCAACCCTTTGGACTATCCCTGGGTTAAGAGAAGGTCACTTTTCATCTCATTCCATAGGCTCTCTATTTATAGAGAAAGAAAAATATAGGAAAATGTGGCCAAAAGAGCGACTTGCAACTTTTATTAGAACAACCCGAATTCTGAGATAAGGGTTTGAACCTCCTGGGCCTGGATCTGAAACTTATTCATGTAATTCAATCTGTGTTCAGGTAGAGATTCCCAGTGACTTGACTAGGAACTGTGTCTCTTCAAGAGCTAAGGACTTTAAAAAGTTTTCAGAGTTTGGACACTTCACAGCAAATTTTGCCTTCACATTTTGCTGAGAAGGTGCCTGAGACACTTTCTCTCAATCATTCTGCTGATGTGCAAAAAATATTCCTCTTCTTTGGACAAATCCATCCACAATCTTCTGCTTGAAAATCAGGGCAAAAATTAAGTGTTTATTCCTCTGCTTACCCGTGCTGGGCAGAAGAACAGAGATCGACTGCTTCTGCTGCTCACAGAAGTGTAAAGATGTAAAGCTACCACTTTGTAATGATGATGGAGGCACAGTGTGCAATTCTAGCCTCTCCAAGAGTCTGCACAAGGTGTAGGTGCCAGCAGTTTTCTTCAACTGGCTGAATGGAAAGGTGAAAACAAATGTGACAACCTTTCCCTGCCAAGGGAGGGAATGTAAGGGTTAGAGAGATGCATTATTCATCAGCGAGTTTATTTTCATGACACATTCAGATGCAGGCACCCAGTTATCACAAAGCTGACAAAACGAAGGGCACTAGAACTGGGAAGAAAGAAGCCTGCAAAGAAGTCAGTGAGAAGAACTAGAAGAGCTAAATCTATAGAGTTAGGGAATAAGATGGGAGTCAAGGTGTATAAGAACTCAAATAAGATTTTTTTCAGCACCAGAATGAGGAAGGACTAATTTCTTACAGATGTGCAGCTCAAAGCTGGCGATACCCTTGGGTAGCTAACACACAAGCCACTGAATAGTTTTGGCTCCGAAATAAGTTTTTCAGCACTTATAAGGATCCTTTCTAAAGTGTAGTCACTGATAGCTATGAGTGAGCTTAGACTCAGGATTCTTGTCTTTTTCTCAGAAATTTGTTTCCATAAAACCTGTGAAAATTTAGTATTTTAATCTGCTAAATATGGTTGAAACTGGCCAATCAGTTCAAAAGTCTGTGGAGACACACACACATAGACACAAAACAAGGCATAGCCTATGTCTTGTTTCCAAAGAAAACGAGGTTAAAAAAATACAGGATGTTAAGATGAAAATCCTAACTTATGAAGCAACCAAGGTCTTTGGTTTCCCTGTTGGGATACAGGATTGGAGATATCTTGGCCGTGCCCTGAGCCAGGCCAGCTTTTTGGTTGCTTCATTCCTTGGCCCAGAACAGGCCTCACTCAGGCAGCCATTACCATCACATGGCTAATAATGTGCAGTTGAGTTTATTTAGGCTTCATACCTTAAAGGAAGCTCTTTTACATCTTAAGAGAGGGAGAGACTTTGTGTGTGAAGCTAGGAGAGTGGAGAGGTTGCTTAATGGCTAACCTGTTTGATCAATGTGAGTAGTACCATGAGCACTTTGTTTGGGGAACCCTTTTGGAGGGAATGCTGCAAACAACTTCTGAAAGGCTGAGCTTTAATGTGGGTTAAGGCCTCTGTAAGAGGGAGGGGTTGGTATTCATGGGTGAGCCTGTAATGAATGTGTCTGTCTGATGT
Organism: Tetrax tetrax; assembly: GCA_009806455.1. Classification (NCBI taxonomy): domain Eukaryota; kingdom Metazoa; phylum Chordata; class Aves; order Otidiformes; family Otididae; genus Tetrax; species Tetrax tetrax. The sequence continues at coordinate 331,525 of WHYT01016543.1, forward strand.
TGGCCTTGTTGAAGGCCAATTCAGAAGATGAATAACTTTTGTTAAAGTGAATGGCAATGTAATGGCTTCCTGAGGAAAAGTGTTTGTGTGGGTGGTGGGAAGGGTGGAGGTGATGATCTCAAATAGGGCAAGTAAATGGTAGCTCTGCTCTGTTGTCCAATCCAACAGGCTTGCAATGAAGTTAAGAAAGGGAGTGACTGTGCTGGCTTGTGTTCTGAAGCTTCCCAATAGTTAGAAACAATATAATAAAGTAAGTAGGTAGTCTTCAAATGTGATGGTTAGTCTCCAGCGCTCAGGCCACCTGCAACTGCAGAAAAGTTAGGAGGTGGCAAGGCCAGGGGAAGAAGTGCATGAATGATGTCTTAGGGCAGCTGATTTAGGAGGGCTCACCAAGGCTTTTTCTGTTCCTTGACCCAGCAGGTACTCCGTGTTCACTGACTGGGAGAAGTGATAGCAATACACGTAGCAGGCAGTAACACCATGCTGCAGTTGGGTGTCTCTTTTTCTATGTAGTCCCTTGCTGACCCTGGGCAGCCAGAACAAGTCACTAATACTTTTCTTTATTGGCTTTTGGTGTTGACTCACACTGGAGGAGTTAAAGTCATAGTAGCAGCTTCGTGCTTGAATGTGCCTTCCTTTCTTATTAGTACATGTATAAATGAGGCACAAGAACTGTAGGATTATTCTTAGCTGCTTCTCTCAGCTAACTGGCTCTACCAACCCAATATTACTTCCTCCTGCACTTCCTTCTCCTCCACTTTTTGTTTTCTCTAAGCCATCTAGATAGCCCATCAACACGATAGGCACCTTGCACTGAAGTGTATGTCAGGCGTGTGATTGCAAGGGTGATGCTGAGTGATAGGACCAGGAAAATTGGAAGACATTTTGAGGAAACTCCATAGGAAATAGGGGGCAGTGGTCTTGCTGCAGCTCCTGGGAATGCACTGGAATGAAAAACTCCTCTCTGGTGCAGGCAGGGTTAGGCAAGGCAGGGAAGGTATGTCCACACCACACACTGCTGCTCCAGAGCCGCAAGCAGCAGAGCCATCCACAGTGATGCTGTGCCCACGCTGCTGAGGTCGGCAGACCAAGAAGCCCTTATGTGGCTGCATTGCTCTCAGCACCTAGGATGCTGTCCCCACCCAGCACTTCCTCGCTCACGCTGCAGGCGTGCTCTGGAAAAGGTAAAATGAGGAAGGCTCAATCAGATCTGATGTCCTCAGAAGCCTCAACTCATCACAATGAAAACAAAAGGTGGTGTAGTCTTCATCCTCTTATCTCCAGCTATAACAGCTCTTTCAAGATATGCATGAAGCTTCAGGGTGCTGGCTAAATCGGTCCTTTCTCTCCTTCACTCCTCTCTAGGTTTTAACTACACCCATGTCTGAGATTATTCTAGGTGAATACCCTGCGACAATGACTCCTTAGCAGCTTGTTAACCAGGGAAAGGCCATAGCAGCCCGCAGTATGGAGGTGTTTGGAGAGGGGTGGAAGCATGGCTGGCAAAAAAAAAGCCCCTAGGTTGTCTCCACCAACATGTTTTGGGAGGCTCAGAAGAAGCAAGAGGAGAATCTGCTTCATATGGTGCCTGGGTGAGGTACATAACACAGCCATAGATTGTAAACCTCTGGCATCTACTACATGAATCCAAAAAACAATCAGAAAAACCTAGGGGGAGGGGATGATGGGGGAAATCCAAATAAATTACTTTGAGTTCTGGAAATCCCAGAGCCTCAAACTGAGTTTGAAGTAACATGCACAGAAAATATCTCTGCTTGTCTTGTTCCTATCTAGGTATCTGCAACTGCTGTGTAAGATACTGGCTGGCTGGACAATTGGCTATTGTTATGTTATTTTTTATGTAAATACAGCTGCCTTTGAATGGCAAAATCCACAAAAAGAAGGTGACAACCTAGATACACTGAGTTGTTTGTGTTTTCCCAAGGTATTGAGAATTTGAGCCAGAAGAGGGAGAAAAGCTGAGCTTTGCTTTACCCTGCATATGTAATTGCCGGGTATAGTATCCTAATGAAAAGAACCAGTGCAGGAGTTCAAAAGGATTAGCAACCTTCAATGCCACTTACAGTGAACCACAAAATGCTGAAAATTTGGCACAATCTCACCAGAACAGCACATCTCTGACTCTCCTGGAGGAAACCTCCTGGCCTGTCTAAGAGCAAATTCCTGTGTGCTTAACAAACAGGTCTGATCACAATATGCCATCTTGCTTGTTCAGAGGGTGTTGGAGATAGGGAGTGGTAAGTACTGGAGTCTTTGGGGTGTAATAATGTGCCTGGCATTCGAAGGGGGCTGATGCTGCAGCCACTCCCCTTTCTCCAGCATCTACCCATCACAGTCCAGCCCTGCCATATTGTGCAAGTGGTCTGGCAATCTGCGTCCCTGATGAACACCTGGCAGGGCTGTCAGGCTTGCACCCAGGGCCGCAGGGAAGCCGCTGTCTCATAGCTGAAATAGTCTTGGACCCTCCTCTTGTAAATACCAAAGCAGCATGTGTAGAGAGATTGGGACATGTGTGGTCTAATCTACATACCAGCAGAGAAAGACAAGGAGAAGCTTCAGATTGGCTTTAGTTTAATGGAAGTTTGAGACATCTGAAGGGACAAATCCAGAAAATTATGTCTAGAAATGTAACTGTGCCAATTTTTTTCAAAGTTGTAATCTGCTAATTTCAGCCTGAAGATACCCAGCTTTCTGAACTGAGGGCTAGTGTTAGGCTGGGCGTATAGTGTTAGGCTGATACATCCCTTCCCATCTGTTGTGCTCTCTGCTGCCTTTGAGAGGTGGATAAGAAAGCTGGCAGAATTCTTCCAGACTGAAAGAAAGAAAGAAAGAAAAGTTTAAAATCAAGGTACAGAGCAAGAGGATGCTTTATCTGTACCATGTTTGTAATCTCTAGGTAATCCTATTACTGCTTGCACAAAAGCAGCAGGCTGATATTCCATATTACCACTGCAGAGGTATGGGAGCTGAAGCATCAGTTGTCACAGCAGAATTATTTTGTAGCTTCTCTGAGACCACAGGCTCTTCAGTGCTCCCTCTGGTTGTTTCTGGGGCCAATTAAGTAGTCCTAATACATCCTCAGGTGAAGTGAGGAGATGGAGGAAAGGGGGTGATATGATGAGAACAGCAAAGATCAAAACCAGCTCTGAAACCCGCCCCTGCTCCAAAGAGAAGACCAGTTATCCAGGCTGATTTGTGGCAGGTCCTCAGGAGGCTGGAGGAGAGAGGTCACGGCAGCTCACAGATGGAGCCTGAGTCATCTCAGAAGCAATTCCTTTAGCTGCATTATCTGTAAATGAGGTATCTCGTACAAGGCTTGTAGAACATGCTGGGGTTTGCGTTAATCAGCACATCTCATCCTGCCTGTAAAGACTAGTTTTAACAATAATAAGTATCATTAAAGCAGTTGACATATTCTGTGTTTTCTAGGATGTTTGCTGCCATACAGCCATAATATATTTATCAGAAGGGAGCATATTGTTTGTGTAGCTTCTCTTCTACACTAAAGCACTGTTCCTGGCACTTAATGCCTAAACCCATTTTGTCTGCATCAAATTTCTCAGTGATTCATTTCTCTGCAGCCCATAGAGGAGCCAGGACATAAAGCACCAGGCTGTGGAGGATGCTAAAATGGAGCTGCGCAAGAAGAGCGCCTGCAGTAAGTCCTTCATGACTTTTCCTTGGACATCTCAACTGGATGAAGAAGGGTTGAATGCTTTGCTTGTGCTCTCCAGGATAGGTATTCTGAAGTCTTGCCCCCTCTCATTGGGCTGCTTGAAGACCAGCTTCTTAATCTTTGGAAGAAGCTTTATAAAAATGTTAGTCTTTTGACTAAAGGCCCTGGAGGTACAAGGTATTACTATGATGCTATGTAGTCACAGAGATTTAATTGAAGGCATTTAACTGCAGTGGCTGTAAAACAATTGAAATTATACTTGACCTCCTCTTTGGAGCAATGCTTTTAGATAGATTAACAAGGTAGGTAATGCTTAAATTCTTTGTGCCTTTCCTGGGGTTTTTTCCAATATATTTAATGGGGTTTTCACAATGAAGCCAGATTGGCAGGTATATGGAATTCTAGTAATTATGTCCCTTAAATTCCTCGTACTTCTTTGCAGCTGAGTATCTCTAGGATCAACGTAAACATGATAAAAATTGTCTGTAAATTACATTCTCTGGAATGACATACAGAGAATCTGGCCTGAAAAAAAAATTAAAAAATCAAAGACGACGTGATTTTTCCAGTAAATGACAGCCAAGAGAGAGTCCCAATAGACTCTTGCTGAGAAACCCCTGCATATGCATGTTTACAGGTTAATTATTCAGTCACAGGCATAGAAATTCATGTGGTCTCCCAACTTAAAAATTAATAACGGGCCAACCAAAGAGGCTTGTTAATTTAGTCTAGATGCTAATCTGAACTTTGGTTGAACCTACTTGCTCAAGTAATCTACCCAGCAATCTTCTGGAGAAGAGAGTTTTTCTCAAGTAGAGCCAGCTTAACAAAAATGTAAGGTAACCTCTAGCTGAGATGGTTATGGAGAATAAATTTTCCTTGGGAGCAATTTGTGCAGGCATACGTGGAAGAGGAAGCAGGCACTAAACAGTGTCTATTAGGGGAGTTCCTTGTCTGGTCCCCTGTGTCAGGGGAGCACCTGATCACAAGCACGTCCCACAGCAAAAGGGGGTGCTGAGGTGCCTCCTTTCTCCTGGTCGATACACTTCTGTTTGTGCACTTCAGCTTTGCTTGGGTTAGACAGTAACTGAGCGGGGATTTATGCTTAGACCACCTGTGCCTTGCTCAGTCTCACTGAGGTGCCTTTTAGTGTGTCTTAGCTCCCCAAAGCAATCCAGAGTCACCTCCCTGTCCGAGGGCAAATCGCACTAGATGGAAGCGCTGGGGTGGCTGGGGCCAGGAGCTGGTCCTTGTGCCCCAAACCTTCTTTCCCTGCCAGTCTCTGTGCTCCTCCTCAGGCAGCAGGTAAAGCAAGGAAGTGTTTCTGGGGCTTGCCCAGTGTCATGTAGGAGATGTGGCCAAAGCCTGTGTCAGACCAGACTCCCACAGCCCTGCGTGTCTCCTACAGAAACATTATTCCTTCGCTGTACAAATAATAAAACGAGCTCTTGCAGTGTAGTCCTGTAGGTTAGAGGTGAAACTCCCATTGATGGCAAGACGACTCACAAGGCAGGGTCAGAACAACCTACTTGACTTTGAGAACTAATCACAGATGATATGACGGGTGTCACCCCTCCCTGGTGTTAAGGGTGGTGGAGTAATTTCCTGATGCATTCTTGAAATACTTTTGATGAATTTTGCAAAGATCTGTTTAAATAAAAAAGTAGATACACTTTTCCTTAAGTTTTGCAGAGGGGTCATGATTATTTTTACTCTCAGTTATAAATCTAAGAATAATCCCTTGTTCCGTCATCCTTGGCAGAAAGGGAAGCAATGTACCGGCTTCAGAGACTACAGATTTACCTGTTTATTTTGAAATAAATGTTTATCTGTGCTATTCCTGACAGAGCATCGGCTTTCCTGTTCCACCCTTACCATTTACTGTAGGAGGGTCATGCACTTTTGTCCTAGTTAACTCAAGTTCTGCAACCATCTAAGTTTGTGACATTTTATTTCATATTTTTTTTTAGGTCAGACCAGCCTTATGTGACTGTTTCAGTAAATATGCAGTTGACTGAAAGCCACTCATCTTCATGTACAACAAGGCATGTGAGGCAATGGGAGTTGTTCAGTTGTTTGCCCAGTATTTCTTGTGAAGTTGTTATTACTTTTCTCCTGCTGTACACACTCGGGGCCAAACGTTGCCTTGTTCCTGACTTGCAAAACGAAAGGAAACAGAGGACAGTAAGGGCAGGGGAATGAGTCTTTCCTCGTTCCTCTGGCACCGAGCCAGAGCACAGGCTTTGTGCTGTATCATGGTTGTGCGCAAGGAAGACAGGAATCAGCTCTATTCCTGGCCCTGTCACAGGCTCTGGGGACCTATTTCCTGGCTGCCTGGAAACTCACGAGTTCGCTGTCACCCTTCTCTAGTGGAGGTAGTGACGGTAACATCCCAAGGTGCCATTTCACTGCACGCTCTACGTGAGCGATGTTCCCGTGAAATGAAAGCACCCAGCTCTCCTTTCTGGCACACTGCTGTGCGCATGGCCTCTTGCACGGTGGAGCTTCCAAGTCCGCTGGTATTTTTTATGTATCCTTTGCTGGAGAAGACTTTGATTGTCTGGTAAAACTATAGACTGAGCCTGTACAAACAGGTGTACTTTAAAGGTGAATGCTTAAGCAGATGGCAAACAGTCAGGGAAGGAGAAACTACTTGGTTAGGCTCAATTTGATGAGTTGTAAATTTTGCTCCCTTTACGGTGGTTAACAGGAATGATCTACGTGTTTCTTTCGTTCTCTGCCTTTTCCTGCCTGAGGCCTTTTCTCTCTCCACTCCAGCAACTCACCACTGAACTCAGTGCCGCTTTCCAGGAACGACACAGTCGGTGAGCATTTCTCCAGCATAGCACGACAGCATTTCTGCCTCGCTCCTGCCCTTCTGCTGTGCCTGCTTACTGGCACCTCAACCTTTGAGCAATGTTCACACTCTCCTGTCTGCTGAGAGAGTGGTGGTAAGCTGCTCTGTGGTACTTGGAGCAAGCAAGGGGCTGTGCCCAACATCGTTTCACACCACACAAGAGCCAAGAGAGAAAGATTCCCTGCTCTGGAAAAAGAGCAAGAGTTCGGAAGTGTTCCCTGCTTCTGCTTGGGGTCAAATGAAAAGCTCTCCAGGTATCTTCCCTTCCCAGGACGAGGCAGGAGCCTGCTAGCTGGGGCATTAGCTGGGGATGCAGGAGACACATGCACCAATCATCTGCGTATGTGATTCAGTCACAGGCTGGAGCTTGGCATTCCCACATCTAAGGCGAGCGCCGTAAACACTGAATCTCTTCTGCAGTGGCTGAATTTGATTTTGACCTTGTTTCAGCCTTGTTCAACATGGCTCCATTGCAGATCTGTTGTTTCAATGACTGCTGTTAAACAAACCTTACTGACTTTCCTGAGGGATCAGTGGCTCCGCAACGGACCACGGTCTGTCATCTACTACGTCTTTTGTGGTCTTTGCTCCTCAGCTCTCATGACTGAAAGGCAGGAAGAAGTAGCCTCTTTCTCCAAAGTTGTAGTATATAAAGCAAGAGGCACCACCAAACCTGCTGATGTTTATAATTGGGGAGCACAGTTATCTTTTATTTTCTTTTATTTTTTAGTAAAAAGAAATAAAACAAATCCCTGCTCCAACTGTGACTGAATTTCAAGTGTATGCAGTAGGTCAATGGCTTTTCTAGAAAGAATTACCCATATCAGTTAGGGTCTGCACTAGCTTTAACTGAATTGTTTGAAACAGCACTCCCATCATCTAAATTTAGATTTCAAAATAGAGCTAAAAATGCTTGGTGACCAAATGAATAGCTAGCCAGTCCTCCTACAGGATCCTGTCTCTGAAAAGGAAACTGCATACAAGCACTAATACCGCACCTCAAAAACTCATTCAACTGCAAGCTCAGTCAGCTTCAATCTGGCTTAAATTGGCTTTGGCTATTTTGTTTCCCTTGTCTATTTGTCTCTAAGGCTGTTTTTTAAGCAGCAAAATATTACAAGATATTTTGTTGTGAAGTGATTTTTAGTTTTGGCTTAGGTAATGACAGCTATAGAGAGATGATAGTATTATGTAAAAAATGAGTACATAAAGTATTTGGCAAGGAAAAACAATGTTTAACCATCTTTCTGTCTCTTCCTTCCCAACTTAAATTTTAATACATATCTTATATATAAATTCCTTTACAGCAATAAAGAACTAGCTACAATAAGGAGAGGCATATGTTAATATATAAGGTAAGAGTTATTTCTTTCCTTGATTATTGTGGGAATACACTTAAGCATAGAGTAGAAAGCAGAGGTGTATATTGCAAGCAACATGGCACTCGCCTCTGCAGAAATTCAACAGCTAAAAACAAAATGAAAGGGAATAGACATATCAGCTGCTTAGATTCACTAGTTTCATTCCTTACATGCTCTTCAGTAAGTTTCCAAAGAAATATGGGCTTGGATTTCTGTGAAATTTATCTTGCTAAGATTATGCAGGAGGCTGGAAAGGAAGGAAGGATGAAAATCAGAGTTCGCCCACAAAATAACTTTCCTTCCCCACTCCCCCCCACACCACACAGCAACATGAGATATCAGTGCCACAAGGTCATGCAGATAATTGCAATAATATCTGCTGTGTCTCGGGAACTTGGCTCCTCTCAGAGAGAGGGTGATAAACTAGACGTTGTCAAAATTCCATTCATGGAAAACTCCAACACTGCTAAATCTGGAACTGGGGCAGCAAACTCCAGAATTTCCCAGAGAAAACAAATTCTGGAATTAAGTTTTTCCAAACTGAAATACTTTTCCCTGGCTGAATTCTGCATATTGTTTGTTTGGGATTTTTTGCTCCTTAAAACAACAACTTGTGCCCAGTTTCTGGGAACTCGAAACTCTGTAGTCCCTGGACTGAGCTGGGTCTGAAAGTTTCCAGGCTCCCTAAAGTGCAGCTGTGAGTCTGAAATTCCTGAGTGAGACATGTCTGTGGTGGAGCCACCATGAAACCAGGTACTCTGGAAGCATGGCTTCTCCATCAGCCTGGCCCATGGACTAGCAGCAAACCTAATAAAGTGGTGTTTAGTCAACAGAACTGCCTCAAAACTGAGCAAATACTACAAAACCTTTTTAGTTTTGATTTGTCAGATTGGAAAATTCCTGACCAAATATAGTTTAGATCTTTCCACAATTTCTGCTTAGTCTATGGAGTTCAATTCACATGGCCAGGACGTACACGTCTTTTGGGTTCTTGATGTCCTTCTTAGAGGGTTCTGTTTCTTTCGTGTGTTAAGTCCTACTTTGTACAGTCCACCCCCATCCTTGAAATGTGGATTTACAGGGATTTACAGCATGAACCCCTTCTTTTTGGCAGGCTTTGGCTTGTTCCTTGCTGGGATAGACATTCTCCTACTTGGCATTACTGAGAAATTGAGGCTCGGGATGTATATGAGAAAGGGATAATGTGGTTATTTCAGTGGATGGTTGGGAGGGCTTAAAACCCATTGGTGTCTTTGATTAGATGAAGTGTAAACGTCAGTAGCACTGGCAATTCCTGATCCTACTGTTCCTTCTCCATTCAGCCTCAGGATCTATACCGAGCACTGGCCAACATTACAGTGATCCAGAGCATCCTGCCTTACTGTGTCCTTCTTGAAATGCCAATAAACTGAAGAATAGTATTTGTGTTAATTATATATATATATTTTTTCCTAAATCAGCCAGCAAGGTACCACCATAATAGAAAAATGATACAACACTTCTTGGACTAGGGCCCGGTGCTTTCTGTGATGGTAAATCAACTGAAATGCATCAATGCTGCAAACATCTCTAAATATTCCTGTAAGTTAGCCCCATTGGCAGTCATTTTGCCAAATCACTTTTAAGTCAGGTTCAAAATGTTACACTAGACAGTGATATTTGGAAGACAGGATCTGCGAAATTGGGGTTCCTAGATCTATTCAACAAATAGGTAAGCAACAGTTGCTAGATCCAGATTAAAATAAAGCAGCTTTTTCTGGTAAAAAAAAAAAAAGCTTTCCTGTGTAAATGGTGATATGAAATGCAATGAGTTACACTAGTTGTCCCAGCCAGCTTTCATTAATGATCTGCAATTAACATCTGTCCATATGAAATATGGCTTTATACTTGTGGCATCTCCATAAGCCACTTACAAGTTTGATTCAAATCCCATGACATTCAGAAAGACATAGGCCTGGACCTGGAATAGCCAAAAGAGAGAATTAAAAAAAAAAAAAAAGGTGTTTCAACTGCCAGCCAAGAGGCAGCAGCTCGAGTACAACAAATTAGGTCCAGCCTCTCAGAGCCCACACAGGCAAGCCCCAGAGGAGCAAGGATGCACGGAGAGGGGTGATGCTAGGCCATGCGGCACCATCTTTGAGAGCAGTGCCAGGGCAGCTGGGGACACAGCGGTGTCCCCCCATCCCTCGACAGATGCTGGGGTCCTCACATGCTGCCTCTCTGCAGAAGGTGTGAGCGGTTCGGTCTCCCCAGGGCTGCTCCGCCTGTGTCTGCCCTGCCAAGGCAAAATCCCCAGGAGCACTCACGCTCTCCTCCTGGTCACTGCGGCTTTGCACGCTCAGCCCTCACCCTCTTCCTCCAACAAAAGGCTGTATTTATCCCTACCGCTCCCATCTGGCCATCAGCAATTAATCTCCGTGCCTCTAACTGCAGCACATTGTGTGATAATTCGTTATACTAATCCCATGTGTCAGCGAGCCACTTAAAGGCTTCCTGGGATGCAGTTCCCCGGTTCTCTTTTGGAATAAAATCTATTTTCCAGTGATGCATATAAAGAAACAGCCACATTCTCTGGCTTTCAGATACACAAGGCTAAAGTTTGATTGCTCCCGTGCCTATAGCACTATCTTCTTACCTAGTTTCAAAATTTGGAATAATAACAATTAGGGGACCTAGATTTGAATCTGCAAGCTCCCCTTCCTTTTTTTAAATGCAAATCCCTAGGGCATAGGCACTGAGGAATTAAACATATTTACACTCATACAAGCTACTCTGTGAGCAGCAGAGCCAAGGAAGCCTGGTTTTGTCCTGCCTCCTGCCTTGGGTGGTGTTTCGGATCATCCAGCAAGACCCAAATGTTGCTGGGGGGTTAGACGGATGACAGGCAGACAGAAGGGGAGTCAGTGAAATCAATGACATGTTCTTTTCACATGAAAGTGAGCTGAGACCCCTCTCACCACGCACAGCAAAATCAGTCACCTTACATTATCAAACTTGGATACGGCTCCTCACCCCCTCAATTTTCCCTCTTAATGGGGTTGTAGGGAGGATGGGGGCAGTTTATAAGACGGCCTGTTTTGGTTGTAGGGGTCAGAGAGATTTCGGATGGATACACCAGTATGGTCTGAAACCAGGGAGTTTTCCTGGCACGGATGGGAAGAGCTTGTTGCTGCTCTTGGCATGCATCCCACACAGGCAAGGCCTCGGTCTCCAGCCAAGGCACAGCAGATGAGAAGAGGATGGTGGTGCTGACCCACCTCCTGAGCACACACTTCGGATTTAAAAAAGGAGGCGAGGGAGGGAGTCCTGAATGCATATAGAGAGCAGTTTGTCCTCGGTCCCCAGCAGCCAGTGCCTCCAAGCTGGAGGTACACAGCCTGGGAGGAATGCAGCTTGAGCTGCTGCTGACTCTGGTGCCCTGCGGCCACCAAGAACTGCTGGAGACCCTGGGACACTTTTTCCAAGCACTCGGCCCCTCTGAAGCTCTTAAATTAGGCTTCACCAGCTCTCAGTTGCCCGAGTGAGTATCACTGAGGATCCGGAGTGAAACACAGGCAGTGCGTCTCGTAGAGATAAAACAGGCTCTTCTGAAGCCTGCAGCAAGTCATGGATGTCCTTCAGCTGTGTCACAGCAGCTCTATGTCACAGCTAACAGTGGTTTTCTTTTGGTTCTCCAGGTAGCTGAATCCCACCCCGCTCAGGCCCATGACTGAGTGAAAAAAAAAAATGGAAAAAAAATGATGAAGACAGTCCAGGCGATTTTGTTTTCTTTTTTTTTAGGTTTTTCTCTCTCTGCTTTCAAAATATCAACTTAGCTAGAATTAATTTTCAAACAAATTGGGAACGTTTGAATGCTGAAATGATGGTTCAATTTTCTTTCTAACCAGATTAGATGGGCCGTATTCTGCCTGAACAGACAAACATTTTCAAGTGCTCCAAACTTGCCCTTTTTCCTGTTTTTAACTGAATGAAATATTTCTCTGGCATAGTGTTATCCGAATCTAGCTAAGCAATACAATTCACTTGCTTCATCTAGCCATTGGCATAAAGACACAGTAAAGGATCCCCGTGCAACTGCCTCTGTGTTTTTGTTTTTAAATTGAGGTTTTCTCCTTAAGGCTATTGCAGCATTGATATTCCTCAGACAAGGAAGAATTGCATGCAGGACTACAAAAACCTGAGAAATTGCAGGAGGAGCTGTAGGCTGAATAATATGCTCCAAAGATGCTCTGTAAAGTCATAAGGATAGCATGTTTCCGACTCAGAATGAGGAATGGGTTTTCCAGAAGCACGGTTTTCCAAAAGCTTGGGCCCAAAAGATGAACTCCAGACAGAATTAAAATAACAGGGCTCCAGGGCTCCAGGCTTTCCTGCAATCAGCCAGCAACTTCAACTCTTGCTGCTTTTAGCTTAATGTCAAGCTTCCCCACTAAGTGTTTACATGTGACTCTGCTAATCAGGCAAACACAGAGCCTGCAAATGAAAGAGCAGCATCCCTGCTATCAGTGTCTAGCACAATAAATCCGGTCTGTCCACTTCAAATGGCTCTAGGTCTGCTTTCCCAGCCTTCCTCCTTGCCTCCTCCCCACTGCTTCTCAAACCTAATGTGAAAGCAATAACGGCCTATTCCTTAGGGCATCCTTACTTAGCATATTGTCCCTCCAAACCAAAGCACCACTTCCCTGGCTTTGTTTTTAAACCAGCAATAACCAGGGAACAGAACTGGTTAATCCCACAGAAAGCCTGCATGCCTGGAAGGGACACGGAGCAAGGACACGGTGTGAGGATACAGAGCGAGCTCAGGGTGGCTCCCTGTCCAGCCTCGCCTCCAGGCATCAAAGACCAAGAGTCCACCCACACAAACGGGGGTCCTTCTGTGCCCTGGAGTCAGGTGGAAACGTTGCTTGAATGAAAACCGTGGACCTGATGATGAGCTGAAAAGAGGGTTTTTCTTACATTTTTGCATGAAACAGAAGTCACTAAGACATTTCAGTACATGTTGTAAAAGGACCAGTACAAGCCTGCTGTGGGTTTCTTCGTGTCCAGCATTTGTAAACACTGCTGACGATGCATCCTCTGATTTATGAAGACAGCCAAGATCAGATGGTTTTGGCATTCTGAATGCTATCTAGACTTTTCTGGCTTTCATGCATGAGAACTTGAAGGCTTGGATCAAAACTTCAGGAGGTCAGCAAAAAGCCATAAACGTACACACATCAATAGATGGGAATGAAGTCATAACTTGTAATGATGCTGAGTATTGCAAGATCTTCCAATCAACAGCTCAAAGGGTGTGCTGGAAGGAAGAGATGTTTTGGGGATGAATCTTGAGACGGGAACACAGACAGAAACCTGACTTCCAGGATCATGAAAATGTTTGTCTGCCAAGGACTCAGTCCTGACTGACCCTTCTTGTTCGCTTTTTCTCCCATATCATGATTTTATTGCTTTTATGGAGCAGATTTCAGAGGAGTCTGACACTGTCCCATTGGGAAAGCAGGAAGATTTATGCTGAACTTATTGCAGGCAGCGGTTACGATTTCATTATAGAACACTGAGACTGTAATTTTGTGTGCTTATGCAGAATGTTTAATGCACACATTAAGCTAGATGCATTTTATTTCTGTTTGTATAGCAGCCTAAATGACATAACGGTATGATACGCTTGTTTATTTGGCATTAAAGCTAAGATTTGGTGCTTAAGCATCTTGCCGAAGTGGGGGGCCATGCTGTGATTTAATGGTTCAAATAAGAGTCTTGTTAGTAATCAAAACTCCCGGATCTGTAAATTCAGAAGATTTTCAAACTGTTGGGAAACAATACTCTACAGCACGGTAACCTTGCTGACCTTTCAAAGCCAAAAGACAGTAACTTTAATGAGGCCTGTAGATGCTATCACAGTTTTCACATGTCAGGTCAGACTACAGACAGATAATGTGAAGGTTATGGGGTGAATTGTACAATTTTGATGGTGGAGTTTTCTGCCACAAACATAAACTGCTTCAGAAAACTTAGATTTCTCCTAGTAGTTTCATGAACGTTTATTTTATTTCCCTTCCTATTACTTGAAGATGTATTCCTCCCCACTTAAAATTGATTTTCAGCAAAAAGCAAATATCAAAACTCTTATTTCCTTCCAAAGTTTACTCAGATATCCGAGCTCATGTTCTTTTGGAAATGGTAGGACTGTATTGCTATACTTATTAATAAAACAGCTCCTATTTGGGCTCAGGAAATACAGCACCCAGAAAATAATCAACTTTTGATAGCTTGGATTTTCATAACCCATTAGTCTAAGATGTGTTGTGGTACATTTCATAATGTTGAGTTGGTCTCTAAAAAAGATCCTTGCATTAGGAAGACTTCAGTTTTAAGAAAAGAAGTTCATTCAGTATTATGGGAAAAAGCATATAACAGGCAAAGTAGATTCTTGCTGTGTTCGAGCACCAAGGTTACTGAAATCCCTGAGCTGAAGGCTCCGCGCTCTTCCCTTCCCCCTGGCTATGCAGTGGTAAAGGACAGTACTGACTGCAATAAATTAAATTTAAAAAGGTTGGACAAGGGATCCCTCTACCCTCTCTCCTTCAGACAGGCTGCCCTGAAGGATCAGTAGAAAATTCAGTATCTGAGGACTACAAAAATTTAACTATTTAATGGAAAGAACTATTTCAAACTGATGACCTCAGCAGGATTAAACTGATCTAGCAGAAAAAAAAAAAAAAAAAAAGGTTTTGGCAATAGCCAAGGTTTCTTTCTCCCCTCTGTCATTTGTATGAAGAACAGCTGTTGACAACTGGTTCTCCCTGAAGTACATACCTCAGGACATACTGGAGGTGGCTCTTCTAGCTTCAAGGCCCAGGGTTTAGCTAAGGCTTAACTGTTCTGTCAGCTGCTTCAGAAAGGCGTGTTTCCTTTTTTAAATTACAAGGTTGGTGTTATTTAAATATCTTGCATGTATATTTTTCCCTTGCTTACCTTTAGGCCGATTTCACCATCACTTGCTGTGAGTAATGCTCAACAGCCACCTGCAAGATGCAGAGAGTTACCCACTTCCTGGGACTTTGCGGTTTGGTTTAAAATCTAGGCACTGGTTATTTAGGCTGTGAGACACTTCCAGACCTGTAAGCTTACCTGACAGCTCTCTGTAGACTGCTCGCTGTTCTTGTCCGAGCTATGCTCACTTCACAGCACAGCTCTGAGTCCCCAAAGGGCTGTTTTCAGCACAGTTGCTTCTTCCTTGCTGTGACCTACGGCACTCTCATTCAGCCCTATTTTTTTGGTGACCTGAAACTTGTAGGAATGGTTGTGTATCACCCTCAACAGCAGTAGGGATGCTGGGAAAATACTCAGGATCCCCAAAGCATTCGTTTCTGTTTAACCTTGTTCTGTGCAGGGAGGGAATAGAGGTGCAACCTGTTCTGCAGGATGCTCTTATTCTGCTGTCAGGAGATGCCTGCTGGCCTTTCCCCTCCAGACAAAATCAGGCTAGGATCGTTTAGATGACATTACTGATTTGATAACGAGTTCTTTTACTTCTCCGCTACCCCTTTCCTCCTTTTCTATGAAGAGTGGTGTTCAGCCCAGCTGACGCTACCTAGCAGTCTCATTTCTGGGGCAAACATCTCATGGTGGGGCTTGTCACCTTATTAGAGTACAGGGTGATTATAACAGAAAGGACTTCCAGCCTACTCATCCCCACTGCTTCACTTGCCCCTCCGACTCAGCCGTCCAGCTCAGGAAATGGAGGCTGTGCATATGCATAAGTAGATGGTACCTAAGGGCATGCACATCAAGCAATTTGAGGAGGATGTCAGGATGCCATCTGTGCCCAGAGCTCAGCTTGCCCATGCTCCTGAGCCTGGACCAAGACAGCAATGTGGGTTTTCTCCTGTGATTCAAACTGTGACTTACGGCTTCTGTGTGATTTCAGCTCCCTAAGCTCCTATTGTATTATGCAGCATATATGGCTCTTACCTTAATGTAATGAAGTTACTGGGTAAATATTTATTTTTGCTATTAGGTTTTACACTCACTTACAAGCTTTTAATTACTGAATTCCCCACATAGTTCTTTAATTCAATTTGTTTTGACCTCTCGGTTAGCAGGGAAATGAAAGAAAGGTGAAATATGTGTTATGCCACTATATCCTGACACTTAAATCTGAGGGAGATCTTGGCAGCAGTGAGCCAGGGCACATGGGCTGAGCTGGCAGAGCGTGGCAGGACAAGAGCATCGGTCTCCATGAAGGAGACAGAGTAATCCACCTTCTCGAAGGAGAAGGCTTTGACACTCCTGCTGCCCACCCAATGAAACTGATTTCTCAGCCCTAGAGACCCTTTATTTGCACTTTTTTTTTTTCCCCAGAAAGCAGAGGATTGACACTGAAGTTTTTGCCATCCCTCCCGTCCCATTGCCACCACAGGCAGTTCTCACTGTGTTCTAACTGCAAACACGTGCCCCATAAGCACGGCCCAGTGCAAACCTGCCATACCAGTCAGAGCTGTGGGGCAAGGGACCACAGGAAAATATAGGCCCCTGAGACATGGAGAACGAGGAGAGCTTGCTGGTGTTATACAATAACCACCCCCAGCTATTTGGGAAGCTAATAGGTGGCTTCCCCTGGATGACAGCTGATGTGCCAGTCCAGCAACATCTGTGTTGGTGGATGTTTGGGATTCCACAAGGAATATTTGATCCTTGCCCAGCCAACTGGGATGGCTATGCATCTGCTTGGAGTATTTGCACTACAAGATGCCGGATTAATGATTAGAGAGATTAAAATCTACAGGTGCAACCTGGGTTGCGCCAGTGAAATCTCCACTTGACTTTTCCAGCTGATCTGAACATGAGTCCAAAGGGCCATTTCTAAGGGTCAAGCGAGTCCAGAGGGCCATACCTAAGGGTAGAGCTGCTGATTGGCCTGTAGGTTGTTCAGCCCTTGGCTTTTCTGCTGAGATTGCCAACAAGATAACACTCAGTGCTGGCTGACCTTAGGCTCTGTCCTAAACTGAACTGGCTATGCCAATTTAACTTTCATAGATACTTAACACAAGGTGCCAGAAAAACCCCACGGAGGACAGCACCAGCAGCAAGAGAAGAGTTTGGCTTTTTGTGCAAGTCCTTAATGTGAAAAAAAAAGCCCAGCCAAACAGCCTCATTAATCTTGGTTTTATGACAGGAAAGTTTTCCAAGCTTTGGCAAAGGGTGGAGGGACAGAGGACAGGCCAAGGGTAATTGCCCCCTAAGGGTAAGCTGGAAGACACAGCTTGACCATTGTCACAACCTTTGGAACTGGATGTGTAGTCAGTCATGACTATTTGGTGAGGTGAGGATCATTTGCCTGCTGCTTCTGCTGGGATCTTGTTTGCTTTGCACTGGTGATTCACCAGACAGCAATTCCAATGAGTCTGATAATGAGGCCAAGGGGATTGATAGGAGCAGGGGAGCTATTATCATTATTCCTATGGAGATTTTCTGAAATTAGTCCTTTGAATAGGAATGGGCAGCATTCATGTGGGTACGCTTCATTTCATGTCAATAGGGATTGACAGGAATTCCTCCCTTGTCATACAAGGATGCCCTATTATTGACAGGCTTTTGTATGTTATTTCTTTCCTGAGAAATTCTAACCCAGCAAATTGCCTTAAATGGATTTGAGTCTGGTGATGTCAAATTCATTTTAAACAAACGGGTCTAGACCATACAGTTTTGGTAAAAATCTATCTTTAAACACAAATAATTTTGTTTTCCAGATTGTACTATCAGGATCTAAACTAATTTCAGTTCTTTCTTAGTGTTCTTGTGAATTCTGAACACCTGAAATGGTTTCAGTATATACTACAACTTAATTCTTTTTTTTTTTTATACAAGCATAAGAAGTATGAATAATGAATTGAAAGAATTGGAAATATTCTTAAAATTAATATTAACTCTGGTTCCCCAAATATTATCCTAAGTCCTCCCCTAAGGAACAGAGAAAATATTCCAACTCCACATGATGGAAAAGCTTTAATGCAGAGAACTCTCCACAGGACTGTTTTCATTTTGTAGTGCATTTTAAACATATGGACAGGGAAGACTGTTAATTATTTCTTCTCCTTTTGGCTTGGTTCCACGTACAACTCAGCAAAAGCAGAGCGTTCCAGCCTATTCAATGGACAATAAATGACTCTGCCTTTGCTGAGTGCTGAATAAAGATGATGAAAAGGTGTTGTGACTAGCTCTCCAGGCACTTGTTGGCCCACAAAAAAACATCCTTGCCCCTTCTTCCCCCAGCAGCTCCATCTTGCTCCTTCCATGTTAGCTTGGGGGGGGAAACACTTTGAGAAGAGACGGTTTAATGATCCTAGACATGATGTTGGAAAAGGCTATTCAATAGGGCAAGGGGAAAGTCCTTGCAACTAGTGGGACCATGTCCTTAAATGCTGCTGGATGCAATTAGAGTGCAACGTGACGTGACCAGAAGGGCATCTGCAGCTTCTGAGGAACACATGCAGGAAAATTTAATTGCAAGGGTTTGAGACATTCGAGGACCTGTCCCGCTGATTCTGCCACCTCCGGCTGTTCCCCAATTCTTCAGCACAGGCCCAGCTGCAGCAGCAGCAGCAGTGGCACCGGCAGGCACGGACCGGGAGACTACAGAAGGAGCATCCGTCTGCTGCCTGAACTAGGCTACTCGGCACCATGTCTGCCGTAGATAGGAGGTAATTTCAAATAATAATATCTGTAGTGGAAGGGGTGGTAATATCAAAAACCACCAAAGGTGAACTCCTCTGGCATAGCCCTGGGGATGCCCTTGCCCGGGGTGAGTTGTCTCCCACAAAGGAGCAGAGTTCGTGCAGGTCATTCCCAGCTTTCCTCCCCATGGTGTCTCTCTCGCAATCACTTCTACGCTCTCCATTTCCAATCTCTCAGCAGGGCATGCTGTGTGCTGCTGCAGGCTGGTGCTTATCTTTGCGTCCGGGGACCAGCTAATGTATCTACTCTTACCACTGTGTCCTAAAATTTGATGAATTACTGTGATGTTTGTTCTGTTAGCAACACTTTTATTCTGTTGCAAACATTTTTCAAGTATAGTGAGGATAAAGTCTCTGCCTGATATTGTTTGTAGTCTGAACATGTAGCTATAACCTGGAGAAAAAAAAAAGGAGCAGAAATAAAGTGTTAGAGTGATGGTTTTAAGATGACATAAATGAATGCTTAGGGGTTTTTGTGCTTGTGACTGGGATGAGAACATGTAAAGAAGGAGGGGAGACCTGCAGATTATGGAGCTATTACTCGTTATTAATTATATATTTTGCACCATTGCAACCACTCTGGGATCTAAATGTACCTTGCAACCAATAACAAATTAAGCTGCACAACGGCCTTTGATGTGAATCATGGATGACCAAGGTTTATATACCCCTGGCCAGGATAGACTTTGCTTTGCTTTCAAAGAAGTGTGGGGAAGGTTAACAACAAGTTTAACTTTATTGTCCAAATAAGATGTATTACCCTGCCCTTAGATGCCCTTCCCTCTCGTTCTTTCAGCAGCTCTGGTCATTTTTTTCTAGACTGAGCCCCTGCTGATGTGCCTTCACCCGTTGCTGTTACCTGCCAGGTACCCTGGCACACTGATAGCAGGTTTCCAAAGGTCTCCTTGTGCCCAGGGAGACAGGACCATATCCAATAGCTGAGGGCACCCCAAGACCCTCCTGCCAGCCCCAAGAAAGATTGCATCGGCTATGATGAACTGGCACCATGCCCCACCAGGAGCAAAGGGCCGAGCCCAAGGACAATCCTAAGCCTGCAGAGAAGCAATGAGCAACTTCACTGGAGCGGTGCTCATCACAGCCCTGGGGCCCCCTCTGTTCCCCCGGTACCACTGGGCAGAAGGAGCAGGCTGGCTTCAGCTGCACTGAGTCACCCACTTTCCCTTCAGAAACAAATCCCTCACTTTGCCCAAGGATCTTGGAGACAAAGCATTTCCCAACTTGGATTGCGGTGATGCTAATGGGGTTTATTGAATGTGTCGATCTTCTGATCTTCCCTCCCCTTCCTCTTCCTGCAGGATTTCAGTGCAAAGTAGCAAACGAGTGGGGTTTAGGACTGGGTTCCTATTCCCCTCCCTGCCAGGGCTCCCTGCAAGGTGGCCTGTGGCCTCCCTGCACTGGGTAGGTCACGGCTCAGCTGGGTACCACACAGCACAGCTGGGATGCCTGCCAGAGTGGGACACAGATGAGGAAACACTTGCAGCATCATGCCCTCAAATCATTACAGCCAGACAGGCTGGTGATTCGCCGTCCAGCTCTTCACTGTGCTTTAGCATGTCAGCCCTCATGAGATTTTAAAAGAAAATAAAAATCCAAAACCAGAGCCCTGGCAAGCGAAGCTGGCAGTGCTGAGCAGCTGCCTGGCAGTCTACAGTGCTGTCCCTTCCCCCAGCCACCACGAGCTGTTGTGCCAGTCTCATTTTGATGTAGCCTGTGTTCTGACTTCGCCTTTATTTTTCCCCATGTTTTTACCCTGAGGCAGAATTCACCTCTCACGCACAAGGCTGTGCTCTCCCCCTCCCAGTGCCCAGAGCTCCCAGTGACAGGGTGCAGCAGTCAGCCCCGGGACGGCTGTCGCCATCCCCGCCAAGGGACCATGAGCAAAGTGGCTTCCAGATATGCAGAGATTTGGATCAGCAACAAAAATGTATAAATGCAAGACTGCACGCATATTCATTTGGAATACTGATTAGATCCAGAAATAAAGGGGTAGAGTAGCCAGATGTTTTGGGAAGCCAGCATTTTGTATCATTTATTATTCCTCAGCTAGCTTGATCTGGAACAGGAACAGACCGAATGCTTGAGTATCATGCTGTCACATACTGGTACTGTTTGTGTCAGAGATTTTGCCTTAGAATCTACAAACGATTTGGCAAGTAACCCAGCTGGCTAAGCCTGACCTTTTGCTAAAAGGCAGGCTGGGGAGTACCACTAAAGGGATCAGAGTATGAGTGAGGGATGCTGTTCCTGTTTCTCTACAGTGCTTCGGCTGCACAGTCCTGACCCTGGGAACTGTAAATACCATTTTAATGGTATTTCTACAGTTGTTAGGCCTGGCCAGTGCAAAAGCATCAGTGAAAAAAGGAGCATTGCGAGACCTCCACAAAAGGCTTCTGCAAGTTTAAGATGGGGAGACTTAAACAGGAGACTCTAGTCCAGTGAAGGGAATACCCAGTTCCAAAAACTCATTGGAAGGGAGGCATCACTGGAGTGCCAGTGTGCCTGACACAGACCGGTGGGCAAGGGCACCAGAGGGAGATGTAGGAGAGCAGTAACAGCACACACATAAAAGTACCCAGAGCCAACTACAAGGAAAGGCTAGGCCATTAACTCCAAATGCTCACCTGCCAGTATAATGTTGAGTCAGGAAAAGAGGTTGAGATCCACGGAAGAAGTTCTCCATGGAGGGATTTCCCTGCTAAAACAATGGTATGTGTAAAGGCAATACCTGAAAAGGCCTGGTCTCGCTGAAAGATTGCCGGATGGTTGACCTCTCCCAGGGCTTTGCCTTTCCCCTCCCTCCTTGCACAGCTCCCTGCACACACTCTGTTCCTCACTAGGTCTTTCCAAGGGTTATCTTTTATCTGCCTCTGTGCCAGCTTTTGCAGAGCCCACCCAGAGCAAGGCTGACATGTCAGTTATTATTATCACCCGCTGGAAGCAAGGGATGTGGAGGACTTTGCTATTTTTATTCAGAGCTTCTCACTCTGCAAACAGCTTTCTCACCTCTCATAAAAGTGCCATTGGACGAGCACCAGTATCGCTGTGACACCGGGTCATCTCACTGTGTCAGTCCCAAACTCTTAGGATGTCCTGGTGAGAAAAAAAGGGTGATTGCTCTGAGCTGAGCTTGGTTTGTGGTCCTATGGTGCAAGTCACTGGAGACAAAACTACTCTTAGTTTCCTTTTTAATATCTTTTCTGTAAAAAAGGAAAGACGGTGAACAGCAAGAGAAAACTGTTCACAGACTAAAGAAAAGGAAGGTGATGCACTCTTGGATGTAATTATTTATGTGATCTTAGTCTGAGTAGTTTGTATCCTCTGTGAGACTCAATCTCCAGCTAACTGGAAGAAAATCCATCAAAGTCCACCCAAATAAATAAGTGGTTTCGGGTGTTACGATGTATGTGCACTGCAGTATGCTTGTAGGGGCCAGTGTCCCAGTCAGTACTTCACTAGACACTCTTGTAATTAAACCGTCACCTGTACTTCAGAAAGTTTCAGATATAAAGTCCCAGTCTTGCAAACTTCAAGATGGTAATTTTCCAGTCAAGGCTGGGAGGAGGGCAGTAAGGCCTATCAGAAGTCTGTCCTGAACACAGTTTTTACCCCATGAAGGTTAAATGATACCACCAGCATCCCATCCTGCTGCCTCTGACTTTTCCAGAATAGAGGAATAGCTGTTGGATAAAGCAAACTGAAGGAGACACCTGAGTAAGAGGAGAAGACAGCAGGCAAGGGAAGCAGCAGACACTCTGAGTTTATGTGAAGGCAAGGCAAGAGATGAATTCTGCAATGTGTACTTCAGTCACTGTAACAGCACATGCATTTCATTTACTTTATTTGGAATATTTTTACTTTTTACTCTGATCCAGTTGGCTGTAAGAATATAGTACCGGTGCATAAGACAGGTCAGAAGAATGTAGTGAAAAGGAAAAGAGATTCTTCTCCTGGCATCCTTGATAAAGACTGAGCTTAGCAGAGAAGGCAGAGTGCCATGGAGGAGATTCTAGCGTCATTATCTACCTGAAGTCTTCCAGCAGCCCATGAAAGTTGTTTCACTGATCTTTAGGTTATGCCGATGTGGTACCAAGATTTATCACCACAGATTATGATTTCCATTCTGCGTAGAAGATTTGCTTTTGACAATAAACATTAGGTAAAAGGGTGTAAAATCAATCTTAAGAAGAGATTTTTATCAGTGTAGTCTTAATGATACAGAATACACTTAATGATACACTTGGGGACTGGGTGTTTAAAACAGTATGTGCAGGCATCCCGCATTACAAAACTCTGGAAGAGGAATTGAGGTGAGTGGGATGCATAAATACATTTTCTTTAGATTCCTTTTCCAGGCAGCTGGACTGGCCTAGAACAGAACTTTCAAACTCTGCAATCATATCTACATCTTTCATTCCTACAGAAGGCTGACAGATTAAGACATGCAATACAAACTCTTCTGTCATAACAGAAAAAGGTTTATATGGGTTTTGCAATGAAGATATGATAAAGCTTTAAGAGAGCTGTACAATTTTATGCTAATCCTTGGCAGGCAGATCAATATCCAGGTAAAAGGCATAATGTTTTTGCAAAAGGAGGGATCAGCACGGATGGACTCAGACAAGAGACAAGGCTACAATCAAGTTGCCAGGTGATGCCTGTAGCAAAAAATCAAATAAGGAAAGATTTCATTTTGCAGGCATGGTAAGCTTGTTTCTGTTCTTCAGGAGCCATCAATGTTAAAGCTGGAACAGTCAGATTTGATCATCTGACCTATCTGAATTGTTTAGCACATCGGGTCTCCGAGTAGCTTATTGCTGCATGGAAATTTATGTTCCCTGGAGTACACTCATATACACTTCTGGACATCATTAAAAAATTAAATAACATTTAATCATGTATCTCATGCAGAATTCATCAGCGACAGAGGATATTTCACTGCGTAGGTTTTCCCCTGCTGTAAATCAGTATACAGCAGTAGAATGAAATATAATACGATGAGAAGGCATATCTAATTTGGAGAGAGCACAGCAATCGAAAATGATGGTTTCTCGACTAAAAACAATTGGATTTTGTAGACATGCCCAGAAACTGTTATATATTTGTGTCCTTGAAAAATGTATTGATGGGATTACTGACTGGTCACAGCTCGTAAATGAAGAATATTTCTGATCTACTTCACAGGGAAAAGGAGGGAGCAGAAAGGGGACCTACAGGTAGGACCTGGTGCGGTGGAGGGACTCCATGTGTTGTGTGATTGCGTAGCCTAGCTCAACAAACGCAGCAACGAGAAGAGGGGCACAGTGTAATACTGGCCTTGACACAACAGACTAATTCTGTAGACACAGCAGATTATTTTTCTGTAGCCCTGGGCTACTCCTCTCCCTCCCTTCAAGAAATCCTTCCCGGGCTGCCTGCAGTCACTGACCTGCATGTGAGAAATTGCCAAGAGAAACGCAGGGAGTGGAGGGCACGGAGCAGCCGGTTGGACTGGGAGGAGGAGGAGGAGGAGAGGGGCGAGCCGGTGGGCTGGCGGCAGCAGGATCTTGGAGCTGGTCTTTGGGCAGGAGGGAAGGGGAGCTGTGGCCATCTCTGCCCCAGGGTATGGTAGGGCTGGGTGCTCAGTGCCTGCCAGGCATTCCCACGCTAGCCCTGCTTGCTTAACAAGTCAAAAACCACCTCTTAAAAATTCCCCAAACTGTCACAGCCCTGCGAGCCCTACAAGGTTGCTGAATGCGAAGCAGGTAATGCAGCTATTTCCATCACTGTCAGGGCCCAGACAAGGCTGAAGTGCTGCTTAACTCAAGTTTGCCCTGCAGAGCCACACCAGCCAAAAGGGAGTGGGCTGGGTGCTGCTCCTTTTGTTCCTGAGCAAATACTTCCAAGATCCCGTCAGATACACATCTGCAAACACAATTACACATCCATCACCAGCAACCTAATTGGAAGAGAGCAGCACAGGTGTGTGAGAGAAGCACCTGTAGCCTGCACAATATTTTTTTAGTAGCTTCAGCAAATACAATTCTTCATTTTCCATGGGAGCAGCTGGGTCGAGCACTAAAATGTCTTCCCTCCCATATAAGCACTTTCAGGAGAGTTAAATACTTTGAATTTAGAGTCCAATAAGTCTGGGCTTATGTGAGCATGCCCCCTTTTTCAGCATACAAATTTTGTTCAAATGAGGAAATATAAAAGGAATTTGGACTTTTTCCAGATTTTGCAGATGTCAGATAAATTTTGTCTCCCCAGACAGCTTCACAATGACTCCAAAGTCATTGTGTACACACACACACATACTCTTACACCAGCTATGCACAAGGCAGATCTTCTGTGGCCATGCTGCCCAACTGACCTCCTCTTCCTCAGCAAATCCCACGTGTTGCAGACACCTCTGGTTTACCACAGTTAGTACAAACATTATAGGCTCAGTTTGTCCCAAACTCCATAGATATGTTATATAGTGGTGCAGGATAAGTGCTAGAGGTCTGAGATACCTAACAGACTCTGCACATGTATTTTGTACCCTCATTTCCATCTGGGACTCCCTACCTGCAGATACAGGGGCCATTAGTGAGTAGCCTGATAAAATTACAAGTACATGCTACACGTCCTATTCGACACAGCCCCAGGTAAGCTGGGGGCAAGCGCAGGCAGCCATGCAATCCCCCAGCCTCCACTGGCTCATGCACCCCGTGGCCCACACCACATGCAGGGGTACCGCAAGGGACTCTGGGCGAATCTGCAGCTCTTGTTGCCAGTATCACTGAGCACCCTCATTTCCCAAGATCTGCAAACTGGAGATGGTAACTGCTCATAAATTGAATGCTTACTTAATTTCCGCCACCCTTTTGGTTGAAAAGAAAAGGCAAAAGCAAACCAAACAGTGCCAAGTGTATTGTGATGGAGTAGCTAATTGAGCTCTTTGGCAATTTCAGAGGTACACAACTGCACAGCCTTGGTGGTGGCATGTAATCATGTATTTGCACAACAGTGCGAGGCAGCAGAAAGCTACCTGGATAGGAATTTAGTTACGGGTCTCATTCCATCAGTGAGAAACTTGTCTGGTATTCCCTCATAACTCCAGGATTTTAAATAAAGTCTTCCAAACTCATTCTCCTTTCCAAGGAGGTCTGTTTCTGACACCACCAGTGTGCTTTCCTGTGAGGCTTTGCCCCTAAAAGTCCTTGGTCAGTTGTTACAGTCACAAGCACAATCTTGGGATGCATTGGGCTTGCTGCTTAGTAATAATTGTACTAAATAAGGCCCTGGGTTGGTAACTGCCCCAGCACAGCTGGACCCCTAAGGCTCCGTAAGGACCACAGATTATGTTTTGCCACAAAGCATCACTGTCATGACTGGGGCATCCAAAGTCTACAAGTCACCAACTTATCTTACAAAAAAACCCAAGTCATTTGATAAAAGAAAAATATGCTTTTCCTGGTCCTTGTTCTGTCAACTCAGAAAGCAGTTGAATGAAGTTCTTGTAAAGTTATCCCCCAGACCTGCTCTGCTGGCTGCATATTTCCATGCCTAGCATTTAGGGGGAGGATGTATTTTCACCTAGAGAGTGATGGGTGAGCAAAACCAAGTTGTTTACGAGGAAGTGCACGTTGCCATTTTAAATATCAGAGCTAATGAGGGGAAAGCTATCAATCAGATTTACAACAGAAACAAAGTTTCTACAGGCAAGAGATGCCAAATTCTGGTACTTGACAATGAAAAACTCTTACTGTAGGGGCATCCAGGGTCCCCCCAAGCGAAGCTGTGTCTAAAATCTGAGCCATCCTTTGATCTCCTCTTTGAAAGCAGCCGCTATTTGCATTGCTGGATGAAGAGTGTGGATCTGAAAAGCACTGAACACTGGAGAGTCCAAACGTCAGGATTAACATCAAGATTTCTGCTAGTCTGAAGGCTTGATGTGTCACCGTTCTCAAGCTCCTTGAGCAGCCAGAGAATTGCCATGGCCTTGTTGAACTTTCACTGTTGACTCCATTTTGGGAAAAGAACAGCAATAGCTGGGTTTCAGAACCACTTTTCCCCTCAGCATTCAATCTACCTTTGCTCTTCACATAGGGTGTAGAGGGCACAAGTCATTTTATTATTTTTATTTCCAAATGAGCTCTTCTAGGTGTGTCTCCCGCCCTTTGTAAATGGGAGTGTTATGTCTTGCAGCTGAGCAGCTATCTAGATTTTGTGGGGTTTTTTTCTGGTTGTTCATGTCCATGGCATATCAGCCCGAGCACAAGGCTCAGGCAGAGGGAATGACCTCCCTGCTGTTCATTCTCCCTGTGATGCTTCCAGTGGGTCTGAAGGCAGTGAAAAATTTTAAATGTAGGATGAGCATGTGGGGAATGGATACAACTGGAACTGAAGAGCAGAAGCTAATAGAGAAGATAAAGGAGAACCGGCTCAGAAAAGGCCTTGCTCACTTTCGAGGCTGTAAGGGACCGGGTTTTCTAGTCTGTCTCCAGCCTCTGAAAGATAAATGACTTTTCATCAGCGTGGGCAGGATCTCCCACCAGGAGAGCCCATCCTGGCTGCCCTCTGGGGAGGCTGCTGCCCTCCCGGACAGGATGGGAGAGACAAGGTTCCAGCACAACTTGTGACTCTCAGCCTGTTGTCATCCATCAGGGTGCTGGGCAGACTTGCTGGGCAAGTTCGGCAGCTCATGCGGCTTCCCATAAGGTAATAGATAATTGCAGCTGGATTGTTGTGTGATGAGCAGGTTAGATAACAAGACTATTAAGTGATGTTTCATCACCACCTCCAAACCAGTATACCTGGTACTTCCTCTTAAAATACGGTTTTGGCCCAAATATAATAGATGTATGTATTCTAAACTCCATTTGCTGTTACAGTGTTTAATTCATGGGAAAAATGGTCAGTGTTAGATTTGACAACTCAGGTGTAAGCAATCATATAGTAGGATCTGTTAATTACCTGGAAAAAAAAAAGTAAGAGGTAAACAGTTTCTTTGTATTTTCAGTCTGGTCAGATTCAGTAATGATTTTTCCAAGCCTTCAAGCCAATTTCTTTAACGTTTTCCACATAATGCATTAAGGCTCCCATTCAGCAAGAAACAAACACAGGCATAATCCCAGTGTAACTGTCAGCAGCTGCTGGTATGAATTTAAGATTAATACCTTGCTGCAAGAGGGCCCAAGAGACCTAGGAGCAGTGATGCTCAGTAGATTCATCTCATAATCATAAAATAGTTCAGGTTGGAAGGGACCTTTAAAGGCCATCTAGTCCAACGCCCTGCAAGGATCAGGGACATCTCCAACCAGATCAGGTTTCTCAGAGCCCTGTCCAACCTGGCCTTGAATGTTTCCAGGGATGGGGCATCCTCTCTGGGCAACTTGTGCCAGTGTTCCACCACCCTCATTATAAAAAAAGTTTTCCTTATGTCCAGTCTTGGCAAGGGGAAGCAGTGGCAGGTCCCTCCTTGCAGCATGCTGCTTTGGACTTCAGGTGAAATCCCACCTGCCAAGGATGGCGGGCAGCTTTAGGGAATGTTGTGTGGTCTGGAGGGTCTGCTCCCCCTCTGCAGCTCCTGTGCATCCCTGCTGTCATCCCGGTAGCACTGAGGATAAAAGGAGCTGGAAATCACCACTTCAAAGACAGTTTTCATCTCAAATCCCCAGCACCCTTCTGTGGCTTTTGGAAGATCAAACTGTATCCTGCCTCAGAGGAAACAAGAGGGAGACACAGGGAGGTCGCATCAGGGGCAGCCTGGGGATCCACACCAGGATCTCCTGGCCACTCACCCTGGCCCAGGGCCAGCTGTGTGGGGCCAGCAGCTCCATGTTTCCCCTTGGTCTGCCATTGTGCAGCATCCAGGGCAGGACCTTCTGGGAGTGATTATGAGGGTGCAGCTCTGCCATGCCACAAATAGGTCTTGTGCAGGGTGGGGGTCATGTTAGGCAACACAGAAAAGGCTGTGCTGCTGTGTGGTACCCGCATTGCTGCAGCAGTTGCACCGGGGTGCAATACCTGGGCACAAGGAGCACTTTGGCAGCGTACCCTGCCACTATCTATTGTCTCCCAAATTGCTGGCAAGGTGACAAAGGGATTATTATGGGCTTAGATAAAATACATAGGCCACCAAGATCATCGTCTTTGATTAGACCATACACTCTGCCAAAAACATCCTTACAGCATAGCTAGCCAAAAGACTGGAAAGCCATAGTTTCATTTGTGGAAAACCTTCAGAAACATCTGGGACCTGGTCCATCTTTGAGTTTTGCCAGCAGTGTGGAAAGTCAGCAGAGGAAACTGCTGCAGCTTGGTTAGCTGATGCCCTGTGACACTTTACTAAGGGGAAATTACTTTTGTTGATACGGTTTGTTTCATTCTGGGACTTGCCAGAGAGCTTTTGTTGCCACATGTCCCGAGGATAGACTGTGCAAAAAAGCCAGCGTCCGCCTTTCAAGGACAAAAATAATTCCATGAGACATTTTAACCTCAGTATAGGTCTGCTGGATTATTATCTCTTATAATTAGTTCTCGACATGCTGCGACATTTCCTGCTGGCAACCTCTTTTTCATCTGCAAAAATACTGAAGAGTTGTAAGAAGCCAGAGGGCATGCCAAGACATCTGTATGAAGGTTGCTAGTGTAGACAAGGAACGTGTCCCACCTGGGAGGTTTGCTGTGTTTAAGCCAAACCCATTCTATTTGCATTATACCCTCTCCAGGGATATGGCTATGGCAGTAAAACAGTGTTCTGTTTCAGCACAAGCTTTAACTCTTGAACTTTTGATGATAATATCTATTTTGAACCCTAACACTTTTTTCACCATGAGTTGGTGAAACAATTAACTAACAGAGAAAAAGTGCTTTGAATCCAGTCCTGTAAGTAATTTTCATTTTTAGTGGTTTGCCCTGCTTGTCATTACACACATCTAAACACCCTTTGAGTCTGGACGAGTTTGTGGCTTCCTGTGTCCTAACACCCAGCACATCAGTTACACGGAGCATTTTGTACCAATTGAGCCTAACACCAAACATATGCACCACGCTGAACCAGCTGAATTGAAATGTTGTGATAAACAAGCTGACATATGAAAGCCACAGCTTGCCAAATACCCCACTAGCCTTGGGGGAAAGCGTGCCGGGTTGCAAAAGGGCAGAGCAGAGTCTAAGAGCTGTTTAAATTCCTGCGCAGTTCTTCACTCATTACGGACTTACGCCACACACCTCACCAAGAGGAGAGCTTGAGAAGAACCATGCTCTATACTTTAGCAATGGTTTTGGTGGTGTAAGGCCAATTGCTTCCCCAGAGGCACAGAAGCTGCCAGGCCCACGTGCTAACTTGCAGATAGATATGCAGAAGCACATGATGGAGTCAATCTTAAGGCTTTGCAATAGAAAACAGGGGTTTTTTCTGAATTTGGGGGTGAACTCTGATTTTTATTATCTGGTAGAGAGGAGTGCACGCTTATGAAATGCTGGAAGGTGGAGGGGGGGACTTTGTCCTCCACTATCTTTTCCCATCCTTTCACAGGATTGGATGACCAGAGCGTGTCCTACCTCACTCTTAGCTGCTGTGAACTATTTGTTGTCACCTAAGACAGAAATTAAACTAAACTAACATTAGCTACCTTTTACTGTTAATCTAAATAGCAGCCCACCTCCTAATGCAGAAGGTGTTTTCCTCCCTCTTTGCTGCTCCCCGAAGGCAGTGGTCACATTCTACCTTCACCGTGGTTTTGCTGCTACCAGGATCAGCCTGGGCCTGCTGAGACATCCTTACACCTTTCTAATGGCATATGCATGAAACTTGCCCTTTTTAAATCAGACTTATGTAGGAAAGCACACTTTTCAATGTCACAGTGAATTCTACAAGATATTTAATATCAAGGCAGGTCAGTCAGCCTAATATGAGCTCTAATTGCCACTCTAACTCTTCTTCTATTCCTCACCTGCATCCCCTTTCTTGCCTGAGATAGTATCAATAATAAAAATGTTTTCTATCTTTACATCATGCCATTGAGTAGGATAAGGGGGTACACTCAGCAGCAGCAGTAATATAAAAGTTTGGAGTGCAGAGTTTGATCCAGGTATTGTTCACCCAGTCTGTGATGCAACACTCATTAGTACCCTCTCTGTATCTACCTGATCGCCTGGCAGTACAAGTTTAATCCAGATCAGAAACAAGCCCTCAACTGCATCTCTACCGGGTTAGTAATTGTGTACTCTAGGGAGTCTGTGCCAGCTTGTGCCATCATCATCACCTGGCAGCCCTGGTGTTGCATCTGCCCTCTTTTTTTATTTGCCTTTGTATGACTGAGGAATGTTGTCCCAGTTGCCTTGAGAGTATGTTTGGAGGTTGCATCACAAGGGACCAGCCTCCCAGTTTTAAGGACAGCTCTCATCTGTTTCTAATGGGGTCCTGCAAAAGGTGTTCAGGAGAAGCTCAGCACTATGGCCAGCAAGATACTTCCAAATCCCATTAAGTAGCAGGATTAATCCACACCTAGCTGTATCCTTACACCTGGCAGAGCTGCTTCACATAGATCCTGTTGTCTAAGTTAAATTTCCTGATCCTTTGCTTGTTGGTGAATAGGGCCAACCTAAGTATTAAGGAAAGGGTTATCTGCTACCACACACTGCCGCTTTGCTTTGGTGTGGAAACTGGACATCCAGCAAGATAACTTTGGAGCTGATTTATGCTACCTAGAAGAGCCTCTGTCCACACCATCTGCAGGGGATGAGCACAAATGGAGAGTGTGGCAAGCTTTGCTAGTATGGGTGGAACCTTTGAGAAGAGGCAGATGCCCACCCTTTACATCTCTCCGTCCTTCTCCATTCTGTGCCAGGACCTTGTGGATCACCATGGACAGCAATTGCTAGTTTGTTCTGCTGGCCTAACAGGCTGCACAACATCTGGGTTTCCACAACTCTCGCCTGGCCAAAGCATGCAAAACCAGCAAGTGTGCTCCTGTTACAGAGAGCAGTGAAGTAAATGGAGACAGTGTACTGCTCGTGGTGTCTCATGCTCTTGACTCCCCTTCCTTTTCAGAAGAGGTCAACTGCCTCTAAAGAAACAGGGTAAGAGATGCTCTCATAAAGCATCAGTGACCTGTTCAAGAACTGTGCTTATGTCCCAACTTGTAATGCAGTCCAACTCCTTTGCCCCAAGAGGAGCAAAATGCTTAGTAGCACACAGTATTGTTGTTGGCTTTTTGTATGGCCATCTGAGAACATTAATCCAAAAGGGCCTATACAAGATGCTGAAATAATTGTGTGGGACCATATGACAGATTATTCCATACGTTTCCTGTGACTGTCAAGTGCTTGACATGTCCATGCTAGTACCTCTACTTGAGTCCAGTTAGGGCGTGTGGAAGGTGGATTCTGCCTCTGCAAGTGTAGACAGAGCAGTGGAGCCACACTCCCAATGCTGTGCACAGGTGAGTCCAGGCACTAATAGGACTGGAAATTGAGGCACACTGGTAGCAGCCAAGGAGAAATCTGAGCACAGTTCACAGCTGACGAGTGTGCAAATAGAAGAGGGAGTCCCTGGGTCCAAACTTAATTACAGCACAGCAGTAGCCAGAGACCATGCCCTTGCCATGTAGGTGGCAAGAGCAGACTATGGGAGGTCCAGTCAAAGGCCCAGAGACAATAAGCCTTGCGTATCTTCTGGGAAAATGTTATCAAACGTTAGCATATCTGAATCAGTAGAGACTCTTTAGACTGATAAATAGATTAATGTCCTGTGGCTGTCATGTTTTTGACAGAGTGCCAGGTGCCGAAACTTTAATTTCTGGACTCGCAGAACCATGGCAATCCAAAATAACTGATTTGAACCCTTTGCATGTAAATAAACTTCTGTTTTACAAGGAGAGATCAGACACTCCACCCCCCTAAAAGTCCAAAATATAAGCAAAATGCCACAATAGAAATGTTCAATATGAAACAGAAATTAATCTAAATGCTAAGACTAGGTGATTTGATATTAATATGGAAACTTAGAAAAGGCTAGGAGATAAAAAGCTGCTACAGCTGATTAGTAGGAAGAACCAAGTGTCTTCTCACCATCCTTTTTTATTTTGGGTGTTTTTCAGAAATAACTCATCAGATCATGTATTTAAATGTCAGAAGAAGGCTTCATATAATTCCTCCCACCTCAAAAAAAGGAAGAAAATGGACAAGGAAGGGAGATGCCGGTAGGATTTGCAAGTTCGTCCCTGAGCTGCTGTAGTATAGGTTCGCCATTGTGCTGATTACTGAAGGCTGAATCACCGATAAGTCAATGGCCCTTGCCGAGAACTGCAAATGTTCCAGCCACCATGAGAACAAAAGTATGCAACAAAAGCTGGCAGAAATCAAGAACATTTGTGCTAGCCAGCAACATGTGGGGTTTTCCCACTCAGTTAAGAATAAATCAGCTTTTCACATTGACATTTGCCCATACATTTCTGAGTATTCTTTCCTGGCTTGATTATCCTCAAAAATTTAGGTTATCTTTACTTTGCTATGGACCTTTCATTGGTCATCGCCCTTCCATTTCACTCCGCTCCTGGCACACTTGCACAAAAGATGGAGTCAGGCTGCAGCTGTGAGGCTGCCATCTTCCCAGCTGCAGGAGGTTTTAGGAGCACAAAATCAACTGGCACACCTGGCGTGAACATGTCAGAAACTTCAGTGGTATTTAATTAAACAGATGGACTAGAAATGTGCCCTTAAAAAAAAACCAGAACACAACAAAACTACACAACAAAAAAACCCACCTAAGCAAACTTGTCAAGCTGGTATTGAATAATAAAACCAGAAAAACAAGTGTTCAGAAATCTAAGTGAATATTCCATTCAGGGAATGAGGACATTGAAATGATGAAACCAGTCACCTTTCAAGCTAATAAGACAGAGGTAAGAAAGAATTCAAAAAAGAAAAATAGAAAGAAACGGAGAAGAGGGACAGCTTGCCAACATCCAGTTAGGCCAGCCTGTTTTACTGGCTATCTGAAAAAATTTAGCAGGGCATCTAGACATAAAAGTCTGGTATTTGCCATTTTGGGAGGTGGGAGTTGGCAGTCTTATTCTATATACTTCAAATGGACTTCTGTTGGAGAGAGAGAGAGAGAGAGATACCTCTCAGAGAGAGAGAGAGAGATACCTTTCTCCAAGGTAGCTCAATGCTCTGATCAGCACTTAGATAATTCTTGCCCTGCCTATTTTAGTATATTTAATCTAGAAAGGTGTTAACTCACCAGGACTTTGTAATAATTTCCATTTTTTTCTGACAATTGTAAAAGATATACCTCAGCGAAGTCGACAAAAAATGGCATCCTGTAGATCAAACCACAAGCAAGACACAATATGCCAAGAACATTAGGGCTTAAAACCTGGAAAAGGGATATTTTAAAACTGTCTCCCTCTCTTTAAAATGCATAGACGGATGCTGCCTGGTGTCTTTCAAGATCACTTCTTGGGATGGGATGTGCCAGCTGGGATTTTTACTGGGAACAGGTTTATTTTTGGAGAAGTTGTAAGATAGAAAATTGGCCTGAAAACTAACTTCAAGTACAGAGTGGCTCCCGCTACTCTATAATGTTTAGGCTATTTATCTTGCAGCAAGCAATAAAGCAACTGCTGGAAGCAAAGAGCAAAGCAGGTCAATGAATCAAGTCGTTGTCACTTTCTTTTGCACATTTTTTACACAAAAGAAGAGTTAATTCTGAAATCCCTAGATTATTTTTTTTTTAGAAAAGATTCCCACAGCAACTAAGAAATACTTATTTCAGAAGACACCTTGGTGGTCAGCTCAACTGCACCATGATGTCCCCTGGAATGGCTTTCATGTTTCCATGTAAACCTTGTGTTTGAAGTAACT
The DNA here is from genome assembly GCA_009806455.1 of Tetrax tetrax. Lineage (NCBI taxonomy): Eukaryota > Metazoa > Chordata > Aves > Otidiformes > Otididae > Tetrax > Tetrax tetrax. Next base: position 366,034 of record WHYT01016543.1, read on the forward strand.
TTTTACTATATATATATATAGTATATATAAAGGCTGTTCCTGCTCAGGGAGGACTGGGGCTAAGAGAATTAAAAAATGCAGAATGTCCTCAAGGACTCACTCCCAGCCATAATTCATGCAGTTTGCTGCAAGTAGAGATGTGAGTAACATTCCCCATCTTGGCTCCACTCCAGAGAGTAATGACTTTCAGTTTTCATTCTATCCTGACTTAGGTTTCGAACACGGGGAAAGCTGAGAGGAAGGTTTCATTTAACTAGTTCCCAGCTCATTGAATGATTTGGAAAACAGTCTCTTCACCAAAAAATATGTTTTTTTTTTTTCTAATCTGGCTAGCCCAAACTTGGGTACAATCCTAAATTTGAGTAATTTCACATTCTTTCTTAGAGTATGTATTTTCTGTCTTCATTAACAACGTGCAAAGTTAATAAATATTCTGAGGAAGAGTAGAACGTAAATGTAAATGTAAACGTAGATGTAAATGTAAATGTAAGTGCCACTGTCCTGTGCGTTTACATGTGTGTATATACACATGCACATATATGTGCACTATGAGTATATATATGTGTGTGTGTATATACATATATATACACAAAAACCCCTAAGGTAAGTAATAAGTGTGGCAGTATACTTCAGAGTATACAAACCCCTTGCTCTTACACTGGAGAAATAAAACACAACAAAGCCAAATCTGCATAGTAATTTGTATCACAGAGTGCAATTAAAAATAATATTTGCTTCCCATCTATTATAAGAGACTTATGTTACTAAAAAGGATTTAAAAAATAGCATTTCACCACCCACATCTGAATCTTTATATATTTGTTAGCCATACGGTAATATTGGCAAAACAAAACAAATCAAAAGGCATATCTTCTGAAGAAGACTCAAAGGTGAACACAATTCTGCAGCCAAGCAAAATTGCCAGCACAGGCTTCCCCGTCATTCCCAGAATGAGCGAGGTGTCAGGAAAATTCCAGTTCAGGCAAGGTCATAATGATTTCTCCCTCCACAAATTACACCGTGATTTTAAAAGAGGGGAAAATAATCCGCGCCCTCCTCTTGACCGCGCCTGCAGTATTAAGAGGGCGCTGCGGGTGACGGTCTCCCAGAACACAGATCCTTGCAGGCGGTAAGCAGGTTTTCTCTGGCTCATTTGAACAGCCCGAGTTCATACCACAGAAAGTCAAACTGAGGATTACGAGAAGACCTAAGGAAAATAACCAGCTAGCCCGTCTAAAATTGATCCTGAAGCCTGGATAATTGTAGTGCTGTAATAAATAGGCTGCTTTGTTTTCTCATCCAGACTTTGTCTCCACTGCAAGCTTTGTTGAGCTTTCTGCTATTGCAAGCTTGCAAGACTTGCTCTCCTGCTGGCCCCCATTTGCTTTATTCCTTTGTATGAAGCAAACTACCAGTAAAATATTAATACACTGACTATAGAAAACATGCAAAATCCAAATAGGGGCAGGTGAGACTGCCTTGATCACTGCATATCATAGTAAAGAGCCAGAATAATTTAATTGAATGTGATAAGCACGTAAGTCCCAATTTTCCTGACAATCGCGTATCCTGTGTTTCAACTTTTCTTTTGTTCTTTTAATATTCTTTTAGGTAAAAAAAAAAAGTTATTTCTATCAGATCCACAGTGGGTGGGTAAGATTGATAAAATATAACATACCATTCACAAAAGTGCCAAGCTTTACTGTTATTGAAAAATGTGGTAGTGGTGTGTAATAAAAAGCATTCTCCCTTTGTGGAGGTGGAGAACAGCTAGTAATGTTCCAGAAGGCCTCTTTTTTTCTGTACTCTTCCTGCATTTTAAGAAGAGATGACATCCACTCTTGCCTGCTTCTCAGTTTTGATTGAAGCCAACAGACACGGGTAAGAATTCAAACCTGCATAAATCTGACTCCGCGTTGCAAGGTTTGTATACATCCTCGGCTTCTCGCTAAGGTACGGGAGCTGCTCCTGAATACAAAGTTGGTGTCCTAAGTAGTTACTGTCAATACAGCTGCTTTGCACATGCTAATTATGTTTTATTTACTGGATTATCTTTATTGTGATTGTTCAGGGGTTTTTTAATGCTATAAAATATGCTGGTCGCCTAGCATCATCACCTAAACAGTCGCAAAATGATCTTACCTTTTGGAAGTTCCTAATTCTGCAGTGCTGGCCCCATTACCTTAGCACTATTTTTCACCAGTCTTTCCATTTTAACTAAACTGTCACTGGCTCTATCTGGACCTGGAACTAGCCTCTCTGGGGTCTTTCCACACTGGGCAGCACACAGAGGCACAGGTTTCCACACCAAATACCCTGCCACTGTATATGAATCTCCTTCACATGCTAATGAGGGTTCGTCCCTATCCACCTATGCTGCGGTGCAGGAGCATGTCAAGCTTTGATTTTGAGCGCGTCCCATCTGGCTACACTCGGGTTGCATTCACAGAGCTCAGGGCCCCTCTTCCCACACCACAAAACCCCCCCAAAACTGCACCTCCAGGGGCTCTCTGCAACCCTTCTCACCAAAATATCTCTTATTTGGCAGACTTCTTTAAGGCACGTCCAGGAAACCTTATCTTTGAGCCAAAAAGCACTGATGAAACCAGGACATTGAGGGGATGAGAGCATGAAATGAACAGCCTGTCAATACAACCACTCTTGGCCCTTGCCCTTTCCGAGCCTCGGCGCAGGCAAGCCTGCCCGTTCTATTTGCATAGAAGGCAAAAAATGATCCTGTGCCAGGGGTCAGCACAGAGCCTATAGATCATTTAAGACCTTGGGCTGGCCTTCTGGGCAGGGGTGAATTTTGCTCAGCCAGCATCTTCATTATCTTGAAGTAATCTCCAACCTCTCGGGTTTGGTGCCATGTGGAAAAATACCTCTGCTGGGAGAAAGAAACCCTCCCTGTTTATCTGAAAGGTCTGGACTGGATGGAATTTTCTTTTTCTCTTAAAATTATCCAGATGATATATGTTGCATTGTAATTTTGATCTATGTCTGTTAAAGTTATACTTCTCCTTTGGCTAACACTCCCTTAATTATGTGGAAGCAGGCCCTTGAGCCAGAAGGAGTTAGACCTCCGTGGAAAGAAAAGCAACTATAAAAAAATTCTAACTTCATATCTATGGTAATAAAAGAGAAGAGCTCAGATAAAAACAAATTAAAGGAATGTGAAAGTTTCAGGTCTGTAGGCAGTTTATGGAGAATGAATACGTTGTGCCTTTAACACTCTCTGTTTTAAATGTTAGACTAGGAAATCAAAGTTTGATCCAATAATAAATCAGCTGGTTAGCACAAAATCTGACACATTTGAAATCTGGCTTCATAAAAATGTCATTCATTGATTCTGTATTGAGAGACTGCCTAGTCTGTCAAACACCTTCAAGTAGGTCATCTTTTAGGGATTAGTCTAAGTTGCTATCTGTTGACATTTCACATGTGACATCATAAGCTTCTTAAAATGAATGAAATTCTGTTTCTTTTTCTTTTTTCTTAAGGCAAATGATAGCTGAAATCTTGCAAGGCAAAAGAATTTGCAAAACAGGCTAGTGATTTTGGCTGCCTTGTATTTGGAGCATCCACTTTAATAGAATATATAGAGCCCATTTGTCAGGAACTGAGTGGTTTTTTTTTTTTTTTTCTGAAAATTGGACCTTCTCCTTCGAACTGGAACTTGAAACATGAAAGCTGTAGAAATGAATAGCATACTCTGAAAATTCCTAGCCATCATCTTCCAATTGATGATGTATTGCTCTATTATTTGTCAGAAGATGACCAGTTAGGATGGTGGATGTGAGTTTGATCTTCTAACTTTCAGTATCAGTTCTGCTACCGATTCCTGGTGTGCCCTTGAGCAAGTCACCTGCATTAGACTTCTCGGAGGTGCTTACTGCACCTTGGCCTCATCCCTTGGGTGTTACAGTCCGCTTTGAAATGGTCCATGAAGCTTTCTGTGCCTCAGCCTTACTGCCTGCACGACTGATGCTGCTGTTGCAGAAGAGCACGATGGCTGCGAGTACGGCACCACCCACACGTAAAAGAGACCAGTGAAACCTACACAGCAGGACCACAAGGCATTGTAATACACAGATGTTTCTTTTCCAGATAATGTTTCAATAACTGAACAAATCAACAAGAATGTGTCTGAGCGGGGCTTCCTAATGGAGCAGCAGAAAAGCATGGAGGGGCTATAGCTTCTTTGGGTGGCTCCTTTCCTCTTTGCCCCACAGCAGCCATGGGCTCTGATGTTGAGGACAGTGAGAGAAGCAGAACTACACTAGTGACTGAGGTTGCTCCCTGCTAGAGGTAAGAGGAACACAGGACAAAGTATTGGTTTATCATGAATGAGACTAATAACTCATCCGAATGCATTAAATTAAAATGAGAGACATTATACGAGAATGGTTATTTTTACTGTAGTGAAGCAGCACCATTTTATTGTGTGTTCCAACTACTTAAAGGTGTTGTGTGGGCCATCTTGAACACACTCAAGGAAAATATCCTTACAGAATGATTTTCTTTTGAACATTAACTGGAGAAGAAAGCTAGTATGAATAACGGTACACTAAGGACACTATTTATAAATGTCATTTATTTATACATCCTTTGTATATTTGTATATTCATTGAGACCTTAATTTCTCAAGAAACTTATCTCTGTATCTTATTTACTTGTCTGGAGTGGCTTCCCCTTTTGTACCAGTAAACTAAACATATAATTGTTTAGAAAATCTACAGACTTGCCAAAATATGAACTCATGCACATGGAAGGGGGCAGAAGTTCAGATTTCAATCTGGCCGGGTAGGGCGGCACGTGCTGTCCTAAGCTACTCTAGTGAAGTTGTTCATCTTAGTTGCTCTCCAGAGGCTCTCTTATTGGGAGAGAAAAAGGATCTGACTGCCAAGAAGGACGATGCTGTCTGCAGAGATGTATCAAGGCTGTAATAGAAAAAACAGAATATTTCTTTTTTTTTCTTCTTTCTCCCTCTGTTCTGAGGGACTCTGGAAGAGAATATACTAAAAAAAAAAAAGGTAACTCTCTGCAGGGCCATATTTTCCACTCAGGGCCATGCTCTGGCCTTTAAACTGACAGTGCTGGGCCACTGATGGCTCCTTTCTGTTTTCTCTCTTTGCCACTGTCATGGAGTCCCTAATTCCTAGGTCACAGCCTTCTCCTTTTCTTCTGTGCTCCTGCAGTGTCTCATCCACCAAGCAGCTGTAACCAGGATCACAGTCTGCTTTATTGACATGTAAGTATTTTCTTGCACCTTAGACATAACTCGTGAGCAATATACCATCACACAGATCCACAGTGTGACAGGACACAACACTCCATTTCTTCTTCCTTGGGCACACGTGCAAAGGGCTAGTCACCAACTATGGATTCAAGGAGAAACTATTTCTTTTTCTCCAAAAGCAAGAAAAATGTTTGTTACCAGCTGTATGGAGCGGTTTTCTGTTTTGATCAAGTTGCTCAAAATGCCAAAGCACGCTGCTGACCCAGACTCAGCCAGAGCAGGTGGCGAGACGGAAATGCTGTGAGCCGGGGTCTTGAGAAGCTGTTCAGCAGCAGCTGTTCTGTGCAGCTTCAAGGGTACGTCACAATAAAGAGCATTACAGCATCTTAGAGCCTGACGGCACAGCTTCTTTGCCACAGACAGTTCAGCGCTCAGGCAGCATTTCTCAACACTTCAGAAGGCAACAAGCTAAAGGCAAGCACTGCTGTTGAGCATGCACAAGATGCAAAGGAGCCACACAATGTGAACGGCACACAAGAAGAGCTCGAGACAGCCTCCACCCACCCCAGCATCTGGATGAGCTGGAATAGGGCATTGCAAAGAAAGCACGCTGTGAAGAGATTGCTGTGGCTCCCTTCTGCAGAGGTTTGCTCTTCTCCAGGGCACGGCCATGTGTTTTGGCTCATAGGGCAAATTGCTCATCGGATTGAGCTTTCTTCCTCTTCTTGGATGACACATCCCATCCCTTCTTCATGCGTTACGGGGCACAGTACATCTGGCAAGGCTCGGTGCACAGAGGGCTCGGAGGAGGTGGGTGCACCTTGCTCAGCTGCCTGCCCCTGGGCCGGCAGCAGGCAAACCCCACAGCATGGAAGCCCTGGCTGGGAGGAGGACAGGATGGCATAGGATGCAGGGTTGCTATTGGCATGGTCTATGAAATGTGTGTCTTTCTGGCACTTTTCGGGAGACAGTGCAACAGACATGCATATGCCACCTAACACACTTCTGGGAGCATGGCAGGAATCCAGTGGAGCTACAGACTAAAGCTAAAATGGGATAGGATGTCATAGCTTGTTTCAAAGATGTGTATCAAGCACTCAGGTCAGGCCCTTTGGGTAAAATTTGTGACTAAAAAAAATTTATGCGGAAGATTTTGTAATTTTTCTCGTATTAATGATGACCTGTATTTTATCTTGATCAGTAGATATTTCATCTCAGACTAACTATGTCCTCCCTGTGTACTACGAGAGATCCAAACTCAGAAAGAGACCTAGAGAATGCATGCCAGCACTTTTAGGGAAGAGCTGAGGGGTTAACGCAGTTACAAGGAAATCCAGGCTGTACGTTCTTGGCCAGTGTCAGTTTGATTGATTTTATATGGAAGACCTGAACATTTTTTTTTTTGTGGGCCAGAGTAGCAAAAAACGCAGTTACAATGCTCTGCAGATGTATTGGGAGTGGTGGAGGAGAGTCGCTAAATTCTAGCCACAATCCACCCATTTATCAGAGCTACCTCTTTGCCACAAAGCACTCCAGCCCCTCAGCTGCCAATACCTTCCAGAGGGAGAAAGCTGTAAGGGCAGCACTCTGCCTTCCTCCTCAAGGCGTGGCACGAATTCAAAGTGCATCTGAAATCTGATAGAGAATCTCTATGAGGATCCCGACAGCCATTCTGATTTTACACCTCTTTGATGTGCAGAAGCACTCCATCAGCACGCTTCCTCTCCTGTGCATCCGTGACTTCCATACACATGCAGGTCCATGGCTCTTCTAGGAGCATCCCACCAAGAGGGCAATGCACGTGTTATCTGTCTGCTATTTGAATTATTCCCCATCTTCCAATTCTGCATTGCTATTGATTGAGTGCTGGCTGGCTGACTCTAATAGATAGCTTGTTCACTTCCTTTAATCGATTGCAAGTTCATCATTCTTTGCCCAGTATGCTGAGCAGATTGCTATTAATTGCCATTTACTTATTTCACATTACTATTTATTGCTATCTTCCTTCCCACCAACTTTTCTCTTTCCCTCTCCTGTCCTTTTTGCCTCCCCTTTGCCCCCTCCATCTGCTAGTGTCTCTGCTTTTTCTCCTGGTACCTCCCTGCTCTCCTACATCATGAAGCTGGTTTTTGCCATAGTCTTGGTGAAACTTGTGCCTGCCACAACCTCCTGTCTCGCTGCCACCAGTCCTTTTCCTCTCTGTCTTCTGTTCCAGCACAGCCCCTCCTTGCTCCCTGCCCCTCCTGCCCTCAGCAGCTCCCAGGAGGAGGAGGAACAGACGGGCTGGCACCCAGCACAGCCCAGGGGACCACAAGGACCTGAGCCCATGTCTCCACATCTGGGTGATGTGCAGGCCTGAGCTCTTCCCTGGGGGCTGCTCAGTAGATGGGCAAGTCATGGTGCTCCAGATGAAGGAGATGAGAGTGAGAAGAGTTAAAAGCAGGCTTTCCTACAGCACAAGGAATAAGACAGCAGCAGCATGCTGGTGGGCACCCGTTACACCTGCTGAGAGCAGTAAGTCTTCAGTATGTCCTGCCATGCTTGACACAAGTCCAGCCAGAGAGCACTGCTTCAGACCCATCTGCCCTCCTCACTGCTCACCAGCATGTGGGAAGAGGAACCCCCTCACAGCAGGGTACAGCTACCAAGAGCCGAAGATTGAGAGAGGGACATTGGGGACAGCGTGTTAAAACACGACCCAGAACTTTATGCATTTCAAGGATCAGCATTGCAGAGGTTTGTGCACCTCCTTGCCCACCTTCTCCCTCCCAGGTGTGCTTGGTAGCCCAGCGTGCATACCCTTCCCAGGCGGTGGCCAGCCCCACAGCAACGTCCTGCATGGACGTTGTATCACAGGCAGGGGGAAAGGGAGCAGGCAACTGTTTGAGATACTCTCAGCGCTCCCCTTTGGCTCCTGCCCAGGCCCAGTCACATTGCAGACCTCAAGGGAAGGCTACCAGGGACACTCAGAATGCTCGACCAAAATAATCTTAAAAAGGCTCATTTTAATAACTCTAAGCCTTGTACTCCTGTTTGTCTTAGAAGGAGCTCTATTGCTCTCCAATCTGAACCTTTAAAAATAGTCTGTGTTTTGAAATCATCATCGTGCAGATCATCCTTTACTGGAGGGCTGATAGCAAGGTGTGAAAAAAAAGAGCAGACAAAGATCTGGAATCAAAGGCAGGAAAGTACTTTGAGACATGTCGATAAGTGCTATATGGATGCCACATCAAAAGGACTGGCAGATTTCTGTCTAATCTGTTCCTCCTCCTGGATGCATTCATCTTTCAGTGCAGTGCTTCATCCATACCATGCCTGTGACTGTGATGGCGCCTTTCCAGAAGATCGCATTCTGACCAGAGGCACGCAGGTCTAGCCACCTTCCCTGCTCATCTGAATCCAGCAAGGTCAGGTCTTTGGTCCCTGGCCTGCACAGGGATGGTGCAGATGGTATGTAGAATGCCTCTAGCTTAAGCCCACACACATTTTACTCCTCCTTTTGACGAAAGTAGACCAGATTGAGATTCACTTCTCTTGGAGTAGCTTAAAGATGTCAGTTCCAGGAAAGGCAACCAATTCACAAGCCTCAAGCAAATACCTGTGGGTGACCGAAGAGAGAGCTGAGAGCTTTCCTCTGGCTGTGGACACTGCACATGGTAACATCCAGCTGCAAGACAATGCTTTGGTCCTATTTTTAAACTAAAAAAATGAAGCTGTTCCTTTCCACCTAGCACATGCCAGAAAATGCACAAATGAAGAGCTCTGCTTTCAGTTCATTTGCTGGACAAATTACATCTAATGAAGAAATGGCACAGGGAGGGAAGTGCAAAAGGGAAAACTGCGAGGGGCCGCAAGGCAGGTGCTGGGGTGATCTGTGAGCAACAGGGGAAGAGCAAAAAGCCTCCCTGCACCAACCCATGGGGGTTCCCAGCACAGGAGGGGATGGCGGGATGCCCAAAGGGCTGCTCAGGCCGAGCAGGTCCCGCTTGTTCGAGTGGAGGGGCCGATGTGGGTGGCTGCTGGCTGGGGACCGCTGAGGCTCACTGGCACTGCTGAGTGGACCCAGTGGGCTCCAGTGTGTCACTGATGAATTTGGCCATCATCCTTCTGTGAGCAGCAGGCAAAGGGTAATAAGGGAACTGAAAACTCATATTTGAAACTCATCTCTCCGTTCTGACAAATTAGGCTTGACCAAAACATGATTCATCATTCCTATTGTTTAACATTAGGGGGGGAGATGCAAAATTCTCCAGACAGCAAAGACATACAGTTGAGTTCAGATGTGATACAAAGGAGCTTTAAATTACTCTTCCTTTATCTTTACTTTTATTTTCCTTTAGGTAAAGAAGATCATTACTTTTTAAATTTTTTTACTCAAATGTGTAGAATTTATGCTTTGAACAGGAGAGGACATGTTGGCCGTAAACAAAAGATGGTTTGTGGATGTTTGTTTGTATTTGACAGCTGTCTTCCAACAGGTAATCAGATTAAATAAATGTTGTGCCTGCTAACACTACAAGAGAGCTGACAATTACATACAGGAAGAAGTGACACTGTTGGTTTTTATGGTTTCCCCTGTGGTTTTTACTTCTGCTTTTGGTGAAAGTGATGCAACTGTGATTTCTCTCATTTCTGCCCTCTTCAGAATTTGTGAAAGTATCCTGCCTGTGTTTCTTTTTATATCAGCATCTTCATTTTGCTGTCGATTCAGAAGTAAATCCAGTTGTTCAAATGGATGAAGGCTAAAACGAAACATAGCTGGAAAACAGCATTTCTCTCAACCAGATTTTTATGCATAAAATCACTGAGTCATAAAATAACAAAAGAGAGGCTGGAAGGAACCTCTGGGAACCTTCTAGTCCCTCCCTGCTGCTCAAAGCAGCTGACATATGGGGACCAAAAAATAGGAGTGTGCTCTGCCTGTCACTTCAGTGAAATGAATGCAACAATTTCTGTAAAATACTAACACTTTCTTAGAGTATCTAATGAACAGTCCATGTTTAGATATTTTGGAATACAGATGGTATTCGGAATTCGTAAAGCGGGCCAGAACCACTCCTCTAGTCTTCATCCCAGAAATTAGCAACAAAAATATAAAATCAAATGAATACTTGTATACTCACATCCCAAATTACAGGTTTTTGACATAACAGCATGCCAATGTAAAAGTACTGAGTACTTTTCCTTTAAGCAGAATGCAGTGCATTGCTTTTGTGCTTGCAAGCCCTTGGCTGTGTGAAGAGTTCTGTCTTTTCATAGTTTCTTTAACTGCTAATTTATTATATGCATAGGAGATGCACACTCTCCATCAACCTCTAGATACAAGAAGCAAGCACAGTGATGCTTATGAATGAATGTTCAACGGTAGCTGCATCCAGTGTTTCTCTAAGGGGGCAGTTGGCAGCAGCACACTGACGTTGGGTACCACCTTGTTCAGAGCGTGGTCTGTTTGTGTCCTATTCTGAGTCACCAGCCCTTTTCCATGCTCTCTCTAGGCAATCAAGCCTTAAAACTTCAGTTCATATGCAAGGAAACATGCAACACCCTGGTTTTATCCACCTGAATGCTATTGGATCTAGCTCTTCATGTCTATCTAGTCCTGTGCTACATCGCACTGAGGAAGCTGAGGCCACAAACACACCTGTGCTTGTGCTCACACACGGCTCTGCCTGTACGAGCAAGGGGAAGTGTTCCAAGCTCATTCACTTTTGGGGACAGGCAGTCTGCAGGAAGGCTCCCTCTCCAAACGGGGTCTTTCTCATTTAATCTAGTAGCTGCAGACTTACCTCCATACTCTTTCTTCAGGTTAAGATTCATTGAAGTCTTTGATTCATGTTCACCTCACATCCCAATTCACCGTGAGAGTTTCTTACCCTCTGTTTCTTGCCACCTCTCTGCAAGCTGTCACTGTTCACACAGCAGAGTCAGGACAAGGGGCCTCAGCCTCTGGTTGACAGGTGGCCTGTCCTGGGGAATAACAACAGAAACAATGATGATCTAGATGTCTTCCCCATGCCAGCCGTACCTGTCCCTGTGCTACTCATGAATCAGGTCTGAGCTTCTGTGATTTCCAATTGAGCAGTGGACAGCAAACCCTTACCAGTTTTGGTTTGCTCAAGACATCCTGTTGTGAATGGCAGCAGTGGAGGGACTGCTGCACGAGCAGCTCAGGCATTTGCATGGCAAACAGGACAGCAGAAGTGGTGAGGAAAAAACTTTGTCAGTCACGCCAAGGTAAGCGGCTAAGCCACCCCATCCATCCGTGCTGGTCCCCAGTGATTTCACTGCCATGTCAATGGATGCATAAACAGGCAGCTGGGATGCTTTGGGCAAACTTCAACTTAATGCAGAATATTTTAAATTTAAATATTTTAAATGAGAGCTTTTTGCTCTTCTTAATCAGCTTTAAAATGACAACTAAGTTCAACCAGCACAACTCAGTAGGTGGGAAAGTCCTAGGAAATTGGATGGGGATCAGGAAAGCTGGTCAGGTGTTCAGGCTGACCAGCTGACAGCCTCATAGGTCCTGAGTGCTGCAAGAAATGAAACTTAATACTTACTCTATCCATTAATTCAAACACTTAAATGACAAAATTAAATATTGTTATAATGTGACTAATATAATTAATTTAGAATCAATTACAATTGTCATACCAAAGTCAGATAAGCCTCAATATTATACAGGAACTTAGTCAAATTACTTCAAAAATAATTAGTCCTTATGCATTTTAAAAAAAATCTAAGAAGAGGGATGTCCTCTGTTTGGAAAAAAATTTTACCAAAACCTGGCAAGATGTGATTGAAAATATTAACTTTCTTTGTGCTGAAGTAAAACTACTGTCTGACAATCTGATTGTCTCAGGGATGATTATTAAAGTTTTCTTCTTAGAATTATGTTGTTGAATAGCTGAGTACTTAAACAGACAGCCTGCTCTCCTGCTTTTGAAAATTACATTGGCAACCTTGAAAATCTAGTTACCTTTCTCTGTCTCCACTCTCACAGATGTTTATCAATTTGATAAGAAGTTTGAAAACTGTATTTACCAAGGACTGTAGATAATTGATTCTTTTCAGACTTTTAAACATACAATACACTCAAAAATAATTTTATAAAATAATATTTGAACTTATCTAGATTGACTCTACATGTGATGATATGCGTGCATCGATATGCCTGCTTTCATGCATAAGATTAAGGAACATTAAAAGACCACGGCATTTCACAGCATTGAAGAACAGAGGAAAAAAAAAAGATTAATAAGTCTCTGAAGATAGCTAGAGTCTGAAAACATCCCAACTCTTTCAGGTTTCTGGATTTGTACAAAGCAGAACCTAGGACTGCAGCCGCCAGATGGTGATCTGCTGGGCATCACATCTCTTGAAGAGACTTTTACTCCGTTCAAGATAACTAGTCACATGTTGGTAGGGGGTACTTTTTAGTGCTGTGACTTTTCTCTGCCCAAGGTGGATGGCCACAGAGATTTTAGAACATTAATTTTCCTTATCTGTTTTAGGGCTGTTCTTTTGGCTTTCCAGAGCACCTGTCCAAAGTCTTTGGACAAATCCAGTACAAGGCCTATCTTGATGTTATGCAAGTTACCAAAAACTTTCAGGTCAACTCCCTAACTAACATCAGCTTTTAAGAATTCTACTTTAAAAAGTAATTTGAATACAGTCAGTGTTTTGCTTCCCACAGTGCCTCCCTACCCCAAATATATACAAAATCCATAGACACAAGACCATTTTTTAGGAAACTGGCATGGTCTTATCTGGCTGAAAGGTCTTGAGATAACATTGTGTCACCAATTTAGAGAAAGTTCAGCATAAAAATAGAAGTCACTACTCAAAAAGGAACCATGATAAACACTAATCACCAAGCATTTGCCTATCAGCTATATTCTGCACGGTTACTCTAAAATATAAGTTTCACTATGGTGATTTTTTTTTTTTCTCAGAAACAGCTGATATACAACACAAAACCATACCCAAAAATGAGCTCCAAGTCAGGTTGTTTGTTGACTGGATCTTTCATTTTGCAAGGGAAAAGCTATTTTAAAGCTATTCAGGAGTGAAATTCATGTAAAGCACTAAACTGCATATACCAAATTTGCATTCCTTAAACTGCTCTTCCCATGCAGGAAATCTGGGCTTCACAGCTCCCTGCTGTTGGTAGCAGAGAATGGCTCTGAAACACATAGCAAATGCTGTAGAAGTTTCTTCCCTTGTGTTATTTTCACTGGGAACTGCATTAATGAGAACGTTACCATCTCCCAGCAGCATTGTCAGTGGAAGATATCATTATTTACATGAATTCACGTAGACATTTACGTCATTCTGTCCTGGAGATAACTGCCTTCACGTGCCATAGCAAGCCACCTTTTGTCTGAAGTCAGAGCAAGCAGAAGAAAATAAACATTGTGTTGGTGAAGGTGATTAACAAGACATAAAACGTTACACCTGTGAGGACTCCTGGAAGAGAAAAGAAGCATAAATGCCAACTAATTCTTTGTATGTCCTGAAAAAAAGGGCTAATCTGTGCTGCTGGCAGGACTACCGTGCCACAGGTACTCTCATAGGGAAACTCTTCCTGTGACTGACTCTCTATAGGGCACATTTTGTTCTTTATCCATGAGAAAAAGGGAATAGCAAACAGAAAAACCCATTCACAAACTGCCAAAATTGAGGACCAACTCTGCAGGCTGCAGAGGCAGATTATCAGAGAGGCACCGTTGAGAGCTATAACTCAGAGATGGTTTCAAAGCTGTGATACTTTCCCCTATGATCGCTTAGAAACCATTCTTATTCCCTTGGTCTCTGCCCTGTCACAGTTCTGTCATCACCTCTATCTCTGCCCATGCCTCTTTGGTTCTTTCTCTTTTTATATGCTTTACTTTGCATTTCTTGCCTGCACTACTGCTTGTCCTTCTGTATCACACTTCTAATTCATTATTCTTTACACATACGTTTCTTGTTCCTCTTATCTTTTGCGGCTCCGGTCACCCTCCCCATTCTCCTGCATACCAGAAGGCTTGGGGATGGGGTATTTGATATTCCAGGGGTCTGGTAGCCCAGGTGGCTCTGCAAAGGGCTGTTACCACGGTCACAATGGAGGGAAGCCTGGACTGATGGACAACTGCTGGAGCTCATGGTCCTACCTATGTGAGCTTCCACACCTGGCTGAGCTACAATTCCTATAGCAATACAGAGGGAACATGAGTATTGTATAAGGATCCACCTTTACCTACGGATGCATTGGCACCAGAAGTGGCACTCATCAGGAATCACTCTGGGTCACTCAGTTGTATTCCTTTACATTAATCTCACGACAAACACTGGGGATTAAAATGTGCATTCATACATTCTTAGTTACACAGCCACTCACATATATGTTACAGCCAAATATTAAAATTCTTATATATCCTTGATTTCACACTGACTTTGCACTCTATTTATATCACTACAAAAGAGGCTTTAAAATTCACCACACTTTCAGCAAATCAGTGCAGCTCCACTGAAGTGCGTTGCCTAGACTTTGGTGTGAATGAAATTCAGACCTGAAGCACCGAAGGTGCACTGACTTGTGCCAGCTAAAAATTTGAACAAAAAAAACCCCTCATAAAACAACTAATGTATTTACCTCCTTGTATCAAAACAAGCTTGGGTGAAAGCAAGCCAATGAGTCTATCTGTACATATACTACTTTCCATGGGACTGCCAAAAAACCTTTTGTTTAGGAGATTTGACTGACATATGAAATTCTCCATGGGAATCAAACACAGAACCATTAAAACTGCCTCTCTGCTGCTAATGACTTCTTCTGGTTCTCATCCATATGACTGAGGTTTTTCTTATCCAATAGCTAGAGTCAGGGTCATATTATGCATTGGTAAAGTAATTATTTTTGTTGAACTTAGTAACAAAGTAACAGGCTGATTTCTTCCTGTCTAAAGGACAGACCTATTTGTCTGGAGTTTGCATTGTTTTTCTTTAAAGCTCTTTAAGAAAATGCATTCTTTTTGTAGGGAGCTATAAAGTGGATTTAAGCTTCCACGACGTAGAGGGCAAATTGCCAGTACTGCTGACATACATGAGTATATAATCTGAGTAACCCTTAAAACGCTTGAGTCCTGCAATCTATTCTTGCTGGCATGACGGTGTTGTGGACTTTGCTGCTAGCTTCTCTTCCAGACATCTTCCATCACTCCTCCCTTGGGTGTAGCCTGAACATCTAGCATCTCATCTCTGCTTGGCGCCTAAACGGCAGCTTTTTTTCGTTGCTTGTAACACAACTTTTACTGAGTAAGTCACAACATAGTGGTGGGGTTTTCCCTTCAATCGGTTGATCTGAGAAGGGTGCAAGTGGAGCCACTGCTGTTGAGATTCAAACACACTCTCATTGACCTCCCTCTGTAACAAAACCCTCTACCCGAGAGCAGTACCTCTCAGGAACAGATTGTGAGTGGGGAGGTCCTCATGCATGGTCCTTTCTGGGAGAATCTGATGACAGACAGTCAGGTGACACACTGAGGCTGCTGCTGATGCTGCCGAGCATGGAAAATGCATGTGCACGTTCCCTCCACCCTCTTCACAGTCCCTAAGACATGGGAGCCACTTGGACCAGCTCTTGCGTACGTCCCTGGACACATCCAGGGTACTTGACGGGTATTCAGCCCAGGGTGGCATCCATGGGTTCTGCCCAGAGACAGGTAGGAATAGCTGCATTTACTAACACCTCTCACAAAAGACAGCCAAGAGCAGCATGACAAGTACCTATGGGAGGCATAGTGGGTGAGCGGGTAGGGAGGAGAAAGAGGAGTCAGGAGCCTGCCTCCTCTTTCTGCTTCGTCGATTCATTCGGCATCTGCTTCCTCTTCTGTAAATTGGGAGTTTCTAAGTTCACTCCCAGTTTTGATAGCTGGATGAAAAGAGGTGATGCACATTATGATTAATTTTCATACCTTAATCTTCCCAAGTAGCTATTAGGCTTGCTCACATTTTGAAAAGCTCTGTCAAAGAGAAAGTCAGGCTGAGATCATGATCTGACTCCTTCCCCAGCTCCGGAAAGATTCAGTAGTCAGTGGATACTGAACCTTCTCATGCAGCAGGTTTATATCCTGCTCTTTGAGGTATGGCAGTTTCAAAAACGTAGGCAAACTCACCGGTTGGGCACGTCAGAGGAGAGGAGTATTCCCACAAGGGAACTTGCCTGCCTGACTTGGATATTCAAATTTTGTCAGACACAATCTCCCTCTGTGGTAGGCCAATTTCCTTCTGCCTAAGAAGCAGCACAGGCATTTGCTCAGGAAAACGGCATCATTAGGTACTTAAGCATAGGAACAAGGTGGGTGCCAAAGCAAAGGTAGATTGGAGCACAGCCATGGAAACACCAAGTTGTGGAGGATCTGTCATGGCACGACGCAAGCCTCCGGTGCACACAGCTGTGCCTTCTCCTCTTCCTCATGGCTCGTGTACAGGCGTGCTGCGCTCATCCTAAAGGAAAACACACTATGATAAAAGTGATAGAATCATAGAATCATAGAATGGTTAGGGTTGGAAGGGACCTTCAAAGGTCATCTAGTCCAACCCCCCTGCAAGAAGCAGGGACATCCCTGACTAGATCAGGTTGCTCAGAGCCTCATCCAGCCTGGCCTTGAACGTTTCCAGGGATGAATTTGGATGAATTTGATGTATTTGTCAACCTCAGCTTTTACCCAGCACTCTCTCCTGAGGAAGGGCCACCAAAGGGATATTTGCTGGGCTCCTCTGCCCGCTCCTGCCCCGCAGCCCTGTGGAGGCCAGAGACAGACACCGTGTCAACAGCAGAAACGGTGACCGAAGCCCCTCGCTCCGGGGCTGGTGTGGGAGTTTCCATGCACAGGCTGCGGGTTCTGGCACATGATGAGACACAAGGCACTTGGTATGGAAAGGATTTCCTATCGTTGCTTCAAAATTAAGGAAGAGAAGCATTTCCAGGGGTTGACTCAGAACAGGGAGGTGAGGACCCTGCCCTGAAGTGCCCTCTGTGAGAGCCTCTCTAACGACAGAGAAGCCGCAGTGAGCGTGGCTTTCCTGTGGTAAAGGCCACCTCTGTGATCATCTTGTTATCAGCTGGAGAAGTCCCTGAAGATGCTAATCAAGGCCTGACTTCACCTAAATAACTGTAGTCAAGAAAGATATGTAAGCATACGCGTAACTTTGCATGAGCTGAGTTACATCCTTAGTAAAGAGGAACTCAGCCTTCCTAGAATGGGCAAGGCAAGGCAAAGAAAGGAAAGGCAAAGAAAGGCAAGGAAACAAACTGAAAGGAAAGGAAAGGAAGAAGGAAGGAAGAAAACATAACAGGAACAATGGAAAAGGTAGATTGGGAAGGGGCACTTCCTTCTAAAATGGACAACCTTTTATTTTATTATACTCTTGTCCCTTCTCTGTGTATCTATTACATATTGAACACTGCTTTTATCACTGCGCATTAAGTGTGCCAAATCCCTTTGCAAAAAGTCTTGAACCACAAATGAGGCTCAATTTTGTTTTTGCTACAGTCAATAGCAAATCCATTGACATCAGTGGCTAAGGATCATGGCTTTGTTTGAAAAACACTAAATCGGTACACGGGAGGTCATTTTAATGTGTTAGGCTGTGTTCTTAACTACTTAATTCAGTTTGGGTCTGGTGTAATTCTATTTTTCCAGCTCTGGTGCGAAACCTGGAATAACCCTTTTAAATCTCCTGTACAGTTAATCCAACAGGCTGCTGTACAGATATCACAGCAAGGCTGGGCAGCTGCAGTCTCTTTAAGATGTTCCTTGAGGAAAATAATTATATTTAAAAGGAATAATAATTTTTGAAGACTTTTTTTTTTCCTCTGCTCAGTGTAATGGAGCCCTTTGGGCTCAAGACTTTATTTGTATATGACAGCATTAAATTATTATTTTCTTTAAATCTGCTTCAATTTCTTACCCTTGCTGAAAGGCTAGGGGCTGTAACACTGGTATATCTGCTTTCCAGGGACAAATGCAAATAACTAGGACTTTGGAAGATCTTGTAAATATTTCTGAAAGCACATTTCCCTGCATATTTTTTCTCCTTCTTGAAGTGTATATGCTGTAGCTTGTTCTGAGACAGAAACTCCAGAAAAGGCCATTGAGCAAAGTTACGGATCGCAGGAATTTTTACCAATGAAAGTCCTCTCTGACCTGCAGTAACACTCCTACTGTGTTTAACAAGTAACGGAACAGTCTATAATCCTTTACAAAAGAAGAGTTATCATACATATACACAGTCTTCAAAGACATTGCAAGCAATCTGTGATTCACTGAAAAAAACCACCACTGCTTTCCGTAAGGCTCTCTTAGCATTTTCTCCATAAGCAACTCATCAGATCATTAGGGCTGAGCTTGAGACAATCCCCGATGTAACTTAACACATCAGTTCTTGGCCTAAAAGCATGACATGGGAAAAGTCTCAATAGAAGTACGCCCTGATTTATGCAGACCTAACCTCTGTGCCAGGAGGCCCTGAAGGACTCGGTGAGTGCTCCAACTCCTACAGCCATAAAGACGAATTGCTGTTCTGCTGGATGCTAGTATCCCCTTTCAGAAATGTCAAGGTATGCTTGCAAGTGCAGTGAACAGCCTTAGTGCTTATTTCCGAGGTAGAAAAAGTGTGTTACAGTGGAAGAGAGGGTTATCTGTTCAGCTAGTTAAAAAGAAGAAGATAAAGTGGTATCTTTATAAACCAGTAGGTAAGATACGAGTGTCTTAAAAGGGAGAAAATAGGAAGTACCAAAGGGCTATTGAACGAAACAGAGAAGTGTGACAAGAGCTAGTGCTTGGAAGCTGAATTTGGACACATTGAATACAGCACACTTTTCAGCGGCGAGGATGATTAACGGCTGGAACAAACCCCGTGAGGTCCTTTATCCTCTGCCTCTTGCCATCTTCAGTTCAAGTCTTTAGGAAAGATAGGACTTCACCCAATGTAAGCCACTGAATTAATCCAAAGACTGGCTGAATTAAATTTTACGGTTTGTATTAAACAAGCCAGAACAGATCTCCTGCTCATTCTGCCTCATAATCTACCGGAATATAGATGAGGATTTCCATCGCTCCCTCTGCATTGGGGCACTTGTGTCACGGCTTGCGCCTGCAGCAGAACATTTCATATTATGTCCCCCTTGCAGATGATGATTTCTCAGCCCACTGCCAATCAAAAGTTACAGTGAGAAGGAGCTGTAATCTCACCGCGCTGCCTTCTCACATGACGGTAATTCTGACAGTCAGATTAGGGTCAATAACCGTGAGGAAATCCAGCATAGGCTGGGGATTTCAAAACACTACTCAAGCTGAAATGCCTGTGTCCTGGGCAGACGACCCTGCCCTAGCTTTAAAACGCAATATAGCCCTGCTAGCAGAGAGGCCCACCAGACTGAGCCCTTGACTCAGCAGCGTGTTTGGTAGGGTTTGCTGAGCTCCCTGCTGCCATGATGTCCTCGCTAGTGGTCCCCAAAGCCAACATTGCAGCCCCGCATAAATACATTGCAGCAAGCGCAACGTGCCCAGAGCGGCTGATGGCCACCGTGCTCTGGGGCCAGGGCCAAGCAGGAAGAGCCTCTGGTAGGGAAAACACGCGGCCTAGCAGCATATCCCAATATTGGAGCAGCGCCTCCAGGCTCCGGTGATTTGTTACATTAAGCAGTTTTTGATCCATCTGCCATAACCACGTCAGGTGAAGGTTTTTTTGTGGAGCCTTTCTGTAGAATTCCCATACTCGGATAGGTGCTATTGGAAGGCAAAGGACATGTTTTTCATGACTTGTGGTCTAAATTTCTAAATGAAGATTCAAAGGTGCCTTTGATGGCTGGGAATTCACAGCATTTCGGAAAACAGGTCATTAATCTAGGTGCCTATTTCTGTGCATGTGTTTCTAACTTTAGTCAGAGAGAGTGAAAGTGGTGATCTTCCCATTTTGAAATGTAGAACTAATGTGATTCAGGAGATCCTTCACCCAGAGGGCTATGCTCCTCCATGATCTTTGTCTACAATGATCTTTTAATTCTTGGTTTCTGATTTGATTGCCCTGCAGTGCCGGATCTGGATATGGGAAAGTTTGTCTGGGAGGTGTTGACCCTGAAGGTTGATCCAAGGTAGACCATGCCATCTTTAGGATTTGCTTAAATAGATCCCATAGTGCCCTGCTGGGTAACATTAAGTAAAGATAATCTTACACATTTCTTAAATTACCTATGAGGCTGCATGTTGTGCACAGCAGGGTCATTAACAACACATTCTAGCTGCCATTGTGTCAGCCTGCCCATGCTGCCAGGAGATGGTCTGTTTTTTCCATTACCTGTTATTGTACAAAATTGCACTCATGGGAGAAGGAGCCAAGGATGCAAGGTGCTGATGATGATTGTAGCAGGGTCCGGTAGTCACACTTGGTCTCCGGCAAGCTTTAAAACTTATCATGCAGTGATGCATCTTGCCCCCACCATTTTGAGCTGTGCTAACTGCTGCACACATGCACAAGAAGATGGTCCCTGCTTCAAAGTAATACGCAGATCTCAGCACATACTGAAACACAGTAAGGAGGAAAGGAATATAATGACCAGACAGAAAGGGAAAAGATGTGGAAAACACAGTAAAAATGCGAAGCTTGTGGTTAGCATCACAAGCAGAGGTCACAGCACGCCATGTGCCTTATCCATAGGCTGGCAGCTCACAAGCTTCATGACTGCAGTGAATTTAGAAGGATCTGAAGGAGGTACCTTTGTCATTTTGGCTGGGTCTCTTCACACAACCAAGGAGTGGCATGGGATGAAAGGTGACGGTGGTTGAGGAAAAAATGCACAACCTGGTATTAAAGGTTGGTCTCAGAGAACAGTCAGGGCTCAGTTATTTCAAAGTGTAATTATTGAGTATTCTTACAGATCGAGTATTCCTCACAGATGCGGCGTCGAGCACAGATATCCCAGCCAGCTGCCTAGGAGGTGAGGCAGGAGAGAATTTCACATAGACATGTTTAGCCATCTGACAAGGATGGGCTTTTAAGTGCAGCCCAAGTACCTCCATTTCACGTTCTGCAATGTAAATATACTGCCTGACATGCCCCCCACCCCCAGGTATTCCCTTCTTTACCCAGCTGTGCAGGACTGAGCTGTGACATCCGTAAACTGAAAAAGAGGTGCTTCACCGAGTTCGATGTGGCAGGTTTAATGCAGGTGGAGGAACTCCTCGTCTTTGCATGGATGAGATGACCAACACAGTTGTATCATGCCTGATACAAAAAATGGCACTGTTGCATAAAGCAATGGTGGGCTTGGAAGCAAAGACCATGCCACGATCAAAAGACTGAAGCTTTGAAGAAGCTGAGGGATGGCAGCATTACTCTCAAGGAGGGATATATCTCACTTCTCTGTAGCCATCTAAAAGTTAGGATTTAATCCTGTCACAAGGTAGGTGTCAATCGCCGTCTGGAAATGTCTGCTTCTCTCCACTGCCTACAGGGGGAGTCTACACTCACCCTCTCCGTCTAATTTTTAGACAATTCAGGTTAGGTAAAACAAATTCACTGCAGGTTTCTCCAGAGAGGTTTCCTGATGTTTTCTGTTGCTTTTCACTCCTATATACAAACCTCATTTCTATTCTATTTCTAGCTCTGGCCAAAGGCCTCACGAATGCAGAAGCATTACTAAGGAAAAATTGCCAAGGGAAGGATTGGCCTTTTTTGCTGAGCAGGCACTTTCATTTCATTGGCTTACACCGTTTTCACCTACAAGCTTCATGAAATATTTGTTTTTGAGGCTAAAGCTCTCCACATACAGGACTTACACATGTTATATGATTTAAAAGAACAGCGACTGTTGGAGCAACTAATTGAATACTCATTGCAGTCTTAGCTCAGTGGCAAGATATTTTTAAGTGAAAATCCTTTTAGTACTTTCAGAGTGGTTCTAAAATAGTTAAACAAAACCAAAAACCAATAGCATGTTGACCCATAGCATGTTGACCCAGTTTACTTTCAAATCAAACTTTTCTAACAAAAACTGCTGAGATATGGCCAAACAACTTCTGTTCATATGTGAATTGTATGTACGAGTTAAAATCATTGTGTGTGAAAACAGATTAAAATGAATGGTCTTTTAATTTTCTACACAATGTATGCTTTGAATGGCGTGATTTTTTTTAGTCAAGTAATTATAGGGTGGAGAGAATGCATGGCCAATGGCAGCAGGTTAATTACAAGACCAAACATCCATTACATCTTGCTCAAAGAGCCTTGAAACGATGACACGTTGTTTTAACTAATAGCCTAGTCTGGACCACAGATTGGAGAGCTACCCTCAATTTAAAATAAATGTATAACTTCTATCTGAGCATGTTTACCATTTTTACAAATAATGCTATATCCCACAGAGAGCTTAGCTAAATTTCTAGAGACAGAAGATGTCAGTTTATTTAGACTGTCCACTTGGCAATTTTATACAGACTCCCTTCCGTCCTTTCCCTTCTTATGGTCAGCCAATTTCTCATCTTCTTTCAAAACACAGCAGTTTGGGAGAAAATACTTTAAAGTAGAGATCTGTGATTAAAATCAAAAACTATCAGAAAAGTTTTGTGGTACCTGAAGCAGCTCTGAACTTTGTTTTAACTGACTGCATCTCAAATTATATGGGATAAGGCCAGGAGAGATCATCTGATAATCTAATGTGTATACCAGCAATGAAATTTCTCCTCTGTGTTGAGAACAACACACGCTGTGTAAAAAGCGTTTTGCAGAGAAGCACTCAGTATTCATATGAGGATGAATCCAGGAAGATTTCAGTATCAAGCTGATTGCAAACCTCTAACTGGGACCTGATCCTCTCCCTGTGAGACAGAGACTCCTGATTTCCAGCAGCTGTTCACCTGAAGACAAACATACATCTTGCTGAAGTCAATGCAAATGCTCACGTGCTCCAAGACAGTCAAACTCTCGTCCACTTTGTTGAATGCAGATCGAAGAAAGGATGGAGGCTATGCATGCTCTGAACCCACAAACACAGCTACGCCTAAGCACTTTGTCCGGGCAGAGGACCCTGCCTTGAAGCCAGCTGCACACGAAGAGCTTCCAGACCCTTTCTCCACTGCTAAACGGTCCACAGGACCATTTCAGCATCCAGATCCATTCCTTTGTGTCCAACCATCTGTAAGTTAAATTGTTAGCACGTCCAGCTATGAACCAGGTAGCTCACGAAACAACTCCTGGGCATAGACTTGGAGTCAGCACGTACCAGGGATCACCCCAGCAGGCAATTTACATGCAACCACCCTGTTTTAGAGCTAAACCAATTGAACACCATTGAGGTGGCCAGGCTAGGTCAGTTGGCTGTAGGGCTAGAGAAAGGCCCTTACACTGTTTAGTTTATTAGTACAAATATAACTCAAGGGATCTTAACCCAAGAAGCATTTAACAATAAGTTACTTTGAAAGACATTCTATACATAATAGAAATTAAGCATCTTCCTTAAGGGGATTTTCTTGACAGTTTTTGTAATTCATCAATATACAAACCAAAAGTAAGATAAATTTATTAAGATGGCTGCCATTTATACAGTTTTGTGCTTCCCTCTCCCTAAAAATAGAGCAAGGATAATTGCACTGAAAAACTAAAGATTTCCAAAACCCTATTACATAACTTGCCACACTTGTCCTGTTTTCCCTTCTACTTCCCCCCCACCCTTACTTATTTTTTAAAGAGGTCAAGGTTATTAAATATGAGCTCCTACATTCATACAGTAAGAAAAGCAGGCTCTAAACACACAGCAAAGACTTTTCATGCAGCATGAATTTGCCCACGTAGCCTATATGTACGGTGTTTGTTTACCAATTAGGCTGTGAAATTGATACTTTGATGTACACAGTGCATGCAATTCATGCGGGTGAGATAATGGTGCAATGAAAAACTTCTTTTCTCTCCCTGACTCATGTGTGTTTATAGTGTCCAAAGCTGCAATCCTTATTCCGGCTAATTTATTTACCTCAGTGGGTGTGCCACCTATGTAAGGACTGCAGTTTGATGACCCAAGTTTGCAATGTTAATGTTGCTCTAACATAAGCTTTTGCATTGTGTTATGCAAAATTACAGCTCCAATACTTCTGCTCCAGAAAAGCATGCACACACGGGAAGCCATGGCAAGGGTTACTTTAATCATTTCAGTGTTACCTATGAATTTATAACTTCCAATAGTGTGCCGATTTATACAGCGTGGCACTATCCATCAGATGCATGCTGCCTCAGAAAATTAATGCTGCGTTCTGGCAACCATATGGGCAGTTGGCGAGCGGCCAGGAGACCAGCAGAGCACGACTCTACCTTCACGCAAACCTTCCCTACGCAAGAGAAGTGTTTGCATGAACTGCACTGGCTGAGGAGCAGAAATAAAGGGATCCTGTACGTTGTTGTCGCTTATAACCATCAGGTCTCCCAGGGATAGAAGTACATCGCTATGATTAATGAGAGAAGCTGCTCAGGCACGACCCCCTTGCGGCAGGTAACCACACAGGCACCGCACTTGATGTCTCAGGGAAGGGAGAGGATTGCAAAGGCCTCCTCCTTATATATCTGTGTTCCTTCTTTATGGATCTCTCTTCCAGTTGTTGCTCTTACCTGTGACAAAATTTAGCTTGCAAGTTCTACGGGAAAGGGCATTTATCTTATTTGTCCCGTAAAACACGTATTACACTTTGAGTGCTGAACAATCAATCACAATAATGGCTTACAGTAGCTTAGTTATCTTAAGCACCTTAAAAAAAAAAAAAAAGAACATTGTTCAGTCAGGAAAGAAGTACAAAACATTTTTCATTATCACTTGCAAGTAAAGCAGTTTTTGTTCCTCGTTCTTTTGCTTCTCTCACACTATTATTTCTTATCAAGTATGCGATCATTTATAGAGTTAAATCTAACTCTGCCACCGGCTTCAGTAGGGCTACCGATAGGAATGCTGGGCTGAACCGGAAACTCCTCAAATAGGATTCTATCTTCTCGCTATGCAAATGATAAAAATCTCAGAAAGATACAGAGGAAAATTTCATTTAATGGTTTCAAGTAACTTTATGCAATGCCTTAAATGGAAGATGCCTTGATGATTGCTCAAACACACAATCCTGTTCATAACTTATTTTATGTGTATAATGCTTTCCATTCATAAATATTGCCTGAAATTATTTTACAACTGTTCACAGGAATCATGTCACTCGCTAGGCTTTACAGCAGCTGTTTTACTTCCCATTGTAATATCCCTATGAAAAAAATAGGGCTTGAGAGTGAAGCAGCACACATTTTCCACTGTAAACGAGCTGGTACGCTGTAATTTCATGCTTTAGCTCTCTGCACACTAGCTTTTCCAAGGAGATCAGGGCTTATGCTTTATCTCCCACAGTACAATCTCCATACGCATTCTGTCCTGCTGGTTCACTCAGACAGCGAAATTCTTGTCTACACTATGATTTTTCCTAAACCCTGATGTTGTACTAAAGCTGCTGACGTTTGACTGTTGATGGCAACAACTTGCTCTGCAGGTAGAAGCAGGCCAGGTTTCTTCCAGTAGTGCTTCAGCACTGTCCGGCTCAGAGCAGAGCTACCCAGCAGCGTGGTGGCTGCTGGTATCAGACCATCAGCAGCACTTCTATCGCTCCTGCCACTACAGAAATACACTGTCATGACTGGGGGTTTCTGAGAAATTACATCCAGACATTATTAGCCTGCTCCAATTCTGCTCAGTTTGAAGGATTTGTTTGTATCCAGACTGCAGTCTAGCTACAGTTTAGAAATGCTGACTAGCTGTAGTTAAAATAGAAATAAATTCACAGCTGATTATATACACCACGTGGGTACAGTACAGTGATAACTTTATTCCTGGTGCTCCTCGGCATTTGGAAACCCATGCGTCCCAGCAATGCTAAATCAACTACTTTCAGTAGCCAGTTTTCCCAGAGCAACCGCCTCCTTTCCCCAGGAAAAACAATTTTATCTGTGCAGCTTGCAATAGCAAAATCGTGATCTTCCCTGTACCTGAAAGCCTCCTTCCTAATCTTGAAGTAATACAGCCGCTTTTTCTCATCCTGTGTCCTGAACAACTCCATTTCACCACTATCCAGACAGAGCCAAGCATCCAGATCAGCACACCACTCTGCAAATGCCATCTGTGACAGAGCACAGCAGCTATCTCCCTGGGTTGTGGACTATTGCATCACAGATTTTACACGGTTTCTCAATCTTTGCAGGCACTGCCAGAACATCCAAAGTTATCTGGAAGCACTCTCTGGATATGGAAAGAAATCCAGCATCATTTTTTTTTTCCTTTTATGTAAGAAGAGTTACATTTGTTTGGTTTTTTTTTTCTTCTTCTCTCTATAATTTACTTCTAAAAGGAATATAGTATAGTTTTAGGCTTATGATATTACAAGAACTTCTGTGTCGTGTCTCCCCTCCCCAGTTCTCCAAGGACTCTCAGAAGGGCTTTCAATGCCTTCCAGAGTTTGGGACCTGAGAAATAGGATCTCTTCCGTCCTTGGAGCTGTAAAGCTCTAATATGGTACAGTTACAGATGTAGGGCAAAAGTATAACTGACCTTCACCTGTAAAACCTGAACTGCTAGTACTTATACAGGAGCTATACTGCTGGATAAAAACAATAATTTAATTGCTTAATGTAGACAAGGCCTCAGAGGAATCTCCTTCTTCAAATAACCCAGCCAATCAAAACTTCATCAGCAAAACCCACTCATTTGAACTCCCTCAGCAAAGAGGAACTTGAAATATTTTGCCAGATACACTACAAAGAAACAGTATTTCCCCTTTTTTAACCACTTGAAGAAACCCAAAAAGATACACGCTCGGGTAACCCAGTTCAAATATGATTGTTCAAGAACTAAGTTTCAGAGGATGCCCAATGCAAAACAAACACGACCGCTGAAGTATCAGGGCGCATTACTTCAGCGGGTTAAAAAACAAAGCCAAGCCCCCAGAGCTGTACTGGATTCCAGAGTCTATACAATGGGCGATGCCTCTTACAGCCAGCAGATGCATTTTGCAAGAAACCACCTATAAATTACGTATCTAAAAACCATTAAAACGTATCTGACACTTCAACACCATCTCAGGTTCATCTCAAGCGGCGGAAATTCTGTCGATACAGTCTTTTTAGACAATTTCCTTCTCCGAAAACGCTCCATAAACATTATTAAACCCAGCAGCGGCCGGGAAAGCGGCGGAGCGGTGTTCTCCTCGCTCTAGCAGGGAAAAGCTGAGGCGCGGAGAGGCTGGGCGAGGGGCCGGAGGCCGCGGGGTGAGCGGGGCCGCACCCCTCCGCTCCGGCCTTGACCTGCTCTCCCCCACGCCCCGACCGTGCGCCCTGACCGCTGCCCGGCCGCGGGCGGGGAGGGGATCGGGAGAGCGGGCTGGGAAGCGGGAGCACTCCCGCCCGCCCCGGCGCGGGGAGGCCGCGGCGGGGCCGCGCCAGCCTCCGCCCGCAGGGTCTTTGTTCCCGCGGCCGCGGCGGCC
>WHYT01016544.1:5792-28239 GCA_009806455.1 Tetrax tetrax
CCCCCCCCCGCCAGCGCAGGGAAGCGGGAGGGATGCTGGGGATGTCGACAGCCCCAGAGCCCCCCCCACCCCTCTGCAGGTGCCCAGGAGGGGGGTACGGTGCCTCCTCACCCACCATACTTGCTGCAGAGCCCCGGCTGCTGAACGATGCTCCCTCCTCATCCTCCTCCTCCACCCGGTTGCTTGTACCGCATCCCCGCTGGCGGGCTGCGCCGTGCTGGCGTGGGGGGAGAAGGGGGCTGCGAGCACAGCGCTGGGGCTGGCGGTGATGCCACCACCTCTCTGCTTGGATGCCGGAGCAGGGACAGCCGGCAGACAGCTGGGCTGCCAGGCTGGGAGGAAGACAGCGGTGCCAGGCTGGGCTCAGGGTGAGGACGGGCTCTTGAGGGGCTGCTGCACCTTCTCTTTTTTTTCCCGTCTCCTCTGCATCTCTCCATCCATCCCCCGCCTCCGCTCCATCACCATTGCGGTCACCTTCACCCTCTCGCTGTTTTCCGGAACTGCAGCAACTTTCTGCCATGTGATCCCGAGCCCGGCTCCAGCCCTCGCCACCCCCAGGCAGGCGCGGGCGTCTCCGCAGAGCCCCCCGCTCGCCGCTGCGCCGCAACCGCCGCCACCGCCCCGGCCATGGGCGAGAGATGCGACTACCAGCGCCTGAGCAGTGCAGAGGAGGAGGAGGAGATGCTCGGCCCCCTGCCTCACAGCTTCTCGGACAGCACCGGGCAGCGGGCCCTGCGCCCGGGCAGCAGGTGCCCCACACCGTCCCCCCGGCAGGACATCGTCCCGGGCATGTCGTGCCGGCGGGTCAGTGCAGGGGGAGCGGTAGGGGGCACCCGGCCGGGCTGGGTGTCCCCCAGGAGGGGCAGGGTCCCACTGTGGGGTGTGGGTCAGCAGTTGGCATGGGGCACAGGGCGGGGAAGGGGTCCCTGCATGGCATCTCACCTTTGCGGCGCTTGCAGTACCCCGTGGCATCCGGGGTGGCGTGGGGATGGCACCCTCCTGCCCGGTTGCGCTCCCATCCTGACCCACGGGATCGGGGCTGCCTGCTGCTTCTTGCTGGGGAAACTGAGGCACGGGGAAGCGGTGCGGCCGTGCTGCTTGGCTGAGCCTGGTGTGGCTCGAGGCAGGGCACGGCGCCCAGCACAGGATGCCGTACCCCGGCCGCAGCACCCCGACCAGCAGCCTGCTGTCCCCATATGGGGCTGTCACTGGGGGGCGTCAGGCTGCGTGGGGAGAGTTGGGGGAAGTAGGGAACGCATGGGTGCATGTTGGGGGTGCAGCTGCATTGGGGGTGTAAGGCAGGCGTCGGGGTGTCATTGTGGGTAGGAGTAACAGGAGGGGGTTGGCCACCCGTGTGCCAGCTCAGGCGGGTGTACGTGGCCACGCGTGATGCCAGGAGGCGAGAAGCGCGCCACGCCGGGGGTGGGCACCCGTGGGCGCGCGGGGGCGCAGGCGGCTGCAGGTGTGCGTCAGGCAGGGGAGCGGGGGCCGGTGCGCTGCCGCCGGCTGTGCGGCACCGGTGTGTTTGCGCACGTGGGGCCGCGCAGGGCGGTAGCTGCCGGGGGGGGGGTGCGCGGAGGTGACGCGTGCATGGGGGGGCGGCTGCGGTTGAGCAGGTGGCGGGAGGCACGCGGGGTGCCGGGGGTTGCGCCTGTGTGGTCCCGGAGCGCACGTGAGAGTCGTCACCACCCGTGCATGAGCCTGGGTGCACGTAGGGTGCATCCCGGGGGTTGCAGGGGTGGGTGTGCACGGCACGGCGCGTGCGCGGGGCAGAGAGCGCTGAGCAGCACCTGTGCGAGGGCCCTGGGGACTAGGCGGGCGTCTGTGACCCCCTCCCAGGACAGGGGTTTGCTGGCAGGACTCTGCACACCCATTTGGAGCCGAGGTTCTGGCATCACCCCCTGCACCCGTGTGTCTATTGCAAAGAGGGAAACTGAGGCCTGGAGCCTCCCCTGGCACGGTGGGCAAGGCTGAGTCCTCTCGCTTCCTTTTGGAAACCAGTACTCCCAGTACTCAGTGCAGGCGCTGAGCTAGGCAGGCTCACCTGGGGTTTGGGGGTGTAGGAGGCAGCGTGCTGGCCCCAGTGGGTGCCAGTCCCAGTGGGTGCCATGCCTGGCTGACGGGGGATGATGCAGGGCAGGGAACCCCTCGCATCCCCGGTGTCCCCTGGGCCAGGGAGGGGGCAGCTGGCGCATGGCAGAGCTTGGTGCCGAGGGCACCATGCCTGGGTGTCCCCCGTCAATGGGCTTCTTGTGCCGGGCGCCTGCGTCGCCGGGTGCCACTTGGGATCCCAGCGGCAGTGGAGGCTCCTCTGCGCCTGGGGATGTGCTTAACCCCCTCCTGGTTGCCCCCCGGCATGGTGATGGCCACAATTTGGGGGCACCAGGCAGGAGGGAGCTGCAGCAAGAGGTTGCCGCAGGTCTTTCCTCTCTCACGCCGTGGCTGCCGGCACAGCCAGCTGTTCTCCCCGGGGAGCCTGTGGGCGGACAACAGCGCTGGGGTTGGGTGCCAGCCCCACTGGAGAAGGGGAGCGAGCCCCAGGGTGCTGGTGGGACCCCACGGCAGAACCCCACAGGGGCTGGCAGCTGGGCAGCGGGTACGCTTGCCAAGCCAGAAGCTCCCCCTGCAGTGCCCATCATCCTGGCGTCGTGCCTGTTGCCTTGGTTGGGGAGTGGAGAGCCGGATGTCTCCTCTCCCTCCCTCCCTCCCCGCTTCCTGGGGGGAAACTGAGGCCCGGGAGCATTTCCCAAGGCCGGAGCGAGTTTCCATGGAAATGGGAGCGGGGGTCCGGGCTCCCAGCTGCCGGCACCCACCGAACAAGGGAGAAAGCGGCACATTGATGGGAGCCCGGCCCCCTGGGCACGCGTCCCAGCCTCATCCGAAAATAACCCCTCCCGGGGAGCGCTGCGCAGGCAGCCAGCTGGGACCGAACCCCGCTGCCCGCCGGGGGTCCCCAGGAAACTGCTCCGGCCAGGGGGGTCACTCCAGCCCTGCCTGCTGCCGTCCCCCCCCCGCCCCGTCCCCGTTGCGTTGGGGAAGGGGAGGGCCGGCCGGGAGGATCGAGAGCCAGACGGAAGGAGGGGGAGAGCCGCAGCTCGCATCTGGCTGACGGACGCCCCGATCCCCACTGCCCGCTCCGGGGGGATATGTGGAGCAGCCGAGCCCGAGGGGCATCTCTGTAGCCGAGCTGACGGGGCTGCGGGTGCCCCAACTCTGCTAAGTGGGCTGTGCCGTGGGACGCCAGCGCCGGGAAAGGGACATCAGCGGTGCCAAGGGCCAGCGGCGGGCAGCCAGGCAGGATGCGACGCTTCCAGGCTTTGCGCCGATCCTTCCCCTTCCTCACCCGCTTCCGCTTCTACCGAGTAAGTGCCGACCCTCGTCCCGGGCAGACCCGACGCTGGCCGTCACCTGGCCCTGTTCCCGTTGCCTGTGGGCAGGGGACTGGCCGTCTTTGACCAGTCGCGGGCCAAAGGCTGGCGGCCGCTTTCACCCTGCGTGCCCCCGCGCGCCCCCATGCCCAGCTGCTTGCCGCACCCGCCGTATTTTTAGCCCGGTGCCGAGGGCTGTAATTGCAGTGACGCGGCCGGGGGACTCTAGCGCAAAGATGCCGAGGGCCACGTCGTCTCCCTGGGGGAGCAGAGAGGATGGAGGGGGCTGCCCTGTTGTGGGGTCGGGATGGGGGTTCCCACCTCCCCTCTGCCTCTCAGCACTGGGAGGCAGAGCCATGTCCCTTCCCGGAAAGGTGTCAATGAAAAGAGTGGGGGGGAGCCAGGACAGTGGGCAGGGATGGGGAGCGATGGGGAAGGTGTTTGGGGGGAGCATAGAGACCCCTGAGTAAGACCTGGTCCCATCACCTCCCTCCCTGTGCCCTGGCATGCTGTGACGCCGATGGGACTGGGGTGCCATGTGCTGCAGCCCCGGGGCACTGGGACCCCCCAGGGACCCTGATGTCCCTGTCTGCCCCCTCTCTGTGGCTGCCTGCTGGAGTTCTGTGCCCCAGCCCAGCTGGCTGTGTGGGGATGCCAAGGGGACTGTCTCTGCTGGTGACAGCTGTCCCCTCCCCGGTCAGCCCCTCCAGCCGGGGAAAGGGACCCTGGCAGGCACGGTGCCAGGTGTTGGGAGCCCCCCTCTGCAGGCACAGTGCCAGGCTGTGGGGTGCCCCTCGACTGGGGGCCACTGCTGGACATGTCCATCCCATACCCTGAGGCTCTGCCCCCTCCTGTGTCCCTGGTACTGCTGCCTGGGGACAGCCTATGCCGGAGCAGAGGGGACTGGCTGGTGTTTCTGTGGGCATGATGGGGCAGAGCGGGGTCCCTGCCCATCCCTGGGGGTCCTGCTGATGGGGTGCCTCCCCTGGAGAGCCCTGGATGGGCTCAGATGAACCCTACTAGTATCCCTCGCACCCCAGCCTTGGCTCCTAGCCCCTGCAGGTGACTCCCCCAGGGGGCCAGGGCAGAGGGGAGCAGGGCAGGGTCCCCCCTAACCCGACGTGGTGTCCCAGCAGAGGCTGAGCTGTAGCATGCAGGCGGAGGAGGGCACGGACTGGCTGCTGGAGCTGCTCACCGAGCTGCAGCTGCAGCAGTACTTCCTGCGCATCCGCGACGAGCTCAACGTCACCCGCCTCTCCCACTTCGAGTACGTCAAAAATGAGGATCTGGAGAAGATCGGCATGGGACGCCCCGGTGCGTACATCCCCGTCCCCCGCAAGCCCCCCCTCTACTCCCCACTGGCTGCACAGCACCCCTGCCCCATGCTGGTTGGTGACAGTCCGTGTGTCCTGCAGGCCAGCGGCGGCTGTGGGAGGCAGTGAAGCGGAGGAAAGCCATGTGCAAGCGGAAATCCTGGATGAGCAAGGTAGGGAAACTGAGGCGGGTGGGAGGAGCTGGACCTCTCCCCGTGGTCTTCCCCAGTGCCCGGCTCTCCCCACCGCCGTTGGTCCCTGGGGGCTGGTGGGGAGATGGGCAGAAGCCCCTGCCATGCACGTCCTGCCTGCAGCGTGACCCAGCCAGCATATGCCCCGGTCCCGCGTGGGGTCCTGGGTCTCTTCCTGGCAAAGGACAGCCCTGGCACTCGGGAAATTCATTCCCCTCGTGTGATTTGCCTCTTTGCCAGGAAACTCATTGGCAGCTAACGAGCCACACAGCCTGCACATCTTGCCTCAGCCAGCTCTGTGGGTAGCAGCCCTGCCCAGACCCCTCCCCACTTTGTGCCAAGGGGACAAAGCCCTGTTCCTGCAGGGGCTGGGAGTGCAGCGGAACAGAGGACCCCAGGATGTACATATGTGCCCCTGGTGCCATCCCTTCCAAAGCCAGAGCTGCTCTCACCTCAGCATCTTGCACCCCCAGAAGAGCGGGGTGCTTGCCAGCTGGGCTCCGGGTCGTGGCCTCTCCCCTGCGTGAATCATCTGGGCTGGGACTGGCTTTTAATAGAAGGCGGCTCAGCCTTGCACCAGGCACAGAAATGCCACCTCCCACCCCAGCTCCATGCTGGGCCTGGCCCCTGCGCGCCCCGCACGGGTCCTGGCTGCCAAGGCTGGGATGAACCCCATCCCATGGGGCACATCATCGGCCCTGGCTGGGGGAGAGGCAGGGAGAGCCCATCCCCTTCCCCTCTGGGCAGCGCCTGTTGCATCCTCACAGCCCACGTCGTTGTGAGGATGTGTCACCACGCTCAGCCCAAGCTGGAGGTTTCTCTTGGCTTCATGCCCAGGCACATCGTGTGGCCACAGCTTGGCCAAGGAGTGCCCAGGGCCCTCTGGCTACCAGCCTGGTTTGCCAGGGCTGTTGGGGATGTGCCGGGGGGCCACAGTGGGAGGCGCAGCCCCCTCCCTCTGCCTGGAGCACAGATCAGCATGCTGGCAGCTGGAGAAGCAGAGCCTGGCTCCCGCAGCCAGCCTGCCCTGGGTAATCGCTAGCAGTCATCCTTAGGTTCCAGAGTGTACAGCCCAGGCAGGACGTCCTCCCAGTGCTGCTCGCTTGCAGACCCAAGGACCCAAGGCGTGGATGTGCCCGTATCTCACCCACCTCTGTGTCCTGCAGGTGTTCAGCGGGAAGCGCCCAGAGTCAGAGCTGCCACCTCAGCCCCAGAGCACCTTCCGCAAGCCCCCCACGCCGCCGCCCCCCGAAGCCGGGGGCCAGCATTCCCTCACCTGCCTCGTGCGGGAGCGGGACCTCTCGCTCTTCGAGAAACTGGGTGACGGCTCCTTCGGCGTCGTGCGTCGTGGAGAGTGGTGCACACCTGCCGGCAAGACGGTGAGGGGGCCACAGGGGACAAGCTGGGTGGTGGGACCACCTGGGGGAAAGATGCTTTGGGGCTCATCGCTGCTTTGGCCGTAGCTGAACGTAGCGGTGAAGTGCCTCAAGACAGACGTGCTGAGCCAGCCAGAGGCACTGGACGACTTCATCCGGGAGGTGAATGCCATGCACTCCCTGGACCACAGGAACCTCATCCGCCTCTACGGTGTGGTGCTCTCCCACCCCATGAAGATGGTGAGTGTGGAAGGACAGGGCTGACCCTGATGCCATCTCGTTTGGGGTCCTGCATGATGGGGCAAACAAAGCCAGGCTGGGTCTGTACCTCGAGTCCTCCCCTGGCATCCCCACTAGGACACAAGAAGGCTGGAAATTGGGCCAACCAGGGTGCCCCTGGCCTAACTGACCTGTTGTCACCTCCCCATGGCCCAGGTGACAGAGCTGGCCCCACTGGGCTCCCTCCTGGACCGCCTGCGGAAGAACCAGGGCCATTTCCTCATCTCCACCTTATGCCAGTATGCCATCCAGGTGGCCAAGGGCATGGCCTACCTGGAGTCCAAGCGCTTCATCCACCGTGACCTGGCTGCCCGCAACATCCTGCTGGCCTCCAATGAGCTGGTCAAGATCGGGGACTTTGGGCTGATGCGGGCCCTGCCCAAAAATGATGACCACTACGTGATGCAGGAGCATCGCAAGGTCCCCTTTGCCTGGTGAGCTCTGGGGAAGTGGGGCTTGGGGGTGAGGCACCCATGACCTCTTGATGCTCACGTCCTTCTCTGTGTAGGTGTGCTCCCGAGAGCTTGAAGACGCGCACTTTTTCCCACGCCAGTGACACCTGGATGTTCGGGGTGACCCTCTGGGAGATGTTCACCTATGGGCAGGAGCCCTGGATCGGCCTCAACGGCAGCCAGGTGGGTGCACAGCAGGGACCTGCTCCCCTCACTTCACCCCGACAGTGCTGGGGGGGACCTGGGACCCCCTGACAGCACCGCCTGCCCCACAGATCCTGCACAAGATAGACAAGGAGGGTGAGCGGCTGCCGCGGCCCGAGGACTGTCCCCAGGATGTCTACAATGTCATGCTGCAGTGCTGGGCGCACAAGCCTGAGGACCGACCCACCTTCGTGGCCCTGCGGGACTTCTTGGTGGAGGTGGGTCAGTGGCTGGGGAAGGGGACGGGGGTCCCCAGTGCCACCCTCCTGCGGGCTCTGCCCAAGTGTGGGAAAAGTTAAGGGTGTCACCAAGGCGGGAGGTGATGTTGAGGACTCAAGCCAGGCATCCCTGTTGTTGGGTTGGTGATGTAGTTGCAGCAGGAGGACCCCTGGGTACCACCTTGCCCTCATGGAACATCGAGGTGCGCCTGCCTGGTGCCCTTGCCCACTCCAGGGATGTTGTGCCTGAGAAAGGGCTGTGAGCAGCGGTGCTGTCTCCTGCTCATTTTGGGGCTCCCCTGCCTAGCATGGGGCTGGGCCTGGCCCCCATTTCCTTAACGGAATGGACATGATGGGGGGCTGCATGCCCTGTCCTCACCTCCCCTCTCCCCCCAGGCCCAGCCCACTGACATGAGGGCGCTGCAGGACTTCGAGGAGCCCGACAAGCTGCACATCCAGATGAACGACATCATCACGGTCATCGAGGGCAGGTATTGCACGGAGTGGGGGGCCGGTATGACATGGGGGCACAGACTAGCTGCCAGATTCAGAGTTGCCAGCCTTCATGGGGACAAGGGACCACAGGAATGGGGAGACTACAGGCACTGGCAGAGCTGTGGGGAGCAGGGATGGGGAAGGGACGCTCTGCCCCCCAAGCACACCTGGCCATGTACCCCACAGGTGGGCAGAACTGCCCCGGCTACCCTGGGAGGTGTGCACCCCATGGGGCACCCCAATGGGGGGGGGGGGGGGGGGGGGGGAGACAGCCATGTCTGCACCGTGCGTGTCCCCGCTGACTCACCCCACTGTGCCTGTGGGTTTGTCCCGGCCTTGCCCCGGGAAACCGCACACCCTAGGGCCACTCCCTGCTGATAGCGGTGGGGACGTGCCGCCAGCACCCTGGGACGTGCGGCTGTCACCGGACCAGGAGAGGCACTGAGGGGCTCGGTACCACGGTGGTGTGACCTGTCACACCCCCTGTGCTGTGGGCTCCGCTCCGCTGTGTATGGCCGCCCACCTCTGCCGCCCCAGGGACCTGCGAACTGGGGGCACCTTTGGTCCCTGCATCCCCATCCCGGGACATGCCCGTCCCCTTCCAGCTCCAGGACAACCCCTAGAGGGTTTCAGTGTCCCTTTGCCCTGCTGGCACACGAGGGGCTGGCTGCCCCCCAGCCCCAGTGGGGATAAAGAGAAAGGCTCTATCCTTCCCCAATTCCCTCTCCCCCTCCCGGGGCCGGCTCCCCGCCGTTAGTCACGGCCCGGAGGTGAATCAGGCCGGATTTGTGTGTCTGCAGGGACCGGCTTTCTCCCCGACCGCCGCTGCCAGGGATGACTCTTGCCCAGGGTCTGGCGGTTTAATTGCAGGGAGGGGAGGGGAGGGGAAGGGAAGCGGCGTCGGCGGAGGGAGGGGAAGAGGGAGGGGAGGGAGCGCTGGAGGGCGGCGCGGCCGCCCCAGTGCGCCTGCATCGTCCTCGCCGCCGCATCCCGACCGGGCTGGGGGTCCCGCTCTGCGCCCCCCGCCCCGCCACCGGCCCCAGGTGAACCGTGGAGGGGTGCGCAGGGATGTGGGGGAGACACAGGACGTGGCCGTGCTGGGGAGGGGGGGCCGGGAGCACAGTGGAACTGGGACGCAGGCTCCCCTGCCTCAGTTTCCCCGGGGGATGCCGGCTCTCGGGCGTGTTTTTCAGGGTACTGGGTCTGGGCAGGCTGGGTGGGCTCTGCAGCCGGAGTCGGAGGGGCAGCAGGAGCCCCAAGGAGGAGCGGAGCCCCCTCCCCGTGCCTCAGTTTCCCCCGGAATGGGGGATGCCCAGGCAGGGAGGGGAGGGCTGGTGGAGGGGGGGCTCCTCCCATGGGCCGCATCCGGCCCCACCGAGGCCGCCTGGGGCACCGTAAACACCCCCCCACCTCTTTTCAAGCCCCTGCGTGCCGAGTGTGCGTACGTGTGTGTGGGCAGGGGCAGGGACCCACCTGAAAGCCCCCCGGGGACCCAGCCAGCCGCGGGAGGGGGCTTTCGGGGGAGGAAGCCAGGACAGAGCGGGCTCCAGAGCGAGTTTGTGCCGGGGGGTCTGAGCCCAGATCCGGTGGGATGTGGCTGGGAGAGGGATCCCGGCTGGACTGCAGCATCCCTCCGGCGGGATGCAGAGGGGACCTCCTGGGGAGGGGAAGCCTCGCCCCCCACGGGTGAGGGCGGGTGCCCAGTACCGGCTGGGCTCTGCTGCAGCCTCGCTGAGGGGTCCCAGGGCTGAGTAAGGCAGCTGGCTGGCGGCGAGCAGGGAAGGTAAACAGGAAAAGGGCTGAGCTGGTGGCCGGGGGTGACTCACAGGTGACTCCAGGAAACCGTGGGGCCCGGGCTGGCATCGCACAGCGGGGCTGGCAGAGCACACTGGGGCTGGCATCACCACCCCCTGCCCTCAGGGAGGGGGGGGCCCTGTGGTGGGGGAGCAGGTGGGGAGGAAGGAGACTGGTGAGAGTGAGGGTGGTGGAGTTAAGGTCAGAGACACCCCCCGCCCCCGCGCCCATTGATTTGGCACAGGCTAGGTGGGGGACATGGCTTGGGGTGCCGCTGTCTGCATCCTACATGTTGTCCCCCCTCTAAGCTGGGCGACTGCCCTGTCCCACCCTGGAGGTGGTCGCATCTTGGGGCAGGTGGGTGGCTCCTGGCGCGCACCAGGCTCTCCTGAGGACCAGCACCCCAGCTCCCCTACCCACATAGCCCATGGGAGGTTTTGCAGTTTGAGTCCCCCTTCCTGCCTGCTCATCTCCCCCTGCCCATGCCTCGCTGATAAGGTAGGAAGGGAGCGAGGGAGACTCCCCCCTGCCCCCAGCCTCCTGTCCCCCACCGTGGCCCCCCTAATTCCCCCTGCAGGACTGGGGTGTTTGAGGTTTCATCAGCAGACGCTGGCTGCGTGGGGCACAAAGGGACCAGCGGTGAGCAGCTCGGTGCAGGCATCACCCCAACACTCCTGTATTATTCGGAGCAGCTGGGAACAAGAGGAAGGGACGCATCTTTTTGGGTGCAAATGGGGAGCTTCGTTCCCCAGCGCCTGCATCCCTGGCGCCTCCCGGTGCAGGGGCTGTGCAGAGTGAGAGGCAGAGCGTGCTGCCGGCATAGAGTTGGGATCCTGGGTGCCCAGGTTCCCTTCCCAGTTGTGCCACTTGCCTGCCTGTGTGGCTTTGGGGTGAGTCACCTCGCCTCCTCCCCGTCACCGGGGCAGGCGCGTGTCCCCCTCCCATCCCCTCGTCGATAACGAGGTCCTTTTTATTCCTTAGGGCTGAGAATTACTGGTGGCGGGGTCAGAATAAGCGGACCCTAAAAGTGGGCCAGTTCCCCCGAAACACGGTGACCTCGGTGGCGGGGCTGTCGGCCCACGACATCAGCCAGCCGCTTAAAAACAGCTTCATCCACACAGGCCATGGAGACACCAACCCGCAGCACTGCTGGGGGTTTCCCGATAAAATTGATGAGTAAGAAACTTTCTGTCTTCTCTGCATCCCCTGCCTGCTCCCTGCCTTCCCCACTGCCCGCCGGGCATGGGAGCGAGCTGCAGTTTGGCTGCCCCCCTTCTCCTTGAAGCATTTCTTTCCCCCCAGCTGTACTGGGGACGGTGGCTCCGGGTAGGGTCCCCGTGGCTGGACTAACTCCCTCGCCTCTTCTTACTAATGGGGTTGGAAATGTGGGGGGCTGCTGTGCTTGTGGGGGGCTGTTGCAGGGTGGGGAGCACCTTCTCATAGCCTCTTGGGGTGGGAGAACATCAGTAAGCACCGCCCTGGAGGTGGCCACGTTACTCCAAGGTTTTGGGGTGTTCCAGGGCTGCTAAACCTGTGCTTTTCAGTGCCTGCATGGAGGGGAGCCATGGCAGGGGTGCATCCTGGCCCTGTGCTTTCAACAGCATGAATCGTCTTAAGAAGTAAAATATGAAAAAAAATCTACCAAAATGCTCTTTTCTCTCCATCCTCCATCAAGAGAGACCATGGTTTGTCTGTGATGGGGGGGAGGAGAGGTTGGGTGCCTGTGCCCCAGGGCACCCCGTGTCCCCCTGCCAGGTGGAACTGGCACCGAGGCGGTGGGCAGGGATGCCTTGGGTCGGGGCAGGGGGCATGGGAGGTCTCTGCCAGTGCTGGGCTGGGGGCATGTGGGAGGACTGTGTGTGGGGGGCAGGATAGGATTTCAAAGCTTTGAAAGCTCCCACTTCAGTGCTGGCTCAACACATCCCCTGGGACTGTGAGCCCCACCGCTGTTGGGGCCAACTTCGGGACAGCTCAGCCGGTGCCCTTGGTCCCAGCCTGACCCCCCAATGGCACCCCGTGCTGTGGGCTGTGCTGGCAGCCCTCGGATGGCTGAACCGAGCCACCGTGCACGCGAACCCGGCTCGTGCCCCGGCAGGCCTCCCCGCGCCCCGCTGCGTGGGCACAGGCGCTGGGTACGTGCCGCCCGGGCCGCCGAGAACGCACCGAGCTCAGCACACACCCAGGCCTTCGGGCTGCGCCGGCTCCCGCCGACTCCGTGCCTCACCGCGCCTGGCTTGCGACGGCTCGCCCGGGCCTCCCGGCACCCCACCGGCATGCCGTACCAGCGCGCCGTGCCCTGGGCGTAGCGTCGCGCCACGGCACCCCAGTGCTGGGGCGGTGGCCTGGGGACTGCACCCCACAGAAGTACCCTGGGCACAGCACCCTGCTTGCAGTCCCCCGGGCACGGCACGTTGTGTGCATGGAGCTGGAGAGGGATGGGTGACACTGGCTCTGCCGTAGCACTGAAAGTCTCTGGGGCATGGTGTGTGGTGGAAGGGCTGTGGGGTGTCCCGAAGGACAGGATGCGAGGCTGGGGAGTGAGGGGTCCTGCACAGCCCCTGCTGACCCCCAGGCACTCTCCTCTCTTCCCGCAGGCTGTACCTGGGAAATCCCATGGACCCTCCTGACATTTTAGGCGTGGACCCGAGTGCTGCCAGACCTACTCAGCTTCCAGGCAGGGCTAAAAGTGAGTGACTTTTTCCCTTCCTCCTGCCCGTCAGCTGCGCAAAGCCCCTGTCCTTGTGCCTTGCTGCCACGGTGATGGGCTGGACCCTCTCCTTTCTGTCTCTCTGCTGCCACTTGCTTTTCGCAGACCTGGGGAGAGCTGGGGTGACAGGTCGTGTTGTCACCTGACCATGTGCCACTGCCAGCAGCGTGGGCGGCCGGTGGCTCTGCCCGGCTGGACTCTGCCCCACTGCCCTTCGTCCAGGTCCTGTGTCCCCTCCCAGCCTCCCATGGCTGGGCTCTCCGCAGTACGGGGGAGCTCAGATGCTGTGTGTGTGCCGCAACCCTCCATAAATCTGCAGTTTTCCCTTGGGGGGGCTTCCCACCGGCATCTCCCTCGCACCCCACCAATGATGGGGGACACAATGAAGCATGCACCTTGCTAACAAGCAGCCCGGCTGCCGCTTGCACCGTGCACTCACCCAGCACCTCCCCCTCCTCTTGGGCTTTCTCTTCTCTCGCAGGG
This sequence comes from Tetrax tetrax, assembly GCA_009806455.1. NCBI lineage: Eukaryota > Metazoa > Chordata > Aves > Otidiformes > Otididae > Tetrax > Tetrax tetrax. Next base: position 18,673 of record WHYT01016544.1, read on the forward strand.
CAGCCGCCTCCGCGCCCGCCTCAGCCTACCGTCCTGCTCACCAGTAAGTCAGGCGTTTTTGGGTGCTGCTTTCCCCACTTTGTGCCCCTCTTCTTTTCTCTCTTGGTTCCTTTCACCCCTCTCTGCCCTGCTGCATACCGCCATGCGCCTATGGGGTGATGCCATCTGTGGTGGGGACACAGATGTGGAGCAGGGTGGCCAGCCTGGGGCAGGGGGCAGGGTGCTGGGGGGCCACGAGGTGGGGAAAGGCAAGGGGTGGGGAAGGACCCTGCAGTCCCCTGGCACCCTACCCGCTGCTCCGGTGTGCATCTCTGCGCCTAGGGAGTGGCAAAGGTGGCTGAAGCTATGGGGCAATCTCGGGGCTTGGGGAAGCAGATGTCCCCACTTGAATCCCCAGAAATAGGTGCTGGGACCCTCAACATCCCTCTGTCTAACCTAGAGCCCTGCTATGACCCAGTCAGTGAGGAGGAGGAAGGTCTGCCAGGGGGACTCCGGAAGCTCTGCCTGAAGAAGCCAGGCTCAGGGAAGGGTCTGCGACCGGTCAAGCCATCAGCACGGGTGCCAGGCACCAAGGTGGGCGATCGGCAACCCGGCCGACCACCAAGCGAGGGACCGGCGGGTGGCGAGCTGACCCTCATCGATTTTGGGGACGAGGTGCCTCAAGGTAGCCCGTCGCCGGTGGGGGAGCTGACAGCCCCGTCATTGGCCAAGCTGGCCATGGAGGCCTTCTCATTGCTGGACAAGACCCCACCACAGAGCCCCACGCGGGCTCTGCCTCGACCCCTCCACCCTACACCCGTGGTGGACTGGGACGCTCGCCCCTTGCCCCCGCCGCCTGCCTATGATGACGTGGCACAGGACGAGGACGATTTTGAGGTCTGCTCCATCACCAGCCCCCCGAGCCGGCGGGGCAAGACCAATTACGGCTTTGTGGACGAGGGTGAGCGGGGACCAGCGCTGGAGGACAACCTTTTCCTGCCCCCCAAGGAGACCAGGCAGCCCAGCCTGACACAAACAACAGAGCTCTTTGAGGAGCTGCAGCAGGAGTGCATGAAGAGGCTCAACGTTCCTCTAGGACCAGCTGCCCCTGCCGATGACAAGCCTCAAATTCCCCCCCGCATCCCCATCCCACCTCGACCCCTACGTCGCAATGAGCCTGGGCGCTGGTCAGGGGACCTTTCCCCAGCTTCAGGAGGTGAGGAAGACCGGCCGCCCCAAATTCCCCCCCGGGACCCGCTGTCGCAGCCTACCTCCCGCACACCCAGCCCCATGGCCCTGCAGGTGGGCTCCCCGCAGCAACGTGCCACCCTCTGCTCCTGCCTGTCCACCTCGCCAGGGAAACCCATGCCCACCACGCAGAGCTTTGCGCTCGACCCCAAGTACGCAACCCCCAAGGTCATCCAGGCGCAGGGCAAGGACTGCTCCAAGGGACCCTGCATCCTGCCCATCGTGAAGGATGGGCAGAAGGTCAGCAGCACCCACTACTACCTGCTGCCCGAGCGCCCTGCCTACCTGGATAAGTACGAGAAGTTTTTCAAGGAGGCCAAAAGCCCTGAGGAGGTCCCGGCATCCCGCCTGGTCACTACAGCCACCGTCCGCCCCATGGTGCAGCAGCAGCCGCCACTGGACTGCAAGGCCAACTTCTCCTCCAACAACAGCAACCCTGGGCCCAAGTGCCTGGTGAAAGCCTCCTGCAGCCTTCAGAAAATCGTCTACGATGGGCCAGATGGCTGCCGCCCTGCTGACAAGATCCGGCTGGTAAGCCACATCCCCGTCATCCGCAGGCAAGAGGGGACACGGTGGGCATGGGCTCGCTTGGGCAAGAGCTGCCTCAGTTTCCCCATGTTCAACCCTGGGGGCTTGGCCACAAGGGCTTCTGAGATGTCCCGTTGGATGTGTCACTGCAACTCCAAAATGGGGGTTGCAGCCCTTTTTAACCCAAGTTAGCCCTGCTCATGGCCCCAGCGAGGTGGGGAGGAAGGTGGCTGTCACTGTGGTCCCCTTGGGCTTTCCGGGTTGGGTCTTTGGTGGCTAGGAGTCCACTCGAGCCCAGAAGAGACTGAAAATCCCAGCGATAAGGATGGTCCAAGCTCTGGGCTGACGGTGCTCCCCAGGGACAGAGGGCAGCTCCAGTACCCCCCTGCTCCAGGCACAGGCTCCTCACTACCCAGGGGTGGTGGTGGGTGCTGACCACAAGCTCTCCCCAGGTGCAGGAGACAGTGCACGGTGTGACCACTGAGGAGTGCCAGGCGGCCCTGCAGAACCATGGCTGGAACGTCCAACGGGCCATCCAGTACCTGAAGGTACCACACACCCCCATCCCCCTGCCGCAGCTCCTGCGAGAGTAGTGGCACCCCTGTCACCCCCCTTTACTGTGCCGTGTCCCCTTGCAGGTGGAACAGCTCTTCTGCCTGGGGCTGAAGTCTCGCGTCGAGTGCCACCGAGTGCTGGAGATGTTCGACTGGAACCTGGCCCAGGCCAGCTCCCACCTCCTCGATCCCTACAGCACCGCCCGCCAGAAGTAGGGGCACAGATGTATTTTTTGGGGGGTAGAGACTCCATGCCACGCTGCTTTTGACCAGCTGTCACTGTCACCCTTCCTGAGCTCATGTTCTCTCCTCTCCTTACAGGCGGTGACAGCAGGGACGGGGCAAGCTGCGTTGGATCCGGAGCAGGCATCTCGCTGCAGGGCCACCCCCCGGTGCCCACCCTCACCCACGCAACCTGCTGCTGGACTCTGGACTGAGCCCCCACTTGGGGGACAAGGACACCCCAAAGGGAGCCTGCCCAGCGCCCCAGACTTGCCCGGGGGCCTGCGCCCTCGCTTTGGCAATGGGCTCTGTCCCCTGGCCCCTTGTTGAATTGTTTTTGTAAAGAGAAATGTAATTTTAATATATATATTATATATATATATAAAATATTCTATGGAGAGGAGGAGGGTGCTTGTGGCCGTCTGCCGGGTTCATCCCTGCCAATACACAGGGACAGGCCACGTCTCCACGGGTGCCGGTTCCTCCCTGCCGGCCGCCGGGACTGTGACCCGCGGGCCCTGCCGCAGGGACGATCCTGGGTGTGGGGTACGCGGGAGGGGACGCGTGTGTGCTGCAGTGCCCAGCAGGCCTTGGGGATCCCCGGGGAGCTGCATGACATGGGCACCCATAAAACCCCCCAGTGATGGCTCCCAGGCTGTTTTGGGGTACAAAGGTCTCCCCAGCTGGGGCAGCTGGAGTTTGTGGTATGCTGACCCACCCCCAGGACCAAAGCTTGAAGGCTGGGCACGGGTTTGCCCCCTCTGAGCAGGCAGCGCTTGCCCACGCGAAGCCCCCGTGCAGGGTAGCCCCCCGCAGCAGGGCCCCCCTTGCCCCCCGGCAGTTCGGCTCCCGGCTGCCGCCTGACTCATGCCTGGGCAGGGAGTGGCGAGACCTGCGTCGCGCCCCCACCCACGCGTGGGGAGGTGAGGGGCGTTGTGCAACCGGATGCCACAGCGCAACCGCAGCCAGGTGCCAGTGAGGGGCTGGCCTCTGCGGGGTCCCAGGCCAGGTGGCAGTGCCAAGCCCCCCCCCAAGTGGGTGTCGCAGCCCCTTAGCTGGGTTCCCTTAGGTGACACCTTGCAGCAGCATCAGGAAGGGGTCTCCGTGCCCAAACCTACTGGGTCCCTGGGCACTAGTGGTACCTGGTCCCCAGGATTCCCTCTGCTCCAGAGCTGGTGGCTTCAGAGGAGAGACCTTGCCATGCACGGTGAGTCACTTGGCTGTGGGTCCCTCACTGTGGCAGGTGGTACCCGGCCACATTGCCTGTCTGCCGTGTATACCCGCAGCTCTGCTCATCTCCAGTTCCCCAGCCCTCCCTGAGTGTGGGACTGGGGAGATTTGCCGGTGCTGCTATGGGGATGGTCTTGTATAGGTGCTTTGGGTTCTCCGTGCCTCAGTTTCCCCATCGAAGGTGCAGCTGTCTCGGTTTCCCTGTGGAAAGTGCAGCTGCCATGGCGTGGCAGCCAGGTGGGATGGCTGTCAATGAAGCGATGAAGGCACAACACCTTTGTAGACTTACGTGGTAATCCCAGAGCTGGGCTAGGCCCCGTGAAGAAGCGAACGTGTTTGCTGTGACCCCTTTGCACGGCCGGGTGCGCCTGGCTGCTGTCCCGGTTGGAAGGTGACCTGCACCCCAGTGCAAGGCCTGGCCCCTCCACCTGTGTGGCAACAACCCCCCTCCGGCCAGGCTCGCGTGGGTGTTTGCAGCGATGGTGCCGATAACCCCTGCACGCACCTCCCCGGCGGCGGTGCCGGTGATGCCGGGAGGGGGCCGGGGCACGGTGAGCATGCGGGACCCCGAGGCGGCAGCGGGAGGCTGCTCCTTCCTTCTTCCTCCTTGGCAGCCAGCCCACCCCTGCCAGGGGTTATTGGCCGCTTGTGGTGGGGACCCAAGCAGAAAATGGGGTAGTGGGGAGGGGGGGCTTTGGGGAGGGCAGGGCTCAGGGCTGACCCACCCTTCCCAGAGGCGCTAGGGACCCCTGTCCCTATTTGCCATCCCAGGGCCTTTGGGCCAGGTCACTCTGCAGCCCATGGGGTGCTCCCCTGGGGGGTTGGAGACCCCAGCCTTGGGGTGTCAATCATGGATGGGCCTTAAAACCTCCCATGGCAAAATGGATGTCCCCCAGGATCAGTGGATCCCCAGGACTGGTACACAGCCACCGCCAGGACAGGCTGTGAGGACACGGAGACGTCAGTGCTTCGGGGAGGGCACGTGGTGTCCCCGTCCCCCCCTCCCAGGGGAGTGCTCACCGGCAAAGCCACCTGGTTGCATTGCTCCCTTGGGACACGGAGAGCGTCAGCCCTGTCCCTGCCTCTGAGGAAGCGCCATGGGGTGCCGGAGCCAGCGGCTGCTCTGGAGCTGGGTGCTGTGGGGGCTCTGGGTGCTGCCAGGTGAGTGCTGGGGTCGCCCGCAGTGCTGTTGGTCTGACGGGGTGGCCGATACCAGCTGGGTGGTGGGTGGTGGGCTGCGAACGACTCTCCGGCTGCTGGAATGCTGCATGTTCGAGCCCGAGTGCCTGGCCGGGGTTTGCTCCATCTCTACCCACTGGTGCCACAGCCCAGCCATGGTCCCCTGACCATGGCAGGGAAAGGTGTGGGGGGGGTTGTGGGTCAAATGGGAGCTCTCAACCATGGGGAAGGCGCTTGTCTTGCTCTTGGCGTTGGTCCAGGTGTGGGTGCTGGGTGGGGATGAGCCCCAAGGGCTGGGGGCACCTTCCTCCCATAGCAGGGAGGAGGGATGGGGCGATGTGGACCCCGGGCTGATTTTCTCCTCATCCTGCCCTCACCTACCTGCTCTGCCGCAAGCGCAAGCCAGAGAGATGGGGGAGCAGTCCCTTGTCCCCACACTGGCCACGACAGAGCTGGGCAGCATCTCGGCCGACAGCACCAGCGCCGAGCTGACTCCGGACCCGGGCACCTGCCAGGCGTTCCCCACCGTCGCGGCCGCCCAGCCCCAGCGCCCCTTTCCCACGGGCAGGACCACCACCTCCGCGGGCACCCGTGGCTCAGGTAAGGCCAGCGGGCAGCGGCCGTGAGCAGGTTCCTGCCTGCTCGGGACGCGCCAGGGTTGATCCAGCTGGGGCCACCTTGTCTCACCCCACAGGCAGCCTGGTGCCGCCGGTGACGGCGAGAGCGCTGGTCCCAGCCAGGAGCAGCGTCGAGCCAGGGGGGCCTCCCAGCGCAGCAGCTCTCCCCGGGGGTCTGGCAATGCAAGGTAGCCCCCAGGCAGGGGCAGGGGCTGGGGTCGCCTCTCCGGATGCTGCTAGCCCCCAGACCAGCGGCCCTCTGGCTCCCACCGCTGCTTGGCACAGGCAGCTCCCATCCCTCGTGTCAATGGGGCCCGCGGTGGGCCTTGCCACGGACGGTGGTGGTGCTGGGCCAGCCACAGCCACGTCGTCCCCAGCTTCACATGTCCCTGCTGCAATGGGGACAAGCAAACAGCTGTCAAACAGCAGCTCCACTCCCCAACAGGCTGTGGAAGTGTCCAGAGTGGCTCTGGACAGCATCCCTGGAGAGTCGGTCCTCAGAACAGCTGTCCCCATGCAAGAAGGGACTGCAGCTGAGCCACCTATGGGTGCTGTTGGTGCACAGAGTGATGCCCACCCAGCACCAGACAGAGCTCTGTCCCCACCAGTGGCACACAGCCCAACTGCTCAGCCAGGGCTGGGGACAAAAGCATCTTCCTCAGTCACTGGCAGGTTGACCGATTCCAACGATTTGGTGCAGCTGGGCAATGCTGTCACTGCAGAGGGGACGCCAGGGACAGCATGGACCATGGTGCCATCCCATGACAAACACAGCACAGGGCCATCGCCCCCCAGCATCAGCAAGAGCTCTGCTGAGCCATATGCCGCTGCCATGCTCCCGTCCCAGGAGGTCACAGCGGGGCTGGACGAGGACCCCTCGCCTCCCTCCGCAGCAGCCAGCATCTCTCAGGACACGGGCAGCCCCACGGAGCCAGCAGCAGCCCCGGCCGGCCTTACCCCTGGGCTCCCCGGGGCTCCCCTCCATGCAGCCGCAGAGGGAGCCAGGACGGCGGCCCCAACATCTGCAGAGCCCCCAGGCGCATCCTCGGTGAAGGTCACCTTTTCTCCTGTCACCACTGGCATCAGCAAGGCTACAGAGCCGCGGACACGTCCCTTACCCGATGCTGGACGTAACACCTCTCAGGAGCCCCCTGCTCAGCCACCTCCAGCCCTTTCCCCCCGGCTCCCTGGCAGTGCCATGCCAGGCTCAGGAGAGCCAATTCCCCCCAGCCACGGAGCAGCCCCCAGCACTGCTGGAGATGGGCTGCCTGGAGTCAAAGCCGCCACCCACATCCAGGCCACCACGCCAGCTCCAAGCACACCAGCCACGGTGATGGACGTCACTGCTGCAGAGCATGTCCCCACCGTGTCATTCACTGTCCTGGGAAGTGCCAGTGCCGAGCTGGAGTCCATCAGGAGTGAGGCCAACGCTGGATCCACAGGGAGCATCACTTCCCTGGAGACCAAGGCCACCCCGGCGGGGCTTGGCATGGGGCTGTCCCCTGGCTTGGCTCCCAGCAGCACTGGTGGTCCCTCTCCAGGGCCATTTGCGCAGTCCAAGGGGTCTCTGCTCCCCCAGGCACCCTCAGCAGGCCCTGGGACCACCACGGCAGAGACAACCACAGGCAAATCCCCTCTGGAAGGACCCAGTATGGCCACATCCATCATGGGTGCTGGTGGAGCAAAGCCAGACAGGGCCCCTCAAGCCACTGCTGCACCAACATCTTCCCTCAGCAGGTATGGCATCAGGACTGCAGCAGCTCCCCGTCCGTCCTCCCTCATTAGCAGCAATCCAAGTAGCAAAGCAGGGACAGGAACAGCATTGCCAGCCACTGGCAATGCCACCACAACACCGTGGGACACTGGTGCCACCCTGCTTGATCTTGATGCATCTCCTGGCCACAGCCACCCTGGTCCCACTGCAGGCTCAGCGCCCCTGGGAACTGGTGTCACCCTTGGACCTGCACCAGCCCCACCGCTCCAGGCTGGTACCCAACGTAGGGCAGCTCCAGGGGCAGAGACGTGGTCACCCAGCGCTGCACCAGGCATGGGCACAGCTGCCCCAGGCACCCCCAGCGTACCCGGAACAGCTGCTGCCCCTGTGGCATCACGAGCAGGTGTCACCTTTCTCCTGGAAGACAGTGCCACTGCAGGGATGGCTCTGGGAGTGTCTCCATCATCCAGCATCCCCCCAGAGATGACAGCAGGCATGTCTCCACTGTCCCCAGCCTCCCCACCACCACCAACGGGACCTCCAAGTGACCCCCACCGCCATGGCAGCACCACAGGGCGAGCAGTGGAGATGGCATCTCTGGAGGTGGGCACAGAGGAGAACCCAGGTACCAGTGCAGCGGGGCCAGCTTCCAGCCACTCGATCGTCACCACCAGGCCATCACCAGAGCCGTCTGCCCAAGGGACTGATGCTCCCGAAACCAGGCCCCCAGCGGATCTGCCCCTCCTGGCTCCCAGGAGCAGTCGGTTGGCTGTGCCAGCCGTGGCGAACTCCAGCCCAGCGCTGGCCACAGCCAGCCCCATTCCCAGTGCAGCCATTGGCAAGACACCCCAGCCCCCGACACCGCCAGCCCCCGAAGACGCAGCCACCGAGGGAAGCAGGGGCAGGTCCCAGCCAGCAGGAGATGGCAGCACCACGCAGGCAGCTCTGGGATCAACCCCGGCTGAAAACACAGGGGCAGGTGCCACAACAGCTACCCCCCGCAGCAGTGACCCTGCCCTGGGGACGGGCCCGCTGGTGTCATTCCCTGCCACAGCCAGCATCGTCACTCGGCCAAACACGGCTGCATCAGACCACAGCTATCACCCTGCTGAGCCCACCACGGACACGAACTCAGGCATGGACACGGCTTCTGCCACCAAAGGGGACAGGGCTGCAGGGCTGCCACCTGGGCTGCCCACCCCTATGACTGGGCTCGCTGAGCCAGGCACCAGTGATGCCACCCCGTCGGCACGCTCTGCTCCGGGCAGCAAAAGCCCTGTGGTAGTGTCCATCATGGGCACAGTGTCACCCACAGCTCCGGAACCGGTTACAGCACCTTCCCCTGGCCTTGTTCACAGTACTGCTGATCCAGATGGCAGCACGTCCCCTCCTGTCCCCAGCAACACCCATCTGGCGGTGGTGGCACTCTCCATCACCCCCAGCATCGTTACCAGTCCAGCAGTGGGATCAGGAGATGCCAGTCTTGACAAAGTCACAACACCCCCCTCTGCTCCACACAGCACCCGTGTCACCCCAAGGCTGTGCCCTGAGGCCACTGATGGCACCTGCAGTCCAGTTTTGAGGGCTCTCAGCCCAGCCACTGAGGACAAGCCCTTGGCCGGGGTCTCGTCACTGGCTGTTGGCCTCACACAGTCATGGAAGATGACAGCCACCACCCAGGCAGACACTACCCTCTCCGAGAGCAGCACCGAGGATGCAGCATCCCCAGCTGGCACCGAAAGCACCCACGTGTCTGGAACCAACACCACTGGCACAAGCCCGGCCACCCCACCAGCTGCCAGCGTGTCCCCACGCAACACCATGCCACCAGCCACCTCAGCTGGTGGGGACACCTTCATGGTGACCGGGGCCACCACAGCCATGCCATCTGCCCCTGCAAAGGCCACCAGCACCAGCAGTGCCCTGTCCTCCACTGCCATGCATGATGAGGGAGGCGGAGGTGGGCGACCTGTCTTCTCCCCAGTAGCGCACACTCCCTTGGTGGAGACAACCATGGGGTCCTGGGACGTCCTTGGTCCCAGCCCTGCCACCGCAGCCCCTCACAGCCCAGCGGAGAAGCCAGCGACATCCCCCTCGTCCCTGCTTGGTGTTGGTGCGACCGGGCAGCCAGCAGCTGGACAGACCCACCCCAAGCTGGCAACAGACACCATTCCTCCCACAGCCATTAGCAACCGTGCCATGGGACAGACAGCGGGCACGTCACCTTCCAGCCTCCAGACATCTCTAGGGACACCTGCCTGGGGAGAGACAACAGCCATCGCTGGAGGTAGTGCCG
>WHYT01016544.1:58442-73525 GCA_009806455.1 Tetrax tetrax
GGGGGGGGGGGGGGGGGGTTATTCCTCTTCTTGTAGCCTCATCTCGTCCCCACACTCAGTCACTGCTCCCCCCTCCCGTCCAACCCAAACACCAGGACCAGGCAGGGGGTCTCCCAGCCCACCCTGACGTCTTGTCCCTTTTCTGCTCCCCTGCTCCTAGGGCCAAGGAGACCTTCTGGAGACCACGAGCCTTCTCCTGTGAGTACATCCCCTCCCACCCCAACTCTGCTTCACCGTGGTGGTCTTTGAGCTCTGCTCATTTTCCTTGTTCCAGCTCTGATGATGGCAGGAGAGCGAGCAGAGCCTGTCCACTCCCAGGAAAGACATTGGGAACCACAGCTCCAGGCCATCGACCCCTCAGTCCAGGTCTGTCCAGGGGTTATTGTCCCAGTGGGGGGCTGGGGGCTGGGGGCCAATGTCCTTATCCCATGCCTCAAAGATTCTTGGGAGCTGTGCCTTGTCCTGGAGCATCACAGATGTTTTGGCCAGTGCTGGGGTCCGCGCTGCTGTCTGAGCTTGTCACAAAGAGCAGAGCCCATGCAGTGCCGACAGCACGGCGTGGCCCGTCCCTCCTTTACAGATCAGCATCCAGAGACCCCACGTCAAGCCTCCACGCCAGGCCCCCCAGCAGCCCTAGCCTGCTGCCAGCCACAGCTGCTGCCCGTCCTGCCCCGACATCTCTGGGCTCGCGGAGGAGCCAGCTGCTGCTGCCAGCCCCACCACTTGCTCCTGGGGTCTCCGACAACAGTGTCTGCGTAGAGGAAGGGGATGGGCAGCTGCATTTTGGGGTCTGGTCTTTGTAGGAGGATTGACTCTGGAGGAGGTGGGTTTTTTTGAGTGAAAAATGTGCATTTATGTTGGGTGGCCAAAGAGAGCGGATTTCACCTTCCCTCCAGGACCTGCAGAGGCAAGCAGAGTAGTCCTTGAGTGTGTCTGCACCGGGGTATGCCTTTGTGCAACGTAACCAGACCCGGCAGAGCCACTGATGGCAGAGCCAGGCAGGGCAACGCAGTGATTATAACCCGTTAGGAACAAAATAGAATAAACCAAAAAAATGATGGCATGCTGCTGAGTAAGTTGCCTGCACCCCATGGTCCTCGTGCACCAGCCCTGCTTCCCTGCTGCCCAGCTCTCAAGTCCTACCTTCTGCTGGTCCCATCCACAGAGCCAAAGAACAGATGGACATAGGGGTTTGTGTGGCTCCATCCCCTCATCACCCCTGCAAAGCCACATATTTTCCCTCGCTGCTGTCCCTAGGCGCTGCTCACAGTGGCTTAAATCATGCAAGCAGGGCTGTGGTCCCTGCAACCCCCCACCCTGGCCCTTCGCCTCCCCTGCTGAGGGAAGATGCTGCTCCCAAGGAGGGTCTGGCAGACCCCAGCTCCAGCCCTGGAGCCCAGCTCAGCCGCAGCCCGGACACTCGCATCCCCAGCACCAGCTCGGAGGGCAGCCCCAGGCCTGTCCCAACCACCAGTGATGCTCAGACCCCTCAGAGGCTTTGACAAGGATTTATTATTTTTGAAGAAAGGCAGATGCTCTCTTACGCATACAAAAAATTATTTTTCTTCCAATTTTTCTGATCATGGGGTTGCATTTTGCCCTCACATACCCAGCAGAGGTGTTAGACTGACTGCCTTCTGGGCACAGGGCCAGGGGACTGTCTGGGGAGGGAGAGCTAGGAGACAGAAGTGGGGGACAAGACAGGACAGAACCAGCTCACGGGGCAAGCCTGGTGCGTCACAGCACTTGGGGCCTCGGCTGCAGTCAACCCTTTCCCCCGGTGCCAGGGGTCCAACCTCAGCCACCAGCATGGGGGCACAGCCAGGAGGCTGGGGGGTGGTGGCCCCAGTTGGGGTACCTGTCCCACTCCCCACCAGCAAGGAGAGGCCCATGGGCACCCGCTTGGCTGTGGCGGAGGAAGGGCAAGTAAAGTGACCGACTCCTTGGGACAAGTCTGGGTTAGAGAAGTGAACTCGTGTCAGCGAAGGCAGCCGCAGGCACCAGCCGCGTGAGCTGCCCTGTGCGGCAGGCAAAGATAACGGGTGCTGGGGGGGACCTGGGATGTGCAGGAGCAAGGGACTGGGAAGATCAGCTGTGTCCCAGACTGTGTTGCAGATGTGTAATCCCCAGTTACTTGTCCTCTTCATCTGCAAAGAAAATGAAAAAAGGATTGCCCAGCCACCTCCTCCCTGGGGGCTTGGGGCGACCGGGGAGCCTGGTCGGAGTTTCTGTACAGAAGGGGACAGGGGCCGCGGGATGCAGTCAATGGAGAGGAGAGCCCTGAGCCCTCTCACCTCTCTGCTCCTCCGAGTCGCTCTCTGCCTCCGCTGAGGAATCTGCTGTGGGTTGAGAGAAAGCTTCGTATCAACTTACACTGACAAGCACCTCGGCCGCGGTTCTCCTCCCTGCGCACTGCTGTCACCCCCCGATTGCACCGGTGGTTATGTGCTAAGGGAGATGCCCCTCCAACCCTGCACAGCCCAGGACATGGCACAACCTGCACCCCGAAAACCCATCCCTCTCCTGCCCAGGACTCTCGTTGCCTTAACCACAGGGTGGCTGGGATCTTCCCCCCAGCCCTGGGCACCGAGACGGCATCACCCCAGCACCCACCGGCTGCAACCCCACCCCTGCCAGGGGGTTGGTATCCGTCACAGCCGATCTTCGGTCTCTTCTCGCTGTAGCGGGCGCAGAGGCGGGTGCTGCCTGGCTGGTTACAGCACCAGTCGTACAACTTCAGCTCCTGGTCTGGAAGCAAAAAGGAGAGTAAGGGGCTGGAGGGGGAGACTGGCTGGCTCCGGGCAAGCAAGGTGCTTGCCTCGGCTTTTGGCAGGTCCATGCTTCCTCCAAGGGCAACAGCACATCAGGAAATGGGTTGGGACAGAGATTAAAATGATTTACAGGTCACAGCGATGCCCGCTTGAGCCGGGGGATGCCAGGGCTGGCTGTGCTTACCGCGGTACCGGGACGCCAGCCGGGAGGACCTCCAGTACCTCTCCTGCCGCCCCTCGATGAGCCGGCTCTGGCTGTCGTACAGGCAGCGGACGCCGGCGCCGTGCTTGTTGGGGGAGGTGGAGTGCAGCATGGAGACACGGGCAGCCCACCAGCCTGCAACGGGGAGGCAGATCAGAGAGACTGATGGAGACCACCCAAGTGGTGCCCCAAGGTGAGACCCTGGTGCTGGGGAGGGTTCATCCCCACTGTCCCCGTGCAGCTTAGGCCAGCTCCGTCCAGTCTAACATGACAGGAACAGGTCAGCCCTCGTTCCTCACTGTTTTCTCTGACTCTGCAGGCCAAAGCAGCCCCCACCCCATTTTCCCTGGAGTCCCCTGCCCTCCCAGCCAGGAGCGACCCCAGCCACCCTTGCAGGGAAGATGGGGAGGGACAGCTCGGGGACAAGGAGGGTGGGGAAGCGGCGTGTCCACTTGCCTCCTCGGCTGCTCTTGAAGCGGGGGTCCTGCTGCCCTTGCTGCAGGGAGCAGGGGCAGGCGGGCAGGCCCTGGCTCCACACCCGCGGCTCCTGCTGCCGCCCCGTCCAGGCCAGGCACTTCAGGCGGTAGTTGATGGCCACGCGGCTCTCCAGTTTGTAAATCCACAGCCCATGGACATCTGAGCCAGGAGAAAAAACCATGAGTTGTCACTCCCAGCCAAGGGGACCGCAGGGACAGCGTCAGCTCAAGGTGAGAGCCGAGTGATGCTGATGCTGAAAGCTACGCCCACTTTGACCCTCAGCAGTGGGACCCCATGCTTAACAGCTACCCAACAGCAGGGAAACATGGGGAGAGGCTCTTGCCAAAGAAGAAAGCCCTAGGACAGAGCCACTGCAACAAAAAGGGTGCATGGAGACATCAAGGACGTTTCAGCCTCAGGGCGCAGCTGGTACCCAGGGGAGGTATTTTATGTGACTGGCAGGGGAAAGCCTGCCCTTGGTGAACTCAGTGAGAGCCTTGTCAAAGTGGCAGGGTGGACTTCATGCCCTGGGAACGTCTCTCTCCCCACGCAGCCCCTCGAGGGGCTGCGTGAACCTGCCCCGGCTGTGCGGCACTACCTGTGTTGTAGCCCCTGAACTGGTCAGGGCGATATTTAGCGGCTGGAGGTTTCCGAGTCAGGTCATCGTTGCGGTAAGAGCCATCTCCACTGTGTGAAGAGGAAAGGGGAAAAATCAGGGGCTGCCCTTCCCAGGTAGGGTTATCCCAGCCCCAGCCCCATCCTGCCCTTCAGCTGCCCTGATCTTGAGCTGGTGGGACCCCACAGCATCCAAATCACAGCTCTGGGGACAGGAGGGCAAAGGCACCAGCTCCCCAGCCCACTGCCTCCTCTCTATGGGGTGTGATTAGTTTTGGGTGCTGCAAACACTCCTGCTGCGTCATGAGCTGAACCTGCAGAGATCTCAAGACCTCCACAAGCAGCTTCCATGATTTCCAGCATCTTGCAGGGCAATAGGGAACATAAACCCACGAGCGGTCGTGCACAGGCAAGCGCACACACGTGCTCGTGCCGCCCGCGCTTCCCGTCCCAGCCACCTTTTCCTTACCCAGCTGCAGCAGGCGGCTAATGAGCAGACCCCGGGGACAGCATGCACGGGCGAGATGTAATGCGAGGAGGCAGGAAGCGACTGCTCCAGCCAAGCAGCGGAAATCCCTTCCCTTGACTGATGCAAAGTTCAGAAAACATCCCCCATTCCGCACTCCTTCCACCCAAACCACCAGGATTCCGCGGGCCCAGGACCCCAGAGGGATGTGTGGATCTCACAACAAGCACAGCCCAGCAAGCCAGCGTGCTGCAGCATGATCCAGGCACTAATGGGGCAAATTTGGCTGTGAGACCCCCATATATCAGGCTGCATGGGCGTGCAGACCCCAGCTGGGCTGCCCTCATCCTTGCAGGGAACTTCACGACACGCAGAGGGAAGGATTAAACCAGCTGGAGCTGGGGAACGGCCGCAGGCCGGTGCTCAGAGGAGGCAGGGGTGGGATGCTGAGCCTGCTGTACCTGGTGTAGCCGATGAGCACGTTGGTGGCAGCGAGCCTGGTGTAATCCCATTGCATGCCTCCCGCCTGGTACAGCATCAGGACGTAGGATCGGAAGCCGTCGGTGGTCAGGACGGCCTGGTAGGTGATCGTCTGGGGAGAAGCGTTGAGGACGGGTAAGAAAGTGAGCAAAGCTGCTGGGTTTTAAATTAGGGGTGTGGGTCAGTGCTCGCTGGCGGACAGCGGGAATGAGGGCCTGATGTGGGAGGCAAATGTAGCCTGGGCTGGTTCACACTTTGCACGGAAAATGTGACATTTTTACTTTGATTCTAATCCATAAGAAGCCTCAAATTCACCTAATTTTGTGCCTCCGACGAACAGTGTTTCTGGTGCACAATAAACTCCCACCACCACATTAAAGAGACAGATTTTATGGAGCAGGGAGAGTTCAACTAAAGATGTTCCCCAAAAACACCTGAAAACCACCAAAACATGGGCATAGCCAGTTCTTTTTGGCAAAAGTCTTCAAGATTGGCCCTTGTCACAAAACTGGTTCTTGTTTTCAGGCACAGTCAAGGTGATCACCTGTGGGTCTTGGGTGTTTTTGACAACTCAAGAAACCCTTGAACTTCATCAGCCCCTTACCCTCCGGGTGTCAGTCCGTGCTGCATAGGCAGGTGCCTTCTCCCACGTAATTTTTAGGGTCCAGGCTGCAGAGTAGGAGGACCTCAGGTACCGTCGAACCTTCTCTTCCACGTCACGGACAAACGGAGGCTTGGCCGTGTTGAGGGTGAGGAACTCCTGCGGGTTAGGTACATCCACGTCTGCATTAGCCCCCAGTAGGGTAAAGACAGGTCTAGATTGGGGTCATGCATGGAGTACTGTGACTAAGGGTCTGGATGAGATTCAGGTGGTTCAAGAAGTGACTCACACAGGACCAATAGCCTGAGATTTGGCCCAGAAAAGGGAAACACCACTCCATCAATTACACGTCTGAAGGGGCATCCACAGAATAGGGCATGAGTTTATCATCAAAAGGTGTTTTACGCAACCATGCACCCGAGTGGCTTCACTCACCTGGTAAAAGGTGGTGCCAACACCTCTGGAGAAGTCGGCGTTGTCCCAAAAGACAGCGATCATGGGAACATCCTCGTGGCCGTTGAAGCCACGGGGAGGAGGGTTGGGGTACGTGAAGATGCTGTTGTCTGAGGCTGGGAAAATGATTTGTCCATTGTCTGTAAACTGAGCAGAGGAACCCCTCCATCAGACGAGGTGAGGACTGGTGGGACCCCCCCAGCATGGAGTGGCAGCCCTCCCATCTCCAAGTCCCATTTGAGTAATGCCCAAGCAAGGCCATCTCCAGCCACTGCCAAAATGGCCACAAAGTCACCTCCTGCTGCAAACAGAGCCTGGCAGCAACCAAATTGATTTGCCCTTGCAAGGGTCCCACCTCATGCACCTGGCCCCTGGTGCCTCCCCCAGGTTTTTGGGGGTTGGCTGCTTGCCCAACAGCAAGTCGAACCAAGGTAGACTCACGTAGAGAGAGTTACGCAGGGTCCTCCCAAATGGAAATCCAGTCTCGGGCTTGAAAAGCGGAGAATTAAAATCCACCCTCCTTTCCACGTACTCCCGATCATTTTCCCTTGCTCCATACCCATAGAGAGGCACAGCTGCGACTGAAAAAGAAAAACACAACAATTTAAAAATCCCAAAATACACACACTGCAAAGGCTGTGCCAGAAACTCAAAGGGCTAAAATGATTTTGCTTCCAAAGGGGCACAGCCTGGGCAACAGGAGGATGAGGGGATGCTGCCAACTAGGACTGCCATTAGGAGGGGAGAAACACTGCACGGGACTGTGGTGGGGGGGCGACAGGGAATTAAACACCCACAGCTCTTTCTAGAGATGGCTACAGCCTCCAGCTCCATATCTCTGTCCGTTAAATAAAACAAAGCTTTTGGAGGGGATGGGTTTTCCAGCTGACGAGACCGTACTTGAAGGCAGGCTCAGCTTGCCAAAAACACAAGCTCCTCATGGCGCGTCTCCCCCAGGGGCCCTGGCCCGACATAGGCCTCTCGGTCTCTGGGCACCAAATGTCCCCCAAGATGGTCCTTCAGGAGGCCAGATGTGCTCCTCCCGCCCGGGCTGCCCCGCGAGCATCACGTACCTGTGGGGCTGGGCAGCGGGGTCGGGGCGGCCGCCGGCCATCCTGGTGGAGCTGGAAACACGGGGGACGGCATGCGGGAGGTGACAGTGGCTGCTCCTGGCCTGGGGAGCACCTCTCTGCCCCCAGGGAGGGGGGCTGGCGGGGCTGGGCTGGTGACGGCTGGGCTGCAGGACACATTTGGGCGCGCGGTGGTTGGGGAACCCCCCCGGCCTCCCCCCTGGCCTGGGAAGGCTGTGGAAAGGCTGGACACACCAGCTGCAGGGGCTCCATTTGCCAGGCTAGTGGTTGCCCCACCACCCAAGAACGGCTGCAGGGCAGCGGGTGATGAGCCAGGGGATGGCCCTGGGATGTTTGATCCGGGACTGCCAGCAGCGATCCCAGTGGGAGGAAGGCCAGGGAGCCCTGGGCTCCCCCCTAGAGGGGAGCGAGCAGGGGTCTCCAGACCTGCCCCAGCTCCGGTTGCGCTGGGAAGGAGCTGAGCCATGTCCCCTCGCCCTGCCATCACTCCAGGGAGCACGGCACCCGCCTTCCCAGGCATGGGGCTGTCAGCATCCTTGGAGGGGGCTCTGGGACTTCCCGGTGTGTGGGGAGGCAGCAGCAGGGCAGGTGCCCCTGGCACAGCAGCCCCTAGCTCTCCTCTTCCCCCTCCAGAGGACCCCACTATGGACTCACGTGCCGAAAGCGGAGAAGAAAGCCCGGGGCCAGAGGACAACCCCGCTGCAGCATTTTCTCTCTGTGGAGCAGAAGGCAGCGCCGGGGCAGCATTGGGGGATGCGGGGGCACGGAGGGATGCTTCTCCTAAAGGTGCTGGCATCCCTGAGGCCACCTCGTCTTCAAGAGACCACGTCTGAGCACCTCCAGCATCTCCTGTGAGCCCACTCGGTGCCTCTGACACCAGGGTTCTGCTCCCACTCTGCGTGCTGGGGACAGAGTGGGAGTCCCCGCTGGGTGCCAGCCCCAAGCTCTGCCCGTGCCCAGGAAGTAGAGAGGCACCCAGCGAGGCGGCTGTGCCATCAGAGATGCCGTTTCCATCTGGAGCCACTGGGACCACGGGCTGCATCTCCTGGGGGGAGGCGAGGGCAGATGGGGCCAGTGCTCCCGACGCAATCTGTATGATGGCTCCTGTGCCCTCTCCCAGGCTGGCACCAGAGGAAAGTCCTGCGTTCACCGAGGCTCCTCCAGGCAGCTCCACCACATTGACTTGGCTCAATTTTGCTTCAGAAAGTCCAAGATCAGCACCGCTCTGGATGCCAGGGGCAGACACGGAGGGTTCCTCAGGGTCAGCAGCCTCCAAGCCTGTGTTTATGCCAGCCCCAGCTCCACCAGTTCCAGGAAGGCTTGCTCCGTTGACAGCATCACCAGCCATCCCAGCTGACGAAGATCCCTCCACAGATGGGGAAGAAGATGCAGACTGCAGCGTGGCTCCCATTTCTCCATCAGGGGCTCCTGAACCAGATGGTCCCACATTGGCAGGGGCCTGAGACTGCCCCAGGGACCCTCCATCACCAGCTGCTTCAACTGCCCCTTCTCCTGCAGCAGGCACAGCAGCCAGGGAAGGCTGCGGAGCTCCAGGAGCACCACCCGCTCCTCCGAGGGCACTTGGGCTGAGTGGATCAGAGACAGAGGATGCTGCCACCACACCAACGGGAGAGGCAGGACTGGCCAAGGAACCTGCACCAGGCCCAGTCCCAACAACCACTCCTCCCAGTGCCTGCTCTGCTGTACCAGCTACAAGTCCCTCTTCTCCTGGCAGCCCCAGGTTTGTGCCATGCTGGACCCCAAGGGCGGGTGATGGGGGTTCAGCTGGTCCATAAGTTGCAGAGCTGGGGGTATCCCATGCTGAAGTCAAGCCAGTGCTGGGTCCATCGGCTCCGGGGAGACCTGCTCCCTGGGGACCACCAGCTGCCACCCCCCACGGCTGTGACCCCCCAGGGGACGGGGGCACGGGTGCTCCTTGGGCAGCTCCAAGATCGGAGCTCACTGGTGTCTCTGCCTCAGACACGGGGCCGGCCGCAGCCCCCAGTGGTGGGTAAACAGCCCCAGGAGAGCTGGGGGATTTGCCAGAGAGGTCCCCTGGTCCTTCAGGCCCCAAGAGGTCAGACTGCAGCCCAGCACTGCCGGGAGGTGCAGGACCAGGTGGGGACACTTGTCCCGGTGCTGGTGCTGCTCCTGCTCCTGTTCCTGTTCCGTCCCCGAGAGCTGATGGAGGAGACAGTTCAGCATTCACCAAAGCTCCTGTTTCTCCTGGCAGCAGCTCTTCAGTGTTAGCGGGGTCCTGCTGAGCGCTGAAGGCTGAAGGACTCGTCTCCATGTAGGGACTTCCACTTTCTGGTTTTCCTGCCTGTGCCACATCCCCTGCACTCTCAGTTCCCTGGGCTGGAGTGAGCTCTGGAACAGTTTCACTGTCCGGAGAGGCTGGGGACAGGCTGTCAGGGCCTGGAGCTGCGGCTGGAATGGGTCCTGCTGCATCACCCTCTGAAATGGAAGATGCTGCCACCACATCAACGGAAGATGCCGGACCAGATGAGGAACCTGCACCAGAGAGTTGATCCATCCCAGCTGCAGTCCCACTGCCTGCAGCAGAGCTCAGGGATGGCTCAAATCCAGTCCCACTGCCTACTCCTCCCAGTGCCTGCTCTGCCGAGCTGGGTCCGTGCCCCTCCACTGCAGGTGACCCCAGGTTTGTGCCAAGCTGGACCCCAAGGGCAGGCGATGGGGGTTCGGCTGGTCCATAAGCTGCTGAGCTGGGGGCATCCCATGCTGAAGTCAAGCCAGTCCCTGGTCCATCAGCTCCAGGGAGACCTGCTCCAGGTGGCAGACTTGCTGCCACCCCCCATGGCTGTGACCCCCCAAGGGATGGAGGCACGGGTGCTCCCTGGGCAGCACTGAGATCCGGGTTTGCTGGGGTCTCTGCCTCAGGCACTGTTCTGTCAGGCTGCAGCCCAGCACTGCTGGGAGGTGCAGGACCAGGCGGGGACACTTGTCCCAGTGCTGGTGCTGCTCCTGCTCCATCTCCAAGAGCTGATGGGGGGGACAGTACCGCATTTGGCAAAGCTCCTGTTCCTCCAGCTGGCACCTCTCCAGCGTTAGTGGGGTCCTGCTGAGCACTGAAGGCTGAAGAACTTGTCTCCACATACGGACTGGTGCTTTCTGGGTCTCCTGCCTGTGCCACATCCCCTGCACTCTCAGTTCCCTGTGCTGGCACAAGCTCTGGGCCAGTTTCACTGCCCGGAGAGGCTGGGGACAGGCTGTCAGGGCCTGGAGCTGCGGCTGGAATGGGTCCTGCTGCATCACCCTCTGAAATGGAAGATGCTGTGGCCACATCACTAGCAGAGGTAGAACCCAATGAGAAGCCTGCACTTAGTGGTTGATCCATCCCAGCTGCAGTCCCACTGCCTGCAGCAGAGCTCAGGGATGGCTCAAACCCAGTCCCACTGCCTGCTCCTCCCAGCACTGGCTCTGTTGTTCCAGCTCTGTGTCCCTCCACTGCAGGTGACCCCAGGTTTGTGCCAAGCTGGACCCCAAGGGCAGGCGATGGGGGTTCGGCTGGTCCATAAGCTGCTGAGCTGGAGGCATCCCATGCTGAAGTCAAGCCAGTCCCTGGTCCATCAGCTCCAGGGAGACCTGCTCCCTGGGGAGCACCAGCTGCCACCCCCCACGGCTGTGACCCCCCAAGGGATGGAGGCACGGGTGCTCCCTGGGCAGCACTGAGATCTGGGTTTGCTGGGGTCTCTGCCTCAGGCACTGTTCTGTCAGGCTGCAGCCCAGCACTGCTGGGAGGTGCAGGACCAGGCGGGGACACTTGTCCCAGTGCTGGTGCTGCTCCTGCTCCATCTCCAAGAGCTGATGGGGGGGACAGTACCGCATTTGGCAAAGCTCCTGTTCCTCCAGCTGGCACCTCTCCAGCGTTAGTGGGGTTCTGCTGAGCACTGAAGGCTGAAGAACTTGTCTCCACATACGGACTGGTGCTTTCTGGGTCTCCTGCCTGTGCCACATCCCCTGCACTCTCAGTTCCCTGTGCTGGCACAAGCTCTGGGCCAGTTTCACTGCCCGGAGAGGCTGGGGACAGGCTGTCAGGGCCTGGAGCTGCAGCTGGAATGGGTCCTGCTCCATCTGAAGTGGAGGATGCTGCCACCACACCAATGGGAGAGGCAGGACCGGCCAAAGAACCTGCACCAGAGAGTTGATCCATCCCAGCTGCGTTCCCACTGCCTGCAGCAGAGCTCAGGGATGGCTCAAACCCAGTCCCAACACCCACTCCTCCCAGTGCCTGCTCTGCTGTACCAGCTACAAGCCCCTCTTCTCCTGGCAGCCCCAGGTTTGTGCCATGCTGGACCCCAAGGGCGGGTGATGGGGGTTCAGCTGGTCCATAAGTTGCAGAGCTGGGGGTATCCCATGCTGAAGTCAAGCCAGTGCTGGGTCCATCGGCTCCGGGGAGACCTGCTCCCTGGGGACCACCAGCTGCCACCCCCCACGGCTGTGACCCCCCAGGGGATGGGGGCACGGGTGCTCCTTGGGCAGCTCCAAGATCGGAGCTCACTGGTGTCTCTGCCTCAGACAAGGGGCCAGCTGCAGCCCCCTGTGGTGGGTAAACAGCCCCAGGAGAGCTGGGGGATTTGCCAGAGAGGTCCCCTGGTCCTTCAGGCCCCAAGAGGTCAGACTGCAGCCCAGCACTGCCGGGAGGTGCAGGACCAGGTGGGGACACTTGTCCCAGTGCTGGTGCTGCTCCTGCTCCTGTTCCGTCCCCGAGAGCTGATGGAGGAGACAGTTCAGCATTCACCAAAGCTCCTGTTTCTCCTGGCAGCAGCTCTTCAGTGTTAGGGGGGTCCTGCTGAGTGCTGAAGGCTGAAGGACTTACGTCACTCTGGGTATCTGCATAGGGACTGCCTTCCCCTGGACCTCCTGCTTGTGCCGTGTCCCCTGCACCGTCAGCCCCCTGACTCAGGACCCCAGCAGTCGGCCATGCTAGTTCATCAGGTACAAAAGATGCTGGGTTGAGGGCATCCAAAGCCGAATTAAAGCCAGTGTCAGGTCCATCAGCTCCCTGGGGAGCTCCAGCTGCTGTTCCCCATGGCTGTGACCCTCCAAGGGATGGAGAGAAGGGTGATCCCGGTGCAGCGCCAAGGTTGGGGCTCACTGGTGTCTCTGCCCCATAGTCAACTGCAGGCAGGGTGCCAGCCTCTGTGCCTGGAGTGGGGTAAGCAGCCTCCGCAGGTGGGTAAGCAGCCCCTGCAGCACTGGAAGTGTCTGTGGGGGATGGCAGGGCGGCAGCGAGCAGTGGCGGACGTTCTCCGGTGGGGCTTTGCCATGGGGCAGGCTGCAGGGACAGATCAGCCAGATCCGCAGCCCCCGTGTCCTCTGTGGGCAGCACGGTGGCCAGGGCTGGGGCGTTCGTGTCACTGTGCGCCTCAGTGGGAACACTCGGGGCCAGCAGTGACGTGGCCATGTCCCCTGTCCCTGCAGATGCCTCACTGGCTGCAGGCAGCGGGCCCGCACCAGGAGTGTCCAAGGATGCTCCCTGCTCATCCCCATCCCCACCGCCGGCCGGTGCCAGCGAAGCGGCCGGGCTAAGCGCTGCCTGGCTAGGAAGGAGGGATGGCTCCGATGGGTTTCCCAGTGCTCCCGACACGGTTGCACTCTCTGGAGGAAGGTGGGATGAGTCTGTTGTGCTGAATTCATCATTTCCTGCATCTCCGGGCACCGAAGCCAAGGGAATTTCCTCAGCAGCCGGGGCTGCTTCTCCCACTGGCTCTGGGCCTGGAGCCCCACTCACCGCTCTGTCCTGCTGAGTCGTGAGCAGCCCCCCAGCACCAGGGCTGGGGGTCAAGAAGTTGGCACTGGTTTCACTGTGGATATCCACAGGCAGTGTTACACCTTCCCCGACCACTCCCGTGGCTGTGGTCAGCCCTCGGCTCGGCAGCGCGGTGACACCGGCACCCGCGGGGCTGCCAGCTGTCGGCTGTGCCCCCCAGGTGGCTGCCAGCGGAGGGGTGGTGGGGAGGGACACGGCACTGGCGGTGGGGTCTAGATCTTCTGCTCCTTCTCTGGTCACGGCCGCAAGGACATCCTCCTTCACGTCTGCAAGAGGGGTGGCCCCCAGGGGTGCGTTGGGAGTGGCCTCCATTACGGCAAGCTCTGCTTCTGGGGTGACAGCGGGGTGCTGCGCTGAGATGGCGGCAGTGGTCGTGGCTGTAGTGAGAGCAGCCAGACCCCTCTCGTCATCCTGAGAGGCGTTCAGAGGCTTGGTCACGTTCATCAAAGTTGGTACCGTAGAGCCATAGTCGCTCGCCGCTGTCACCAACGCGGCAGGTTCAGCCCTGGAAGGGAAGGCCGGGCTCGCCGGGCTGCCCGTGGGGATGCTCTCAGCTATCTCATCGGCCGGCACAGTGCTTGTTTCTGCAGTGCCCATCACCAGAGTACGGGGCCCCTCAATCTCTGCCGTGATGGGAGAAGCTGTCCCTGCAGCAAAGGGTCCCTCGGTAGTGACGGGGACAGCGGCAGCAGCCCCGAGCCCTGCAGAGAAGCACGAAGCAGAGCATTACGCTGGGTGCCAGAGCCAGCAGCCTGCCAGGCTCAGCCACGCGTCTCCTCCAAGTGAGCATCAGGAAGCTCCTGCTCCTTAAACCCAACTGCCTCGTTCCGCAGACTTGCAAGACTCTGATTTAAGAGTCGAGGAGCGCAGCCTCAGCTGCCTTAGGCACAGCACCTTTTTGCATCCCTACCATCCACAGCCTCTGTCTGAGACAGGACACAACTCATTACAGGTCAGGGGGAGACACTGGTGCAAGCATGCACGAAGGCGAAGGCAGACACAGTAACCCAGCCCAGTTACGCTGGGTATGGGGCCTCCTGGCCACTGGGAAGAGCTGGGGCCCAGTAAGCCCAGTTCATAGCCACAGGGGTGTCTGTGGAGACCTGCCATCCAAGGACAGCCCTCTGCCCTCTTGGCCTCGCTGCAGGGACAGCCCTGAGAACGGTTGCTTCTGTGGAGCCCAGGGGCTTCTTGCAGTCTTTTCACCTTTTGGTGTCTGGGAGACATTTAAATACACTTCACCCAAAGCCCTTTGGCAGGTAGGGCATCCAGGGCTTCGTGAAACATTCCTTGTCTGCACATGGCTCCTGACCCGCTGCCGTTAAAGCAGGTTCGTTAAACCTCTCCCAAGGTCAGATCCCACTCGCTCCGGCCCCCCTCCCACTTGCCTCCAGCTGGGTGCAGGCACCAGGGGTTCCCTGCCCGTGGAGGGAATTGAATATTCAGCAGCTCCCAGGACCAAGCCCTGCTTACAGCTCCCTCCTCCTGACAACCAAAATCCTGTCTCACATCCAGGAGCTTCGCTGAAAGAGGATGGACACGCCACCCCACTTCCCAGGAATTTCTCCCAGCATCCCTGGGAGACGTCTCACCCAGTCTTATTTTTAGGGCAGGGATGCAGCCTCTGAGGAGACCAAGCTGCCGCAGTCGGCTCCGGGAGGAGCTGGGCGGATCTGCTGACTCTTGGCTCTAGGTGGCTGCAATTAGGGGAGACAAAGGGCACCCCGAGGGTGAGACCCAGCACAGTTTCGCCGCAGCCTGACAGCCCGAGCCTGTTCCCCATCCCAGTGCTCCGGTTCGTCAGGTTCCCCCTGCCAGGCAGCCGGATCCCGCCCCCCGCCCCGCAGCCGAGGTGCCTCCAACCTCACCGCCGGCTCAGCTCATTAACTTGCAGATAGCTTGTGCCGGATTCATTAGCGAACATTGTCTCCTGTGCCAGAACAGTCCTCGAGGGGTCCGTCCTCCTCCAGCCCCCCATTTTCCCTCGCAGCAGGCTGCTTCCTCCCCATTTTCCCCAGCTGAAATAAGCTCTTTGCTTCAAACCCCCTCAGCCAGCGGAGCTCAGCCGCTTCCCTCCCCATCTCAGGGGAAATAGAGCACATCCCTCAAGCCCCGCCCCCCCCCCCCCCCCCC